>OZ023207.1:26260901-26360901 GCA_963995525.1 Escarpia spicata | reverse complement strand
TTATTGCTTGTTTTGTTGACACACTGAGTTGTCATAACTCAACAGTCTCAACTGTAATGGATGTTAGAATGCGTTATTATGTGCGACAACTTGGTGATTATTGCTTGTTTTGTTGACACACTGAGTTGTCATAACTCAACAGTCTCAACTGTAATGTATGTTAGAATGCGTTATTATGTGTGACAACTTGGTGATTATTGCTTGTTTTGTTGACACACTGAGTTGTCATAACTCAACAGTCTCAACTGTAATGGATGTTAGAATGCGTTATTATGTGCGACAACTTGGTGATTATCCTGATGATGATGCGTTGTGAGATGATGAATGTGGGAAAAATTATTTAGATGATTGTTTTGTATGTCTTGGCAATCGCGTATTGTGAATTGTCACAGCTTGACAATTTTAAATGTATCTCCAAAATTATGTGACTATATACGACGTAGCACTGTCTCATGACTTTAATGATGAATATAATATCATGACGTTCTTTTCGTTGATAATAGTAACTCGAACGTTTCGTACGAACATCTCTTTATCAAAGAAAATGTTATAAATACTAATTATATAATGATTGTTGCATTCGCTCTTTCACTTATTCAATGACAATCATTATACCACAAACATTTGACTGTTTCAAAATAGCACTCGCATGTTGTAAATACAGAATACGTGCTTACCTTCTGAGTTAGTAGCCCAGAAAAAGACCATTGCCAAGATCACATCTCGAAACAGCGGCCAGACTGGTACAGACGGCTGAGGTCGGGTCAGCTTGTCGAAACGTCGAAGCGCCATTTAGGTTTTTTGTAAACTTTATCTAAGTCTAAAAAATGGTCGAACAACTCCTGATTCGTCGAGACAATCGCTGGGCAATCTGTCTGTCGACTGGTGCGTTGTCTCTGCCGACGCTATGATATAGCGCAGTTTGACACTCAACAATCAATAATCTGCCTGTCATTCTGTGATAGGCCGCTGGTCTGTATTGACCAGGGGAGTGGACAATGTGACCAGTGTATAATTCGTGCGTTGCTACAGCTGATGGCCGGTGTAACATAATTGATGCGTATCCACGAAGGCGTCAGGAAGATCCACTGGACGAGTAACTACTTGTGAACGTGGGCGTAATGCACCTTTGTTCTAGATTGCATGGAACGGCCAAATAAATAGGCTTCCTGTCCACTTCGTAGATGCATTGCATATACAACAACAACACCTACTATTACTACAACTACTAATACTACTACTACAACTAGTAGTAGTAGTATTATTATTAGTAGTAGTAGTTGTTGTTGTTGTAACTACTACTACTACTACTACTAGTAGTAGTAGTTACTGTACTACTACTACTAATAATAATAATATTAATAATAATATGTATTATCTCTCTCTTCTCTCTTCTCTCTCTCTCTCTCTCTCTCTCTCTCTCTCACTCTCTCTTTCTCTCTCTCTCTCCCTCTCTCTCTCTCTCTCTCACTCTCTCTCTCTCTCTCTCTGTATATATATATATCGGGAGTGTTACCCGTGGACACACAGGGATTGGTACCCATGGACACAGCGACAATTTTACTCGTATATTATTGTTGCACCGGTATTTTCTGACCATATCCCACAATTCGCAAGTATCTTTCTATTCCTTGTTCTGCCGTCCACAATCGAACAAATCGAAAATATATAATTTAATGTAATATCATATTTAACATTTATTGGAAACTATACATTAAGATGGTCATATTTCCATGGTCGAGTTGTGCTCACGGGAACTTGTTCTCAATCCTTCATTGTGGGTCAAAAGGTATCCTCAGGGCAGTCATCGAACTGCTATTTGGGACAGGTAGATCAACATGACCGTCACCGCAGAAAACGTTTTCAATAATTTATGAGGTCTTTGTTTGAAATCGTGGTGACCACATGGCCGTTGACCGATGCAGATGACAAGCATAGTTAATAATTAGTTAACTTGTGAAGGATGGCCACCCCGCACTGAGGCTAATCTTTCTGTTGGGTGGGATGGTTCTGCTCAGAGGCGATTTACGACGCCGGTTAGGAATATGTGACGGGGGTGTGGGCGAGTGTGTGTGTTTGTGTGTTTGTGTGTGTGTGTGTGTGTGTGTGTGTGTGTGTGTGTGTGTGTGTGTGTGTGTGTGTGTGTGTGTGTGTGTGTGTGTGTGTGTGTGTGTGTGTGTGTGTGTGTGTGTGTGTGTGTGTGTGTGTGTGTGTGTGTGTGTGTGTGTGTGTGTGTGTGTGTGTGTGTGTGTGTGCGAGTGAATGTGTGTGTGTCAGAGGGGAGTTGCAGGTTAGGAATATGTGACGGGTGTGTGTGTGGGGGGGGGGGGCGGGTGCTAGTGTATGTGTGTGTATGTGTGAATGAGTGAGTGAATGTGTGTGTGCGGGCGCGCGCACGAGTGTGAGTACGGGCGAATGTACGGCTGTGTTTCTGGGCCGGAGGGTGGACTGGTTGGCGGGCGGGTGTTAGTTCGGATGTGTGTGTGTGTGTGTGTGCGTGCGTGTTTGTGTGTGTGTGTGTGTGTGTGTGTGTGTGTGTGTGCGGATGTGCTTGCTGGTATGTGTGAGCGGGCAAACTCATTGGGAGAGATAAAAAGCGCCAACTGCTCCTCCACCTCCACCACAAACTACACCACCTCCACCACCACGTCCCCCATCACCACCCCTACCATAACCGCCACTAACTACATCACATCCACCGTTACCACCAACATCAACACAACCACCACCACTACAACCACCTCATCTAACAACACCATTACCTGTACCTCCACCGCCATCACCACCATCGCTACCAACACCACCTACACCATCATCTCCACCACCGTCAACACCACAACCACCATCATATCCACCACCATCAACGTCACACCCACCACAACCACCACCATCACTGCCAACACCATCTACACCACCAACTCTACCACTACCACCACCATACACCACCACCAACATCAAATTCGTTTAATTGTTTTGTTGTTCTTTGTCGACTGAATTGGTGATATAATATAACATAATATAAGGTGATGTGATGTGACGAGACGTGACGTAATGTAATGTTATGTAATATAATAATACCACCATCACATCTACTATCACCCCCCATCACTCCCGTCACCATCACCCCAACCACCACCATCATCACTACCAACACCACATTATACCACCAGCTCAACCACCTACAACACCACCCCCACCACCACCATCTTCACCTAATCCGCCACCACCACCATCATCACTACCAACACCTCCGACTCCACCACCCCACCCCCACCACCTCCCTCACCACCTCCACCAGCTTCATCACAACCATCACCACTATCTCTTATACCTCCATTTTCACTGGTGATAACAGTATTTCATTTCCAAATCCAACAATTCGGGAATATAATTCGTTTGATTTGTTTTATTATTCGTTGGCGACCGTATTCCTACTGTAATATAATGTAATATAATGTAATGTAATATAATGTAATATAATATAATATAGTATAATATAATATAATATAATATGCACATTCATTCTTAATGTCAGAAGACCTGCATGAGTACTTTAGTTCAGTGTTTACCAGAGAAGATTAGTTCACTGCCAGTACCAGAGGCTAAGTTCAAGGGGGCAGATTCAGACTATTTAGGAAAATTAATTGTATCCCCGGAAATGGTAGCTAAGAAAATAAGGGCTATGAAGGATAATAAATCACCTGGAGTGGATGGGATTCCGCCCAACCTTCTATTGGAAATTGTAGAACAAATTAGCGTACCGCTTGCAACAGTTTTCAATTAGTCATTAGAAGAGGGAGTGGTTCCTTTAGAATGGAAAAAGGCAAACATTATACCGTTATTTAAAAAAGGTTCGAGAAAAAAGTCAGAGAACTATAGACCAGTGAGTTTAACATCAGTGATTTGCAAATTATTAGAAAGACTAATTAAAGATCACATGGTGGATTTTCTTGTTAAACAAAACTTAGTAAACCCATCTCAATATGTTTTTTTTAAAGCGAGATCATGCTTAACAAACATGTTATGTCTTTTGGAAGACATCACTAAGTGGGTAGATAAGGGATTACCAGTAGATATCGTCTACTTAGATTTTCAAAAAGCTTTCGACAAAGTACCACATCAAAGATTACTGCTTAACCTACAGGCCCATTGCATAAGAAATGGCATAATAAACTGGATAGAAAAATGGTTGATTGACAGAAGACAACGTGTAGTAGTTGATGGGGAGGCTTCAAACTGGAAATCGGTATTGAGTGGGGTACCACAGGGATCAGTATTAGGTCCTATGTTATTCTTAATATACATCAACGATTTGGATGATGAAATAACAAGCAAGGTGTTGAAATTTGCGGATGATACAAAAGTGTTTAGAAGGATTAAAAGTGATGGAGATAGACAGCATTTACAAGATGATCTTGACAGGTTGATCAAATGGTCTGAGAAGTGGCAAATGCTGTTCAATTTTGGGAAATATAAATGCCTCCACACAGGACAAGAGGTAGAATATACAATGGGGGGTACTGTACTAAGTATTACTGTTAAAGAAAAGGACTCAGGATTAACCATTAGTGCTGTTATGAAGGTTTCAGAGCAGTGCGGAATTGCAGGTTCAAAGGGAAATAAAATCCTTGGATTAATTATGCGAAACATAACGTATAAGGAAAAGAGCTAATAATACCGCTGTACAAAACAATAGTGAGGCCTCATTTAGAATATTGTATTCAAGCATGGAGGCCATATCACAGGAAGGACATAAATATGCTAGAAAGAGTGTAGAGGAGAGAAACTAAAATGATACAAAAACTGAGGGATCTTAGTTACGAAATAGCCTAAAAATGCGGCTTAACAACACTAGAGACCAGGAGATAGAGAGGAGATCAGATAGAAGTGTTTAAAATAATGGATGGTTACGAAAATGTTGATTAAAAGTATGTTTTCTCAGTTAAGAAAGATAGAAGGACTAGAGGACATGAGGTTACATTAGCAAAGGAGCAGTGTAGATTATATATAAGAAAGTTCTCATTTTCACAATGGACTGTAAATGAATAGAACAGCTTATCTGCTAATTCTGTGGGTGCTAGTAGCGTGAATATGTTTAAAAATAAAATCGACACATAGAAGGGCGGGATACACATATATAAAAGGTCGGACTCTCGATAAGCCAAAGGGCTTCCTTGTCCACCTGCCACCTAGAGTTAATTCTCTGGGTGGCAATCTTGTTAAATCTTGTTAAACTACCTCTTACACCTCCATTTTCACTGGTGATAACAGTATTTCATTTCCAAATCCAACAATTCGGGAATATTATTCGTTTGATTGTTTTATTATTCGTTGGCGACCGTATTGCTACTGTAATATAATGTAATGTAATATAATGTAATGCAATGCAATATAATATAATATGCACATAAAAAGCTAGCATTAGTTGGAACCCTTAAGGATACTATGTGGAGACATATGACATTCACATTGAATGGGAATTCTTTACCTTGTGCTGTTCTGAGTGTCGGCCCCGAGTTCAGCCCATCACACTAACGGAAACTCGTAAAACTATACACTTCATTTTGGGTCAAAATGTCTTCGCAGTGCAATATTTTAAACTACCATTTAGGGCAGGTAGATCGTCGCGGAAAACATTTTCGATAATGCATGAGGTCTTTGTTTAAAATTGTATGTCCATACCGCGTTATCGCGGTGAACCGGCCGCTGTTCGTTGCAGTTGAAAAGCATTATTAATAATTAATAATAATAATAATAATGACATTTTATATAACGCAGATATCCGGCGTAGAGGCGGTCATGGCGCTTCCACAGTATTTGACCACTGATGACTTTAAAGTAGTAATTTAAATAATTTTAAAAGCACTATTCTAAAATATAATAAGAGCAACGTTCTAAAATTAATCAGTTAGTAGGCCTACTCTATGGGAAATTGGCATTCAGATTTCGGAGGTCGTGTTGCGGCGCCGGTTACCAGCGGCTCTGGAGAATTTAAAGCGACAACAACAACAAACGTTGCAATTTATATATATATATATATATATCTCTCTCTCTCTCTGCATATATATATCGGGAGTGTTTCCCGTGAACACACCGGTAGTGTTACCCGTGGACACAGCGACAGTTTTATTCGTATATTATTATTGCACCGGTGTTTTTTGACAATATCCCACAATTCGCAAGTATAATTGTATTCCTTGTTCTGCCGTCCACAATCAAGCAATTTCAAAATATATAATATAATGTAATATTTTTTGAAATTTATTGGAAACTATACATTACGATGGTCATATTTCCGGGGTCGAGTTGTGCCCATCTCACTCACGGGAACTTGTTCTCAATCCTTCATTGTGGGTCAAAAGGTATCCTCAGTGCAGTCATCGAACTGCCATTTGGGACAGGTAGATCAACATGACCGTCACCGCAGAAAACGTTTTCGATAATTTATGAGGTCTTTGTTTGAAATTGTGGTGAGCACATGGCCGTTGACCGATGCAGATGACAAACATAGTTAATAATTAGTTAACTTGTGAAGGATGGCCACCCCGCACTGAGGCTAATCTTTCTGTTGGGTGGGAGTGTCCTGCTCAGAGGCGAGTTACGATGCCGGTTAGGAAAATGTGACCGGTGTGTGTGTGTGTGTGTGTGTGTGTGTGTGTGTGTGTGTGTGTGTGTGTGTGTGTGTGTGTGTGTGTGTGTGCGGATGTGCGTGCTGGTGTGTGTGAGCGGGCAAAGACGTTGGGAGAGATAAAAAAGAATTTGAAAAACTGGAGAAAGAGCGCCAACTCATCCACCTCCACCACAAACTTCACCACCTCCACCATCACCACCATAACAGCCACTAACTACATCACACCCACCGTTACCTCCATCACCACCACCACCATCAACACAACCACCACCACTACTACCATCTCATCTAACACCACCATTATCTCCACCACCACCACCACCACCACCATCACCACCACCACACCCATTACCTGTACCACCACCACTATCACTACCAACACCACCATCTCCACCACCGTCAACACCACAACCACCATCACTGCCAACACCATCTACACCACCAGCTCTACCACTACCACCACTATCACATCCACCACCATCAACATCACACCCACTACCACCATCACCACCACCACCACACACACACCACCACCAACATCAAATTCGTTTCATTGTTTTTTTTTCTTTGTCGATCGAATTGCTAATATAATATAATATAATATAAGTTGATGTGACGAGACGAGACGTGATGTAATGTAATGTAATGTAATATAATAATACCACCACCAAGATCATATCTACCATCACCTCTATCACCACCATCATCAATACCAACTCCACATTATACCACCAGCTCAACCACCTACAACTCCACCCTCACCACAACCATCATCAAATCCACCACAACCACCTCCCTCACCACCACCACCACCACCACCTTCACCACAACCATCACCACTACCTCTTCCACCTCCATTTTCACTGGTGATAACAGTATTTCATTTATAAATCCAACAATTCGGGAATATAATTCGTTTGATTGTTTTATTATTCGTTGGCGACCGTATTGCTACTGTAATATAATGTAATGTAATATAATGTAATGCAATGTAATATAATATAATATGCACATAAAAAGCTAGCGTTAGTTGGAAACCCTTAAGGATACTATGTGGAGACATATTACATTCACATTGAATGGGCAGATAGATCGTCGCGGAAAACCTTTTCGATAATGCATGAGGTCTTTGTTTAAAATTGTATGTGCATACCGCGTTATCGAGGTGAACCGGCCGCTGTTCGGTGCAGTTAAAAAACATTATTAATAATTAATAATAATAATAATAAGGACATTTTATATAGCGCCGATATCCGCCGTAGAGGCGCTCATGGCGCTTGTACAGTATTTGACCATTGATGATTTTAAAGTAGTAATTTCAAGAATTGTAAAAGCACTATTCTAAAATATAATAAGAGCAACGTTCTAGAATTAATCAGTTAGTAGGCCTACTCTAAGAAGGATTGGCATTCAGATTTCATAGGTCGTGTTGCGGCCAAGCGGCTCTGGAGAATTTAAGCGACAACAACAACAACAAAAGCTGCAAATTTGCACGAAAACATGAGTCTGAAAATAAATAGCGGAAAAGAAAAGGGAAGTTACCGATGATGTACAACAAATATCAAATCTTTTGACGGGTTCGCAACATTTTCTGGTTAGAGGCCCGGTAGGTACGTATTATGTTAAATCTGATATTGAACACTGTGCAGCAGTGCAACATGTTAACACAGACCGAAAAGTACGTGGCCCCTGTACACGGGGCACAAAACGAAGAGAAATAACTCATTTGTTGGCCAACAGCGAATCTGCAACCACCGCCAGAACTACCACCACCACCACTAGAATTACCACCACCACTAGAACCACCGCCACCACCAGACCTACCACCACCACAACCAGAACTACAACCACAACCATCAGAACAACCACCAACACCAGATCTAGCACCACCACCATAACTACCACCACCACAATAACTACCACCACCACCACCATAACTACCACCACCACCACCATAACTTCCATCACCACCACCATAACTACCACCACCACCACCAGACCTACCACCAACACCAGAACTACCACCAGCACCAGAAATACCACCACCACCGGAACCACCCACCGCCACCACCCGAACTATCGCCACCACTACAACAACCGCCACCACCCGAACTATCGCCACCACTACAACAACCGCCACCACCCGAACCACCGCCATCACTACAACAACCGCCACATAATTAATAACTAGTTAGTGCCTTATTGAGGACGGGAATTGAGAGATAGAAGTAGGACGCCGCATACATGCGGGAACAAACACATGGAGGAATGCCAATAGGCCTTTAGCGTGGTGGACGTTGTTTGAGTGTTTGGCCTGGGACTGCACATGTCGCACTAACATCCGTCACTTTTGCACTGATGTAGCCAAGGGGGGGTACTCCCTATGCTTTAACATGGGGTTCGCTCACTTGCCTTTAACGTGGTTGACGTTGTTTGAGTGTGTGGCCTGGGACTGCACATTTCGCACTAACATCCGTCACATTTGCACTGATGTAGCCAAGGGGGGGGGGGGGGTACTCCCTATGCTTTAACATGGGGTTCGCTCACTTGCCTTTAGCGTGGCTGACGTTGTTTGAGTGTGTGACCTGGGACTGCACATTTCGCACTAACATCCGCACAGTACAAACCATTAGAATGTAGCATACACGTAAACAGCCAACACAAACAAACATATAACACACACGCAGTGACGCTCACGCATGCACACGCACGTGTACACATTCACATACATGAAAACGTACACATATTAGATATAAATTGTTTCTGTTAAGAAGAATTATAATTATACATGTAACTGAGGTGGCTCCTATAAGAGATACATTTTGTCTTAATTAGAGTCACCAGTCTCATCTGGAAAAAAATACAGATTTACTTATTATTCGTAAATTATCTGTATGCGTACGTATGACGTATTATATGTGTGTCTATGTTTTCCAATGCATACAACCAAAAAAGTTATATTATGGACATGGGGTCAAATTAATTTTTCTCTTCTTCTTTTTCCGCTGTATTTGTGGTCTTTTTAGATGTTGACGCCGTTTCTGTTCAAAGTCCTGCAGACCAGTTGAGCAGAGCAGTGACGGCAGAAGGGACAGTTGGTTGCAGGCTCTTCCCAGTTGTTGTGGGGGATGGAGCATTACTTCCGCGCTCTTTTCTCCTCGTGAACGCCTCCCAGTCTTCAGTTTACCATAGAAGAGCGTATTTGGTATACCTTCATCCGTTATGCGGACCAAGTGACCGGACCATCGTAGTGGTGCGCGTTGGATGTGAAATGTTATATCACACATTCAACAGGATAGGTTAACAGATTGTTTGAGTCAGTCCTACAATTCGCACAAAGACGCAGACAGACAGACAGAGAAGACAGACAGTGGGCTGACTATAATTGTTGTTGTTGTGCTCTTGTTTTTTCTGTGTATTCGTGGTGATTTTGGTCTCGATAGGAGACAGAGAGTGGGTTGACTATAATTGTTGTTGTCCTCTTGTTTCCCTGTGTTAGGCATGAGTTTGGAATCGATAGGAGACAGCCAGTGGGCTGACTATAATTGCTGTTGTTGTCCTCTTGTTTTCCTGTGTTCGGGGTGACGTTGGTCTCGACAGGAGACAGACAGTGGGCTGACTATTAATGTTGTTGTTGTCCTCTTGTCTCCCTGTGTGTTCGGGGTGACGTTGGTCGCGATAGGAGGCAGACAGTGGGTTGGCTATAATTGTTGTTATTGTCCTCTTGTTTCCCTGTGTGTTCGGGGTGACGTTGTACTCGATAGGAGACAGACAGTGGGCTGGCTATAAATGTTGTTGCTGTCCTCTTGTTTCCCTGTGTGTTCGGGGTGACGTTGGTCTCGATAGGAGACAGACAGTGGGTTGACTATAAATGTTGTTGTTGTCTTCTTGTTTCCCTGTGTGTTCGGGGTGACTTTGGTCTCGATAGGAGACAGACAGTGGGTTGGTTATAATTGTTGTTATTGTCCTCTTGTTTCCCTGTGTGTTCGGGGTGATGTTGGTCTCGATAGGAGACAGACAGTGGGCTGACTATAAATGTTGTTGTTGTCCTCTTGTTTCCCTGTGTGTTCGGGGTGGCTTTGGTCTCGATAGGAGACAGACAGTGGGTTGGCTATAAATGTTGTTGTTGTCCTCTTGTTTCCCTGTGTGTTCGGGGTGACGTTGGTATCGATAGAAGAGAGAGAGTGGCTGACTATAAGTGTTGTTGTTGTCCTCTTGTTTCCATGTGTTAGGCATGAGGTTGGTATCGATAGGAGCCAGACAGTGGGCTGACTATAGTTGTTGTTGTTGTCCTCTTGTTTCCATGTGTTAAGCATGAGGTTGGTATCGATAGGAGAAAACCAGTGGGCTGATTATAAATGTTGTTGTTTTCCTCTTGTCTCCCTCTGTTCGGGGTGACGGTGGTCTCGATAGGAGACAGACAGTGGGCTGACTATAATTGTTGTTGTTGTCCTCTTATTTCCATGTGTTAGGCATGAGGTTGGTATCGATAGGAGACAACCAGTGGGCTGACTATAGTTGTTGTTGTTGTCCTCTTGTTTCCATGTGTTAGGCATGAGGTTGGTATCAATAGGAGACAACCAGTGGGCTGACTATAATTGTTGTTGTTTTCCTATTGTCTCCCTCTGTTCGGGGTGACGGTGGTCTCGATAGGAGACAGACAGTGGGCTGACTATAATTGTTGTTTTTGTCCTTTTGTTTCCTAGTGTTCAGGGTGAAGTTGGTCTCGATAGGAGACAGACAGTGGGCTGACTATAATTGGTGTTGTTGTCCTCTTATTTCCTTGTGTTCGGGGTGACGTTGGTCTCGATAGGAGACAGACAGTGGGCTGACTGTAATTGGTGTTGTTGTCCTCTTATTTCCCTGTGTTCGGGGTGACGTTGGTCTCGATAGGAGACAGACAGTGGGCTGACTATAATTGTTGTTTTTGTCCTTTTGTTTCCTAGTGTTCAGGGTGAAGTTGGTCTCGATAGGAGACAGACAGTGGGCTGACTGTAATTGGTGTTGTTGTCCTCTTATTTCCCTGTGTTCGGGGTGACGTTGGTCTCGATAGGAGACAGACAGTGGGCTGACTATAATTGTTGTTTTTGTCCTTTTGTTTCCTAGTGTTCAGGGTGAAGTTGGTCTCGATAGGAGACAGACAGTGGGCTGACTATAATTGGTGTTGTTGTCCTCTTATTTCCCTGTGTTCGGGGTGACGTTGGTCTCGATAGGAGACAGACAGTGGGCTGACTATAATTGGTGTTGTTGTCCTCTTATTTCCCTGTGTTCGGGGTGACGTTGGTCTCGATAGGAGACAGACAGTGGGCTGACTGTAATTGGTGTTGTTGTCCTCTTATTTCCCTGTGTTCGGGGTGACGTTGGTCTCGATAGGAGACAGACAGTGGGCTGACTGTAATTGGTGTTGTTGTCCTCTTATTTCCCTGTGTTCGGGGTGACGTTGGTCTCGATAGGAGACAGACAGTGGGCTGACTGTAATTGGTGTTGTTGTCCTCTTATTTCCCTGTGTTCGGGGTGACGTTGGTCTCGATAGGAGACAGACAGTGGGCTGACTGTAATTGGTGTTGTTGTCCTCTTATTTCCCTGTGTTCGGGGTGACGTTGGTCTCGACAGGAGACAGACAGTGGGCTGACTGTAATTGGTGTTGTTGTCCTCTTATTTCCCTGTGTTCGGGGTGACGTTGGTCTCGATAGGAGACAGACAGTGGGCTGACTGTAATTGGTGTTGTTGTCCTCTTATTTCCCTGTGTTCGGGATGACGTTGGTCTCGATAGGAGACAGACAGTGGGCTGACTATAATTGGTGTTGTTGTCCTCTTATTTCCTTGTGTTCGGGGTGACGTTGGTCTCGATAGGAGACAGACAGTGGGCTGACTGTAATTGGTGTTGTTGTCCTCTTATTTCCCTGTGTTCGGGGTGACGTTGGTCTCGACAGGAGACAGACAGTGGGCTGACTGTAATTGGTGTTGTTGTCCTCTTATTTCCCTGTGTTCGGGGTGACGTTGGTCTCGATAGGAGACAGACAGTGGGCTGACTGTAATTGGTGTTGTTGTCCTCTTATTTCCCTGTGTTCGGGGTGACGTTGGTCTCGATAGGAGACAGACAGTGGGCTGACTGTAATTGGTGTTGTTGTCCTCTTATTTCCCTGTGTTCGGGGTGACGTTGGTCTCGATAGGAGACAGACAGTGGGCTGACTGTAATTGGTGTTGTTGTCCTCTTATTTCCTTGTGTTCGGGGTGACGTTGGTCTCGATAGGAGACAGACAGTGGGCTGACTGTAATTGGTGTTGTTGTCCTCTTATTTCCCTGTGTTCGGGGTGACGTTGGTCTCGATAGGAGACAGACAGTGGGCTGACTGTAATTGGTGTTGTTGTCCTCTTATTTCCTTGTGTTCGGGGTGACGTTGGTCTCGATAGGAGACAGACAGTGGGCTGACTGTAATTGGTGTTGTTGTCCTCTTATTTCCCTGTGTTCGGGGTGACGTTGGTCTCGATAGGAGACAGACAGTGGGCTGACTGTAATTGGTGTTGTTGTCCTCTTATTTCCCTGTGTTCGGGGTGACGTTGGTCTCGATAGGAGACAGACAGTGGGCTGACTGTAATTGGTGTTGTTGTCCTCTTATTTCCCTGTGTTCGGGGTGACGTTGGTCTCGATAGGAGACAGACAGTGGGCTGACTGTAATTGGTGTTGTTGTCCTCTTATTTCCTTGTGTTCGGGGTGACGTTGGTCTCGATAGGAGACAGACAGTGGGCTGACTGTAATTGGTGTTGTTGTCCTCTTATTTCCCTGTGTTCGGGGTGACGTTGGTCTCGATAGGAGACAGACAGTGGGCTGACTGTAATTGGTGTTGTTGTCCTCTTATTTCCCTGTGTTCGGGGTGACGTTGCTCTCGATAGGAGACAGACAGTGGGCTGACTGTAATTGGTGTTGTTGTCCTCTTATTTCCCTGTGTTCGGGGTGACGTTGGTCTCGATAGGAGACAGACAGTGGGCTGACTGTAATTGGTGTTGTTGTCCTCTTATTTCCCTGTGTTCGGGGTGACGTTGGTCTCGATAGGAGACAGACAGTGGGCTGACTGTAATTGGTGTTGTTGTCCTCTTATTTCCCTGTGTTCGGGGTGACGTTGGTCTCGATAGGAGACAGACAGTGGGCTGACTGTAATTGGTGTTGTTGTCCTCTTATTTCCCTGTGTTCGGGGTGACGTTGGTCTCGATAGGAGACAGACAGTGGGCTGACTGTAATTGGTGTTGTTGTCCTCTTATTTCCCTGTGTTCGGGGTGACGTTGGTCTCGATAGGAGACAGACAGTGGGCTGACTGTAATTGGTGTTGTTGTCCTCTTATTTCCCTGTGTTCGGGGTGACGTTGGTCTCGATAGTGGTCGTCAATTTCTGTTTCTGTATTTGTTCCCCACACTGCTCTTGCACTGCTGTCTCCACCAACCGTCTCCATTCCCTCTAACTTTCACTCTCATTATCGACTTCTCTCCCACTCCATCCACATTTCTCTTTACACAGTCTTCCCATCGCAGTCTAGGTCTCTTCGCCTTCATTTTCTATCCATTTTCCTGGTATCTGCTTTCTTTGCCAACCGTTCTATTCCCGTTCGCTCCACATGTCCACCCTACGTTGGTCGACTTCTCACCGGCTTCTTAAAACTTTTTTTTACACCAACCTACTGTCTCTGCTGCACCATTCTTCGCTTATTGATACTCTTTCTTTTACACCAACCTCGTCTCTCAGCTCCTCCATTCTTCACTTATTGATACTCTTTCTTTTACACCAACCTCGTCTCTCAGCTCCTCCATTCTTCACTTATTGATACTCTTTCTTTTACACCAACCTCTTCTCTCAGCTCCTCCATTCTTCACTTATTGATACTCTTTCTTTTACACCAACCTCGTCTCTCAGTTCCTCCATTCTTCATTTATTAATACTCTTTCTTTTACACCAACCTCCTCTCTCAGCTCCTCCATTCTTCACTCATTGACACTCTTTCTTTTACACCAACCTCGTATCTCAGCTCCTCCATTCTTCACCCGTTGATACTCTTTCTTTTACATCAACCTCGTCTCTCAGCTGCTTCAGTCGTCGCTTATTGATACTCTTTCTTTTACACCAAACTCCTCTCTCAGCTCCTCCATTCTTCACTTCTTGATACTCTTTCTTTTACACCAACCTCCTCTCTCAGCTCCTCCATTCTTCGCTTACTGATAATCTTTCTTTTACACAAACCTCGTCTCTCAGCTCCTCCACTCTTCGCTTATTGATACTCTCCTCGCAATTAAGGTCACCCTAGGATAGTCACAAATTATTTCTGTAATATAACAAAATAACAAAATATCTTACTAATACGGTCACCTCGCCATTCAGGTCACGTTTTCCCAATCCCGATAATAATATGTTAATAGTGAGGTCCTACTCTCTCTCTCTCTCTCTCTCTCTCTATATATATATATATATATACATATATATATATATATATATATATATATATATATATATATATATACACATGTACATATACATGAATCAAGGCAATACAAATTACCTCGCAGTACACAACATTGAATCTGTAGATGATTAATTGTGTCAAAGCTATATATCGAGGAAATGAATGTTATATGTGTGTGTGTGCGCGTAAACACACATTATAGTTGAGTTACTCGACGTTTATTGTCTAGTTAAAACCGCGGCTATGCCTAAGGATGGCTCCAACCTTACTCTCCGCCCTGTATTGTGTTACAGGCCACGGTCAGTGCAAGGAGCTGGAACAGTGCATTTGTGACGTGGGCTGGTCTTCTGAGAACTGTGGCACGGCCAACTGTGATCGGGAAGGCAAAGAGGGGGACGTCGTTAGTGGACTTGCAAGCGACGGATACCGACCAAGGACGACGCCGCCAACCCGTGCTCGAAGCGGTTGATGATAACCATACAAGTCTTGCCGCCTGACGTCGAACCACCTACAAATTATACGATCGCAGCGACAGCGCCGCGGAATACGACACTGGAAACGTCGACGACTATTCAAACAACTACGAAAGGGGGACATGCATCAGTGGAAACAACAACGCCGGCAACTCAGTCTCTCACACTTTCGCCCCAAAAGACACCGCAACGGCGTGATGTTGACTCAGCGTCCAGAAGGACTTTCATCGTAATGGGATCTGTGTTTGGCCTCGTCGTCTTGGTCGGTGTGCTGATTATTGCCATCCTCAGATCCAAGGTGATCGACATGAAAGCTCAAATGGAAGAGAAGACTACAAATAGCCCGCGACGCTGGCACACACGTTTCAACGACTACTTTCATCCCCAAATCGAGTGAGTTCGACTAAGACGAACGATCCAATCAGACTCAGTGACGTCTTCTGGTTAAACGACTGCTTAATTCTTCTTCCCTCTGCTTCCTTGTTGATTTTGGTCCATATCACGCGGAAACGTCTTCTGCTTTGCATACATGGTATATTAATAATCTCTATTTTCCTAGGCTATGGTTTCGGCAATGTATTCCATTCTTGGCCGTTTGCACTTGCCCACCCAAGATTTGGTTTCATGTTTTCTTTCCATCTCAGTGTTGGCCTTCCTCTTCTTCTTCTACCACCTTCTTTCCCATATGTGATGCTTTCCATCAAATGTAGTCCAAAACAAACTTATTCTGTATGTACACTGTATATGCAGGGATCCTACCGACATTGACACATTCATATACTCCCTAACAGCCAAAAGAAATTTTCATTTTTGAACAGTATAAGTGTTATTGTCCATAAGTATGCAAATTCCCTTGTCCAAAAATACTTGTCAATGAAACAATCAGAGAAAGGGTGTGGCGTCTCGAAATCACTTACATTTTATTCGTACACACATAACGCAAAAGTGAAACAGTAACCCGCCCCTTGCTGCTTAGACGGGCCGACTGTTCGGAGCGTCGCTGAGTTTGGACACGGACCGACTCTCGCAGACCAAAACGAAATAGTCTGGAGATGGAACAACTTAAGAGCACATGTATTACACATGTCTAAAATTAGAAACACATAGGAACAATTTTGTAGTCACGTTGCTTATAACTTTTTATTATTATGGACGATAATGTTGTTCACGTAGATATTATCCAAGATCGATTAGGGATCATCTCAGAACCAATATCTGACGGAATTACCTTCGTTTGAGGAAAGGTGGTCAGAGGCAATTTCGTCTGGCGTCAGATATCGATATTTGACGCTTATAGACCAGCAGCTAAGGGACGTGATTGTGCACTTTTTGACAAAAGCATGGGAATTAGCACACATGTAGATTATGATATATAGATTAATTTCAAGCTAGGAACCCATCGATATCGACATAGTACCTGGCCGCCATCTTGATTTTTAAAATGGCTGCTACGGAAATCCATTATCCAGATATATCAGCTTCTAAGCAACATAAAAACGTGTTCTTGGTGTCTACCCCAATATTTCCAGAGTCAAGGAATCCGTTTCTGTCGTACAGTATCCAAGGATATGGTAACTAGGCCAGGTTTCATGTCGATAGAGATGGGTACCTAGTTTCATATGATTCTACTTATCATAAACTACATATGTGCCCATTTTCGTGCTTTAGGTGAAAAGTGCAACATTGTCCAGCTCTTACCGTTGTGCTATTTGGACCGATAATGTTAATATATTGATACCATCATAGCAATGATTACAAACGTTCGTCTGAGGGGTGGGATGGGGGCTGAGACCTGATGAAAGTAGTTTCGTCTGGTATCTGAAATTATCACTTATGCCGTTTACATCATTCTGACGGTGAAGTTGAGTTACGCTTTTATTATAATCAACGCTGTAGTTATTATTCAACTTGTATACGTAGAAATTACCCAGGATTGAGTTGGCCACAATTTCGTCATTGTGACCGTAACATTCTGTAACGTCTATAAGTTTGTTTTATTATAATCAACGTTGTAGTTCTTATTCAACATATTTAGTCGGCGTTATCTAGAATTGCGAGTAAGTCATAATAGGCTTATAACAGATGCGGTCAGGGTGACTTATATTTAGGTAGTGTCTATATCTTATTCGTAACACTGTTGTTTTTAGTTAACATGTTTAAATGGATATTACCCAATATGGAGTAGGTCTTAGTTGGGATCAATGTGCTATTACACTTATATAACCATTAGCTTATAACAAACTCTGTATTTAGTTGGTGGGATCTATTCAACATATTATATAACTCACTATGATCCAGGAGTGAATGAATGTATATTTATATACGTTGATTATGAATATATGGTGGACACTTGGATCTATATAATAGCATAGTATTTGGTGAACATTTAGTTATTTAAGATTAAATATTAACATTTCCACACAGACATGCCGCTTGTAATCGGATAACGTAAGGTAGCAACGGTCTAACGCCGCATTCGTCAAAACGCAATAGTAATTTCAATACAGCGTTTCAATGTCATACAAAGAGACTTTGAATGCTCATACTTTTGATTAGTTTGTAATCATGCATTAGTAGAAATATCAATTCACAATGGTGGTGGACATAATGCGAAATAAAGACGTATGGACAAGGCAGTAAGGAAGACACACAGAAAACGAAACTCTAAATATCACCACTCAGTGTCGGACAACTAGCGAACTTTACACTATCATTTGTAGTCATTATAGTGTGGCAGTAAGACGCACACTGAACGACGACTGACTAGTGTATGCAGTTGAAATAAAGGTTTAATGGTTGCACTAGCTGGTGTTGTTTTATTGTGTCGCTATTGGAACTGTATCTGGCCATTTTTATTGAAATCGAATAAAAAGATGTCGACGCCGTTGTGAACTTATTTATTTGCTGAATAGTCTGTGGCTTGGTTGCCGCCACCACAAGGCAGCGCGCGCGTGTTCGTGTGCGGTGCAGTGCTGTGCGTGGTGTGTGTGTGTGTTTGTGTGTGTGTGTGTGTGTGTGTGTTTGTGCGCGCGCGCGTGTGTGTGTGTGTGTGTGTGTGGCGTGTGCGACTCAAAAGCTAAAACAGGAAAACATATCGAATGCTGAGAGAAACGACATGACAACTATTTATGTGCCACGTGCGTCTGGATCATCACCTCAATTTATTGCAGATTAGACATAGATAAAGCACGCATTCTTGAGATATGAGTAGCAACGTTCTCAATCGGACTTCATCCATCAACGAAGATGCAATCAACAGGCTGCCTCAAGTTCCGATAAACACATTTCTAAGTGACCATCCCACGCTGATGAAAACTAAAAAAGCGATCAACCTCCTATCAGATGGAAAAGCCGCAGGTGCCGATGCAATTCCATCGGCAATCTACAGACTGTTCAATCTTAGACGACTCCAGGCCAAACCCAAGGTCCAGATAGACACTGTCGGTGACTTCCAGTTTGCTGATGATTGCGCACTGAATGCCAAGTTACAGTCTGACATGCAGCAAAGCATGGACCTTTTTCCTCTGCATGTGACAGTTTTGATCTGACGTTAAGCACAAAGAAGACTAAAGTGGTGTACCACTCTGCTCCAGGAAAGCCGTATGTCGAGCCAGATAAAACGGTGAAACACCAAAACCTAACTCCCGTGAACAAGTTCACCTACCTGGGAATTATACTCTCCCGGGTTGTTCACATTGACGATGAAACCAATGCAACGATTGCCAAAAGTGTGGCATTTGGCAGACTGCGCATTCCAGTTTGGGAGCGTAGAGGAATAAGCCTGCGGACAAAACTGGAAGTATACAGAACAGTTGTAATTCCATCACTACTCTACGCGGACTATGTACCAGCGCCGTGCCAACAAGTTCAACCACTTTCACATGAGCTGTCTGCGAAAGATGCTGAAAATCAAGTGGCAGGACAAAGTACGTACCAGACACTGAGGTGCTCGCCCAGGCTGGCTAGCCAAGTGTATACTCCATGCTGAAGGAGGCACAGCTGAAATGGGCCGGCCATGTGGTCAGAATGCCAGACACACGTCTGCCGAGTTGCAAACGCCAAAAAGAAGGCGAATCGAGAGAAAATCTCGGCAAAACACATTGATAGTAGGCGATGATGAAATATGGTTTTCTTCGCGAATGACGAACAACAACTGCATATGGGAAATGTGCAATCCCACGCTGTAAAACGGATACACTCCTACAAAACAATCACTCTACGTGCCTGGCCAATAATCACAACAGAAAGAAAAAATATAAATATGTAGGCCTTAATCGATCGATAACAATAATCATGATAGGTGTATAATCATGACACTAAGCTAATTTTGAAGGGGAACATTGCGTGTCGTTCAGGTTCTAGCTTGGTAGGCAGCTCGCCTGAAGTGTTGTTACGAAGTCTCCTGAGTCGATGGAATGTTATCATAGTTTTTGTTTGCAGAACATTGCTCTCCGTACCTCATTCACTGATTCCAGAGTATTTGTGTTATTAAACATAACCAGTAGTTGGAAGTGTTAAGAGTACACGGGCCGTGGGTGCGTGTGGATCTGCTGTTATGAAGTTGAATGCTTGGGTGACCTCAGGGTAGAATTCCAGACTTCCCATGTTGATGTCTTCCCCTTTTCATATAATGCTGATCATGTGAAACTGTGGAACAGGGGAAGGGCTGTGGACTTGTATTTGCTCAGAGCATGGCAGAAGGTATTGCTATGTAGGTACATAAAGTTCTTGCCAGTGCCAAAAGCAATCCGGGTGTCAGTTAGTGGACATCTGGCGACTATGGCGTGGAATTTGCCGATGAGGATGACGACGACACGGTGTCCACAATGCGCACTAAACAGATATTAGAGCTACTCTCCGTGACATCTTACAAGTGGATAAGTATTCTTGTATCCGCTTCCTCGTGGTCACCCTTCGTCACGCAGCGGCTGGCAACTGTGCTGCCACATGTGATGAAGGTCTGCTTGCCTTCTTTGCATGCGATAGACGCAAACTTGCCGGATATGAAAGCAAAGAGCTCTTGCTTATTGGCGGTATTACGCCGGATATCTGCCCTGATTCCTGAAACCTTATTCTAACCGACAAAGTTCCCTTCCTTTGCCAGATTTCTTCATGGTTGACTTTTTGATGCTGCTGGATACATATGTGTCGTAGGCCACGTCAGATCTTGCAGGGGTCGATCTCCCATTGCAGTATGATGTGGGGAAGAAATACACCAGTAACATCATTGACAAATTCATCAAAGGTGGTGATGTCGATGATTAGCAGGGGATGCATCACATAAGCACCATTAAGAAAGTTCACATCGAATGACCTGTAGGAGGGTCCGAGGGTGGCTCAACTGTCTGGTGTGTCGGAATGCCTAGCAGATCGATGGGAATCCACCGGGCATATTAGTTCTGATGGTCACGGTACAAGTACCAACCTACCAAGGCCTTCTGTTATTCCACATACAGGGGGATGTCGCGTTCTCGGTGCGCCCGCACAAAAATCAGACCAAGAATTTCTATATTGAAGATGCATGGTATCCCAATACTGAACTATTAATTGGGCTCTTGCTGGTGTATTATGTCCACGTTACTTTGGCCCTTGTGTGCGCACGCTCATTCCTGTGTGTATGTGCGTGCGAGTGTGCGTCTGTGGGTGTGTGCGTGTGTAGGTAAGTTCTTATATATATATCGCAGAATCCAATCGTTAAGATTGCTCAAAGCGCTTTACACTTCACTTGCGCTTTACACTTCTCTTGCGCTTTACACTTCTCTTGCGCTTTACAGGCCTGCTCAATCGAACTCCATTTCGACTTTCTTGGGAAATATTCAGCGTTCGCCCCTGGAATATTAAGGCCCTGCCACAATTACCGGTAGGGGGCTTTACCCCAGATTCGGGTAGAGACGATGATTGGCTCTCAAGCCAATTATAATAATAATAATATTTTATTTTGTTAAGCGCCATATCCAATATTGTTCATAGCGCTTTACAACAATATACACGTGTATGTTAAAAAAAATAATGCATTTGAATAAAAAACAATAGTTGTTATATCATAGATAATATGAACTAAGTTGCACGGATGACTACGGCGGGGTGATTTGCACAATATTATTCTGGGGATATGTGTCCTGGCAGTTACAATCACATATATCGCTTGACCTGACGGTGAGGCCGATTGCACAACAGGTGCAGTGTGTATTGAACATGTCATAACTCTTACATTTCAGATATATCATCCCCAAGTCAGTCATCTACAACATACACCGAACTATCCACTACTCAGTCGTCCACTAACAGCACACCACATGATTCCGAAATAGAAATGACCTCTTCCCCTATAACAGGAAAACAAATCAGAAGGAAAGAAAGAAGAAATCTCCGCATCTTAAACATAAACTTTCGAAGTGTCAAAAATAAAAGTAGAAATTTGGAAGCGCTTATTCATGCAACTGAGCCAGATATCATCTTGGGAACAGAAAACTGGTTGAATGATCATGGGAACTCAGCTGAGATATTTCCAAATTACTTTGGATACGATGTGCACAGACGCGACAGACCTACAGACTCTCATGGAGGAGTACTTATCGCAGTAAAGCAACAGCTCAACATGGGTGAAGTAACTATATCTCAAGACATCGAGCTAATCAGTAGCACAATCAAACTTCTTAAACAAAAGAATATCACAGTTGCTGCATACTATCGGCCTCCCAATAGAACTTATGATCTATATATCAACTCAACCAAAGAAGAATTCACACTTTTAAAGAAGAAATCCAAACAGAATGTTCTGATAATAGGCGGTGACTTTAATACCCCTGACCTTGATTGGCCCACCCTAAGCATCAAGGAAAATCAATATTCGGCTAAGGTAAACCAGACCATCCTTGAATTAATTGTAGAAAACGAATTGAAACAACAACTAGACTTCCCCACCAGGAAAGATAAAACCCTCGACCTAATACTCACCACACATCCAGGCTTCAAAATACGCTGCAAACCTCTGCCTTCACTTGGCAGCAGTGAACATGACATCAGTCTCTACGACACCTGACTTATCCCACACAGAGCAAAGCCTCAACGCCGAAAGATCTACTTGTGGAAGAAAGCTAATACAGCAGCCACAAAGCAGGATCTTGAATGGCATGCACATATCTTTGATTCAGATCTATCCTCATCCACAGCCATAGAACAGGTATGGATTGACTTCAAGCAGAAACTCCAGCAAGTGATAGATACCCATGTCCCATCAAAAACAACAGTACGCAGGCACAGCAACCCTTGGATCAACACAGCAACCCTTGGATCAACACGGCAACCATTGGATCAACACGGCAACCCTTGGATCAACACGGCAACCATTGGATCAACACAGCAACCCTTGGATCAACACAGCAACCCTTGGATCAACACGGCAACCCTTGGATCAACACAGCAACCCTTGGATCAACACGGCAACCATTGGATCAACACGGCAATCCGCAGAGCAATACGAAGAAAACAACGAGCACATGCCAAAGCAAAACAATCTGGAAAGAAGAAACAAGGATTGTTATAGAAGACTCCAAGCTGAAACAAAATATGCCATTAAGCAAGCCAGTAAACAATACATGGAAGACGTCATCAGCCAAGACTTCAAATCCTAATTAAAGAAATTCTGGTCATTCGTCAAAGGCAGGCATAAGGAATCAACAGGAGTATATAATTTAAAGAATCAAGATGGATTCATTAAAAGCGACAGCCTCAGCAAAGCAGAGATCTTAAACAACCAGTTTAAATCAGTGTTTACAAAATAATACATCAACAACCTCCCTGACAAAGGCGACAGTCCCTTTCCTGCCATGGACAACATCACAATTAGCGAAGCAGGCGTACGCAAACTCCTCCAAAACCTGCGTTCAGATAAAGCTACAGGCCCGGATTCCATTCCAGACAGCAGCGACAGAACTAGCCCCAGTGATGACAAAGATATTCCAGCTTTCTCTACATCTCAGAGAAGTGCCTGGGGGTGCCAATCTTCAAGAAAGGGGACAGGAATCAACCGGAAAACTACCGCCCAGTATCCCTCACCTCCATTACATGCAAAGTACTGGAACATATCATTCACAGCAGTGTAATGAAACATTTTGACCAACATCACGTTTTATCTGAAGCACAACATGGATTTCGTAAACAGCGGTCTTGTGAAACTCAACTCCTCATCACCATCCACGATATAGCCAAGAATTTAGCCAAGAATCAAAGACCGATGTTATCCTACTTGACTTTGCTAAGGCCTTTGACAAAGTGCCACACAGACGCCTACTTCACAAACTACACTACTGTGGAGTGAGACATAATACCCTTACCTGGATCGAATCGTTCCTCACCAATAGAAGCCAGCAAATTGTCCAGGAAGGAACACACTCATCGCCTGCTCCTGTACTCTCAGGAGTGCCTCAGGACACAGTCTTAGGACCACTGCTCTTTCTTGCCTATATCAATGACCTCCCTAATAGAAGCCAGCAAGTTGTCTTGGAAGGAACACACTCATCACCTGCTCCTGTACTCTCAGGAGTGCCTCAGGACACAGTCTTAGGACCACTGCTCTTTCTTGCCTATATCAATGACATCCCTAATAGAAGCCAGCAAGTTGTCTTGGAAGGAACATACTCATCACCTGCTCCTGTACTCTCAGGAGTGCCTCAGGACACAGTCTTAGGACCACTGCTCTTTCTTGCCTAAATCAATGACCTCCCTAATAGAAGCCAGCAAGTTGTCTTGGAAGGAACACACTCAACACCTGCTCCTGTACTCTCAGGAGTGCCTCGGGACACAGTCTTAGGACCACTGCTCTTTCTTGTCTATATCAATGACCTCCCTAATAGAAGCCAGCAAGTTGTCTGGGAAGGAACACACTCATCACCTGCTCCTGTACTCTCAGGACTGCCTCAGGACACAGTCTTAGGACTACTGCTCTTTCTTGCCTATATCAATGACCTCCCTAATAGAAGCCAGCAAGTTGTCTTGGAAGGAACACACTCATCACCTGCTCCTGTACTCTCAGGAGTGCCTCAGGACAAAGTCTTAGGACTACTGCTCTTTCTTGCCTCTATCAATGACCTCCCTAATAGAAGCCAGCAAGTTGTCTAGGAAGGAACACACTCATCACCTGCTCCTGTACTCTCAGGAGTGCCTCAGGGCACAGTCTTAGGACCACTGCTCTTTCTTGTCTCTATCAATGATCTCCCTAATAGAAGCCAGCAAGTTGTCATGGAAGGAACACACTCATCACCTGCTCCTGTACTCTCAGGAGTGCCTCAGGAAAAAGTCTTAGGATTACTGCTCTTTCTTGCCTATATCAATGACATCCCTAATAGAAGCCAGCAAGTTGTCTTGGAAGGAACACACTCATCACCTGCTCCTGTACTCTCAGGAGTGCCTCAGGACACAGTCTTAGGACCACTGCTCTTTTTTGCCTATATCAATGACCTCCCTAATAGAAGCCAGCAAGTTGTCTTGGAACGAACACACTCATCACCTGCTCCTGTACTCTCAGGAATGCCTCAGGTCACAGTCTTAGGACCACTGCTCTTTCTTGCCTATATCAATGACCTCCCTAATAGAAGCCAGCAAGTTGTCTTGGAAGGAACACACTCATCACCTGCTCCTGTACTTTCAGGAGTGCCTCAGGACACAGTCTTAGGACCACTGCTCTGTCTTGTCTATATCAATGACCTCCCTAATAGAAGCCAGCAAGTTGTCTTGGAAGGAACACACTCATCACCTGCTCCTGTACTCTCAGGAGTGCCTCAGGAAAAAGTCTTAGGATTACTGCTCTTTCTTGCCTATATCAATGACATCCCTAATAGAAGCCAGCAAGTTGTCTTGGAAGGAACACACTCATCACCTGCTCCTGTACTCTCAGGAGTGCCTCAGGACACAGTCTTAGGACCACTGCTCTTTTTTGCCTATATCAATGACCTCCCTAATAGAAGCCAGCAAGTTGTCTTGGAACGAACACACTCATCACCTGCTCCTGTACTCTCAGGAATGCCTCAGGTCACAGTCTTAGGACCACTGCTCTTTCTTGCCTATATCAATGACCTCCCTAATAGAAGCCAGCAAGTTGTCTTGGAACGAACACACTCATCACCTGCTCCTGTACTCTCAGGAGTGCCTCAGGACACAGTCTTAGGACCACTGCTCTGTCTTGTCTATATCAATGACCTCCCTAATAGAAGCCAGCAAGTTGTCTTGGAAGGAACACACTCATCACCTGCTCCTGTACTCTCAGGAGTGCCTCATGACACAGTCTTAGGACCACTGCTCTTTCTTGCCTCTATCAATGACCTCCTTAATAGAAGCCAGCAAGTTGTCTTGAAAGGAACACACTCATCACCTGCTTCTCTACTCTCAGGAGTGCCTCAGGATACAATCTTAGGACCACTGCTCTTTCTTGCCTATATCAATGACCTCCCTAATAGAAGCCAGCAAGTTGTCTTGGAAGGAACACACTCATCACCTGCTCCTGTACTCTCAGGAGTGCCTCAGGACACAGTCTTAGGACCACTGCTCTTTCTTGCCTATATCAATGACCTCCCTAATAGAAGCCAGCAAGTTGTCTTGGAAGGAACACACTCATCACCTGCTCCTGTACTCTCAAGAGTGCCCCAGGACACAGTCTTAGGACCACTGCTCTTTCTTGTCTATATCAATTATCTCCCTACTGCAATACAAAACTCAACACGTCATTTATATGCTGATGACACCGTACTCTACAGAGAAATTCACAGCTTAAAAGACCAACAGCTGCTTCAACAAGATCTCAATGCCCTAGAAGAATGGGAAAACACCTGGCAGATGCAGTTTAACCCCAGCAAATGTAGTCATTGGAATCTTACCTAACAAGTCCAAGAAGGTTATTATAACTAACTACACTTTGCACAAACAGTATCTTGAGACTACGAGTTCTCACAAATATCTTGGTGTAACCATAGTAGACAACCTATCCTGAACCAACCATATCGAACCCACGGCAGTAAAAGGGAACAGATCGATAGGCTTCTTGAGGATAACTTTTCGACAATGTACTCGTCAGGTAAAGTCAGCAACTTACACCACAACGGTGCGCCCTTTTTAAGAATATGCATCATCCATTTGGGACCCACATATGCAGAAAGATATTCAGACGTTAGAAAGAGCACAACGTCAAGCAGCTAGATATGTTTTTAATAATTAGTAAGAACACAGAAAGGACACCCGGCAGCGTTACATCCATGCTGCTACAACTCTAACGGCCCACACTCCAACAGCGAATATATCACAATAGACTAGGAATACTCTTTAGAATTAACAATGGACTAGTAGATATTATACACTCAAATTACTACCACCATTCTGATCCAAGAACAAGAGGCACTCAACGATTGTATCAGGAACATGTCCACCACCCAGTTCTTTATCATTCTCCCCCCCCCCCTCCCCGGACAGTAGCAGACGGGACCCATCTTCCAGCTTCCACCACATCGGCATCCTCACTTAAACACTTCTTTAAAAGACTCGGCTTACACAACCTGCAGCCACAGCCAGCAACACCCTGAGGAACATGCCAAAATGCATTTTAAACTATTTTAATCTAACATAGTTTTAATATGATTTTTTATATTTGGTGCACAGGCCGCTACACCACAACGCAACTGTACGTGCACCTCAGGGCTAATTACGCCGGCAAGAGCCCAGCCCTTTAAAAGGAAGAAGAAGAAGATTGAAGTACGTTTGTGTCTACGGTTCTTGCCGGCTCGACACCCACGCGGTGGTACGGCTATCCCAGATAAACAATACACCGGCTCGGAGAGTTTATTGTCTTTAGTTATTACCTTGCTGTGGCGCAGCAGATCGTGCCTGTCGTACTGGATGTGGGTCAACATAGGTAGAACAGTGTAGTCTTCGTTAACACGAACAGGTGTGATTGCAGGCTGTAGTGTCCAAATATCACAAATGTTCACGAGTATAGTTCCAATCAGCATGAACCCAAACATAGCGCGTATTATAGCGCTTAGTATCATCTAACGGTTGTACAATTATAGCGATGATCGAATCTTTAGAAAACGCATTAAGCTAATGAAATCCACGAGCATATACAACACACAGGTGCCACCAGGGGCGCTCAACGTAATATGCACTACTGCACCGCAAGAACGACAAAAAATGCTGCAGGAGCTAGCTGATGAAAGTCAGAAACAAGGTCTGAAGATGAACATTTCTAAAACAAAAGTGATTCTAGAAAACGACATGCCAATATATATCAACACCACGCAGATAGAGAACATTGAAAGCTACGTCTACTTGGGAGAGTCATACAGCATCAGAGACAAAAAAAGACAAGGAGATTCAAAGAAGAATCACGGCAGGCTGGACAGCATTCGCTAAACACAGCAACATATTCAGGTGTAACTTTGTAACCTGCTTGAAGAGACAAGTCTACATCTAATGCGTACTTCCAGCGGTGCCATAAACACAGATGAAGAGAAGTATGTTAAACATCTCATATCGGGAGAGAATAACAAACTGATGGGTAAGAGAGAAGACAAAGGTCATAGTGATAGAACAAACCAGAAGACAGAAGTGGAGCTGGGCAGGGCACATCAGTAGGGTACAAGATAACCGATGACACTGCATATTACAACTTGGAGACCTTACGAGGAAACGATCTAGAGGTAGACCAGCGAGATGGTGGAGAGACGAACTAGACGAGTACTGAAAAGGCACAATCTGGCAGAGGATAATGCAAAACAGGCAGATCTGGAAACGACATGCTGAGGCCTTCGCCCAACCATTGGACACTACGGCTGCACAGTGAAGTGTTGTTCCCGTTAATTGATAATATATATACAGGTGTATATATATGTATATATATATATATATATATATATATATATAATAAGTAATGAGTGTTCCCACTGATTACTCTGGCCAAAAGGTGCAGGAACAAGGAGGGTAAGTGGCAGGGGCTACCCTGTATAGGAATATGTCAGGGAGTAGACTATATTTTTTCTCCCCACTTGCAGTTGAAGGTTTTTCATGAGCCTTATCTTGGTGAGGGGGTGCATTTGGAGTTTTTGTGCATATCTAGTGGGGTGCAACAGGTTTCTTTTTGGTGAGCTATTCCCGAGCCGGTGGTCGCTCACCATCCATCTTTCCGCCACAATGCCAAAATATTATTAATTTGGTGTGTGAATGTATTTCGCCAAGCCACAACACGGCCACAGGCATAGTCAAATGGTGGCAATAATAAATTTAACTGACCTAAATTATTAACTACATCCGCTTAGTAGGTACTCCCCTTCGCTGAGGACAGGTAAAATATAACCCATATATATATCCACGTCCACGCTGCCCCGGTATATTTGACTGCATTTGTACATACTTTTACCGAATCTACTTCTATACGTACTTGTTGAAAGCCCTAACATGTGTCTGTGCTACTCAGCAGAGTAATTACCCGTCAAAATCGAGGACTACGGTAGCTCCACGTCCGATAAATTCAAAGCGATATTGCATCCTGGCTACGGGATCAATTGAGAACTGCGGACTATAGTGTACACATACATAGACAGGTAACGGCAGCACTGGCGTGAGCAGAGCTATGACATGGACTGGGGAGTGTTTATCTAGTTGGTTTCATCTTCTCTAAGAATACACGAGTATGTTATGTGTGAACGTGTTAGGCAATGTGTCACTTACATACAACGTACCTGTTTGTTATGCAGCAAACATCACCCACGTGTACGTTCAGTCCGTCTCAGGTCCGCGGTCACACCCGCATTGTACGTTCAGTCCGTCTCTAGTCCACGGTCACACTCACATTGTACGTTCAGTCCGTCTCTAATCCACGGTCACACCCGCATTGTACGTTCAGTCCGTCTCTAGTCCACGGTCACACCCGCATTGTACGTTCAGTCCGTCTCTAGTCCACGGTCACACCCGCATTGTATGTTCAGTCCGTCTCTAGTCCAAGGTCACACCCGCATTGTACGTTCAGTCCGTCTCTAGTCCACGGTCACACCCGCATTGTACGTTCAGTCCGTCTCTAGTCCACGGTCACACCCGCATTGTACGTTCAGTCCGTCTCTAGTCCACGGTCACACCCGCACTGTACGTTCAGTCCGTCTCTAGTCCATGGTCACACCCGCATTGTACGTTCAGTCCGTCTCTAGTCCACGGTCACACCAGCATTGTACGTTCAGTCCGTCTCTAGTCCACGGTCACACCCGCATTGTACGTTCAGTCCGTCTGTAGTCCACGGTCACACCCGCATTGTACGTTCAGTCCGTCTCCAGTCCACGGTCACACCCGCATTGTACGTTCAGTCCGTCTCTAGTCCACGGTTACACCCGCATTGTACGTTCAGTCCGTCTCTAGTCCACGGTCACACCCGCATTGTACGTTCAGTCCGTCTCCAGTCCACGGTCACACCCACATTGTACGTTCAGTCCGTCTGTAGTCGACGGTCACACCCGCAATGTACGTTCAGTCCGTCTCTAGTCCACGGTCACACCCGCATTGTACGTTCAGTCCGTCTCCAGTCCACGGTCACACCCGCATTGTACGTTCAGTCCGTCTCTAGTCCACTGTCACACCCGCATAGTACGTTCACTCCGTCTCCAGTCCACGGTCACACCCGCATTGTACGTTCAGTCCGTCTCCAGTCCACGGTCACACCCGCATTGTACGTTCACTCCTTCTCCAGTCCACGGTCACACCCGCATTGTGAAATGTCACCATGCGCTGATAGGGCGCGCTCTTCGATTTTGACATCTGACAAAATGTAAATAAAGTGAGTAGATGATACAAACTTGAGCAGTTCTAAACGTGTACTAGTGTAGATACATTAGCTTAGAACAGTATCAATAATTCAATTAAGATGTTATTGTACATGAATGTTGGCAGCATTTTTTTGATGAAATACACGGTGTTTTACGCAATATTTCACGTTATGCCTTATGGGCGATAATACGCTGCATTCATGCGTATTGACAGGTTTGGTAGCTGTTTTTGTTATATTAAACTACTTTCTACTTGCTGAATATTGCGGTAACTTTGCAGCAGGAAAGAAAAACATTGTAGTAATGGGATTTAGTGGTGTATTTTAATGAGGTATGTCGGGGAGGTGGAAGGTAGGATTGAGTTGAGGGGTGGGTGGAGGGGAGGGGAGATGGAAGCCAGGAAGGTAGGGTTAAGTTGAGGGGTGGGTGGAGGGGAGATGGAAGCCAGGAAGGTAGGGTTAAGTTGAGGGGTGGGTGGAGGGGAGGGGAGATGGAAGGTAGGGTTGAGGGGTAGGTGGAGGGGAGGGGAGATGGAAGGTAGGGTTGAGGGGTGGGTGGAGGGGAGGGGAGATGCAAGGTAGGGTTGAGGGGTTGGTGGAGGGGAGGGGAGATGGAAGGTAGGGTTGAGGGGTTAGTGGAGGGGATGGGCAGGGTAGGGGTCAATTACAGTGATCAATTATGACTGGATAATTTTCTATTACAGTTACAATTAGTTTGCATTTCAATTACAATTACCGTCCCAATTTATTTACAATTGCCAATTACAATTATGTTGGGGTGCCTAGGATCCATTTCTGATGTTTCTTTTCATTTCAAGATCAGATGCTGAAGGTCAGGTGAAGGTCAAATTTGACCTTTCGGTGGACAATGAATGGAAACTTCAATTAAATTATAGTTTATTTTATTCATGCACAAAAATGTATAATCTTACACTATTTGACATATTTGTTCTTGAGAAACAGTATTCAGTCATATTTGAAACACGTAGTCACATCTGTTACACATCTGTTATCGTGCAAATATCATTATGGACATTGACATGCATGTTTCTTTGTGAGGAACATTCTTGCATTAAGTAATCATGTACGAAAGTCGTCGTAGGGATGGTACAAGGATTGATATCCATAACTACAGATAATAGATAATTTTACACAATGCTATGCTATGAGCGTAAGGTTTACGCTATCTTAGTAACTGCAGATATCGCCTAATAATATTCACCTTTTACCTACTCCCACTCATCATACAGGTAATCAGGATCAGCAAGACCATCCTCAACATCCTCACGGCCTTCACCCTCCTCATCTACATCCTCTTCCTCTACACACTCATTCTCAAAATCCTCCACCTCAGCATCCTCCATCTCGACACCTCCTTTTCTCCAGCCTGAGCCTCTTCTGTCTTAGTGTACGGATTATAGCAGCCCTCTTCGCCAGAGCAGTTGCAGTAAGACTTGCACGAAAGATGTTCTTTGTGGCAGCCACAAACCTCCGTGCTGCACTTCTTGTCATGTGCCCGACACTCTCAATGAATCACATCAAACAGGTGTGGTAGACCTAGGTCACCCTGAGCAATAACAGGAGAGGGGACACCATCCCGGATCTCCCACCCGAAGTGAGTGATATCGGCTGACTCATCAGGTGGGGCTTCCTAGTCTGCCACGTTCCACAGCATTACCTGCTGCTGGGCCCGCAACACGTGCTGGAACAGGTTGGTGGATGTTGGAGGCAGGGCACTGACTTCGGGACTTTTCTTCTTGGTGAAGAGTGTGAAGCGGACAGACTCCATTGATGTCCCCGGTGGCTGACCATACATAGCGATGAAGAAGGTTTTCGCCGTCTCCATCAGATCCGCCTGCGTGGCGCTCACCTCCCCCAGCACATCATCCAAACATGGGAAGTCCCCAATGAGCAGGGTGTTTAGTGCGTTGATCTTGCCTTTGACATACGCATATGAGGTCGTGTCGCACCCGCTGAGGGCGTGCATGCCAAGCAGCTGCGTACAGTGTGGCCTTACGTTAGCGCAGGTGGCGTTGATATCCAGCACTGTCCCATCCCTCCGTTCCATCTGCACCGTGCACTCCAGCTCCTCCCATTACACCTAATATACCAGTAGGAAAAACACGTCTGTGTCGTTGCTAAGTGCACGCTTTTGTCCGTCTTGGCAGCCTCAATGACATAGGAGATCATGGTGATGTCCGCCTCAACATGACCAAACGCACCGTCGTCACAAATTTCCATTGTTACGTTCTCTCCTGCACTGAAGGTAGACAACACGTTCGCCAGCCTCCGCTTGTTGTTCTTGCTCTTCAGGATTGCATCTCTTTTGGGCAGAGGACTGGTGATGCAGAGCTCGTTGATGAGGGTGACTTCACTAGCCAGCCTTATTCTCTCGTGATCCTTGGTAGATACATATTGATACTTGTCGAGGGACTGACGCCGTGTGGTCACACGATACGGTAGAACAGCTGCTGAACATCCACGATGACAATTTCAGCAGCTCCTGGCAAGATCACAAGCACACCCTGGCGCTTGACCAGCCCCGAATTGTTGGCTTTGCGGAGACAACCATGCTCATTGATGAGCGATGGAGGAACTGCACACAGCTCGTAGTTGAACAGCCCCGACTTGTTGGCTTTGCGGAGACAACTATGCTCATCGATGAGCGATGGAGGAACTGCACACAGCTCGTAGTTGAACAGCCCCGACTTGTTGGCTTTGCGGAGACAACCATGCTCATTGATGAACGATGGAGGAACTGCACACAGCTCGTAGTTGAATAGCCCCGACTTGTTGGCTTTGCGGAGACAACCATGCTCATTGATGAACGATGGAGGAACTGCACACAGCTCATAGTTGAACAGAGGCCCAAATTCCATCAGCTGCCGTTGACCAATCATCAAGAGCCGGATAACATTATTCTCAAGATCGATAACTGGCCAGCCCTTATCCTGCTTCTTTAAAATGTCCTTCGTCTTGATGGAACTACTGGTATGTTCGTAGAACCCACCGGGAAGACTGGCGATGTACTTTCTCTCCATGTTTTCGCCAATCACAATCGAATCAGCTACATTCACTTCAGCAGAAGCAATTTGGCCGGTGACGGGATTGTACAGATGAGGGCGGTGATCTTCTAGTGGGTGAGGGTACTTCTCCACCTCTGCATCAATGAGACCTCGATCATCCGCATCCAAGACACGCCGGTGTTTCAACTCCTCCTTGTGCTGTTTCTGCGCAGACTGGCCTAGTGGATCAACAGAGTAGATGTAGTCAGTACGGTCTGACACGTGCACGGTGACGGGGAAGGCGTCAATCCACTCACAAACAAGTTCAGCAGACAGTCATGCCCTTGAGAGTTCCCTTTCCGATCTTGTTGGCAGTCTGCTCACCAAACTGATCACCAGAGACAGCGTTCCAGTATCCCTCATGGTGTCGACAGAAAAACGCGCCGGACACAAGGTCCGCCTTGGTCTCAGCTGGGAGCGCACGCATCTCCAGCAGGTACTGAGTGAGATAGCCGGGTGTACTGCACGTGACCAGCGAGGAAGAAGTACTTCAGCATGTGCTCCATAGTCAGCTGCTTAAAAGTAAATGTAACACACTATCTCTCTCTCTCTCTCTCTCTCTCTCTCTCTCTCTCTCTCTCTCTCTCTCTCTCTCTCTCTCTCTCTCTCTCTCTCTCTCTCTCTCTCTCTCTCTCTCTCTCTCTCTCTCTCTCTCTCTCTCTCTCTCTCTCTCTCTCTCTCTCTCTCTCTCTCTCTCTCTCTCTCTCTCTCTCTCTCTCTCTGCACGCTCATACTGGTGGACGATGAGTGTGGGGAGAAGGAAGTTGTCCATCCAGTGCCGGCCAGTTGGGTGGGGGAGAGCAGTGTCGAGATACTGCTGAAATGTCTTCGGCACGTTGATAGAAACGGCTTCAAGAGCGCCACTTATACGCACTAAAAGGACCGCATGGCTTTCACCCAGGACTTCCCATTGAAGATACTTGTCAACCCCCGATAAGCTGCGGCCACGTACTCTTCAAATGCTGAACGTTTCATCAGCTTCGTGATGCAGCCTGTGAACGACTGCTTTATATGCATGTGGGTGGCATGTCAATCAAAAGACGAAACATATAGATGCTCGCAGGTTTGAGTACGCCCTGGCTTCTGGCTAGCTGATTGTTGAAGCCATTCCACTCCATAGCATCTTACCCTTGCTCAGGCTGTTGAGCCACTGTGTGTCTTCTCTTGGGCAGCCACCAGACTGGCCTTTCGAGCACACGTCTCGGTGTAGTTGATCCCGGTGGTCTTGGCAGTGGGCATCGCAAGAGGCATCATCTTCTTAGGGCCAGTATAGTGCATAAATGGAACGGCCCTGTTATTGCCCACAGACTTGGCCTCCTTGGATGTGAGGCGAGGGATTATGACAGCACTGATGTCATTTGTGTCAATTAATTATTTAGTGTATTTGCTGTGCGCTAGTGATGTTTTTGATATGGTTTTTATTGGAAGTTTTTGAATGAGCGCTGTTTTGAAAATGTCAGTTTCCATTCATTATCCACCGTGAAGTCAAATTTGACCTTCACCTGACCTTCAGTATCTGATATTGACCTTGAACTGAAAAAATACATCAAATATGGATTCTACAAACCCCAACACCCCTTAAAAGAGATATTATACATCATTCTAGCACAAGTGGTTCAACAGTTAAATTTTCTAGATATCGACCAGTGGTCATCTTGGATTTATGCAAATTACCAGAGTTGCCCAAAGTTGTTGTTTGGGCAACCAAGCTGAATTCCAATGACACTCCACGACAATAGGTTACTTACTTACTTAGGCATGTTTGCACACTGGGAGTATATGTTATCGACCATGGTCCTCCACTCTTGTCACTATCAGCCCCCGACACTCCACGACAATAGCTTACTTACTTGCTTAGGCATGTTTGCACACCGGGAGTATATGTCATCGACCATGGTCCTCCACTCTTGTCACTATCAGCCCCCGACACTCCACGACAATAGCTTACTTACTTACTTAGGCATGTTTGCTCACCGGGAGTATATGTCATCGACCATGGTCCTCCACTCTTGTCAATCTCAGCCCCAGACACTCCTCGACAATAGCTTACTTACTTACTTAGGTATGTTTGCTCACCGGGAGTATATGTCATCGACCATGGTCCTCCACTCTTGTCACTCTCAGCCCCGACACTCCACGACAATAGCTTACTTACTTACTTAGGCATGTTTGCTCACCGGGAGTATAAGTCATCGACCATGGACCTCCACTCTTGTCACTCTCAGCCCCCGACACACCACGCAATAGCTTACTAATTTACATAGGCATGTTTGCTCACCGGGAGTATATGTCATCGACCATGGTCCTCCACTCTTGTCACTCTCAGCACCCGACACTCCACGACAATAGCTTACTAATTTACTTAGGCATGTTTGCTCACCGGGAGTATATGTCATCGCCCACGGTCCTCCACTCTTGTCACTCTCAGCACCCGACACCCCACGACAATAGCTTACTTATTTACTTAGGCATGTTTGCTCACCGGGAGTATATGTCATCGCCCACGGTCCTCCACTCTTGTCACTCTCAGCACCCGACACTCCACGACAATAGCTTACTTATTTACTTAGGCATGTTTGCTCACCGGGAGTATATGTCATCGACCATGGTCCTCCACTCTTGTCACTATCAGCCCCCGACACTCCACGACAATAGGTTACTTACTTACTTAGGCATGTTTGCACACTGGGAGTATATGTCATCGACCATGGTCCTCCACTCTTGTCACTATCAACCCCCGACACTACACGACAATAGCTTACTTACTTGCTTAGGCATGTTTGCACACCGGGAATATATGTCATCAACCATGGTCCTCCACTCTTGTCACTATCAACCCCCGACACTCCACGACAATAGCTTACTTACTTGCTTAGGCATGTTTGCTCACCGGGAGTATATGTCATCGACCATGGTCCTCCACTCTTGTCACTCTCAGCCCCCGACACTCCACGCAATAGCTTACTTATTTACTTAGGCATGTCTGCTCACCGGGAGTATATGTCATCGACCATGGTCCTTCACTCTTGTCACTCTCACCGGGAACATTGGCCATCGACCATGGTCTTCCACTCTTGTCACTCTCACCGGGAACATTGGCCATCGACCATGGTCCTCCACTCTTGTTACTCTCACCGGGAACATAGGCCATCGACCATGGTCCTCCACTATTGTCATTCTCACCGGGAACATGCCCATCGACCATGGTCCTCCACTCTTGTTACTCCCACCGGGAACATTGACCATCGACCATGGTCATCCACTCTTGTTACTCTCACCGGGAACATTGACCATCGACCATGGTCCTCCACTCTTGTTACTCTCACCGGGAACATTGACCGTCGACCATGGTCCTCCACTCTTGTCACTCTCACCGGGAACATGTTCATCGACCATGGTCCTCCACTCTTGTTACTCTCACCGGGAACATTGATCATCGACCATGGTCCTCCACTCTTGTTACTCTCACCGGAAACATGCCCATCGACCATGGTCCTCCACTCTTGTTACTCTCACCGGGAACATTGACCATCGACCATGGTCCTCCACTCTTGTTACTCTCACCGGAAACATGCCCATCGACCATGGTCCTCCACTCTTGTTACTCTCACCGGGAACATTGGCCATCGACCATGGTCCTCCACTCTTGTCACTCTCAAAAGGGGGTGCAGTTGGAGGATTTTGGTGAGCCTCAGCCCCTGAATGTATTTATTAGCTGTAACTTCAAGGCTATTGTCTTACCTGCGGCTTACCATTCATAAAACATGTGTAACAGAATTACTAATATTAATGTTAAAAAATCACCTTCTATATTTCTAAGGATGCCTATGCTTCATTGGAAGCCCTGCTTGCTGGTAAGTAAGAGTTTTTTAGAATTGAAGAAGCAATCCTGACCTACAGAGTGAAACTTGGGGGTTAATGAGCTCAAAGCATAAATACAGTATTCTCTGTGTGTATGTCTGCCTGCCTTTCTGTCTGTCTGTTTGTCTGATTAATGTGTGTAGCATTTCTGCTGTTTATGGGTATTTATATCTACTTTCCTGACGTTTAATTTGGTAAATGAGGAAGATCAGGCCAGTAGGTAGGCAAATTGTTGACCAAACGCCTTAGTTACGTAATTACTGCAACTCGGTTGCAAATGCGCTCTGTGGGGCGTGGTGTTCTTTTGGTAGCGTTTCTAGGTAAGCAGACGGTTTCACTGTATCTTAGAGTGTGTTGCACAATGCGTAACTTGAATTGTACTATTATACTTATAGTAGCCAATATAAATAATAGAAACCGGTCATATGATGTGTAAATAAGTCCGCATATATACACGTCTGTCATATGCATTTCCCCATCTGGGCGCTGGCGAAGGACCGGGACAGATCCAGGGTTGAACGACACAGGTCACCCTGCTGTCAAGATAATTGCAAATCAAGTTGTGAAGCGTGGTGGGAATCGTTAACGTGGGTTACATTCCCAAAATTTGTGTGTGCGATATTCAGCGTCCGGAGTGACTGTTTGAGCTTCGAAGAAACTATGCCGCCACGTCAGCGGTCTAGAGAAGAAACTTTCCGGTCGGCCCCGACGTGCGAAAACGGCTGCCAACGGCGACCGGGCGAGACCACTGGATCGCAGCACGGACGCGACTCGATAATTCGTAGCGGCCGGCGGTAAGCATCTACCGCCCAGCGTCGTCATTCATGCGAACGTATTCGACCGACATCTCAATCGTTTGCGACCGTGCGAGACAAGTCGAACGTAGCACTCGAGAATTCGCGGCGGACGGCGGCAAGCGTCTACTGCCCGGCGCCATCACTCGTGCGGCCGAGATACACCGTTCAAATTGTTTTCTGAGCTCGGCGTGATGACTTCAACAAACGTTCGTATAGTTTCGAGATGGGACTAGCCCAATGTAAACGTATATTTTCTAATTGAACGTTTTTGTTGTTTACTGTTTTATGAATGGTATTTATGTGGTTTTGAAGTGAGATATTATTACCCATGAAGTATACATATACACGGGTATATATTTGTTGTAACCGATTACTGTAATGAGAGTCCGTGAGTGCTAGCGATATGTTGTGTATTTATCTAATGGGATTTCTTGTTAGATAACACTTGGCGCTTAGTACAACGTTCAAATCAAGACACGACTAACTAGAACCCCCTTTGTCTGACAGGACAGTGGAGCTAAAACATGCCAAACCTTCCAAGGTCGACTGAAGATTGTGAATGGGTCGCCTGCTACCCAGAAAACTATCGAACATCAAGTGTCTTCCGGAAAACATCCATGTTTCACCTTCGTCTGGCTATATTACAACACCTTAATGTTGCACATCTCAACAAATTACAGCTTTGTTTACAACAAATGCTATGTTTCGTAACAATTACACTTTGATTACACGACGCGTTTATGCATGGGTTTCATCTTTTTCACATAATTTCATTTGACGTACGAAGAAAAACAACCAACAATAATAGTAAAATTATGTCATTTGTGGAACGCGGTATTCATCTTATGACACCTATCAACACCTATCCTTCGTAATCGGGCAGTAATTTGCTGAGTAAATGTCTCACAATTAATTAATGGTCCCTAGAGCTCCAAGTTCATCGCACTTTCGATCTTCTTTTGTAACCATAGCAACACGGATAGGTCATCACTAGGGATCATTCACTCGCCACTGGTGGTGAGGTTAAAACCAGAATCCTGAAAGGAAGAGGGATGGAATACAGTTCCAATAAATGAGAACTATTATTTTACATCTAGCATGTCGCATTAATGTCCTGTGTACAAGACATTTGTGTGTACAGGACATTTAATCATTTCGTTGTATCCCACTGTAATATAGATTTCATTCAACGGTATTTTTTATATCCTAGGAATACGGGTGTATCCCGCTGTAATTCAGTCAAATTAATATATTTTGAAAAATTATATATTATCTTGTATTTAAGACATGAGTAGAATCTGGAATAACAAAGAAATACTTTTGATGGCAGGTTTTATTTAGTACCTTGACAGATGTGTCTCATGATAGGAACGACACAGACTGCATAATGAAAGAAATACGTATGATGGATTTATACAGAATATCAAGTAAATTATATGGATATCAACCAAGAAAATGTCACATTTCTCTTATCTAAAAGCAGGCATTGTCAGATGTGATTTTTTTGAAAATGTCTAGGCTGTTTTAATATAAATTAGTTAAAACAGACACATGAGACAACAGGAAATGAAATGTTTGTAAAGGGCTATTTGTTCTCTCACTGACTGGTCTCTATTTCTCATTAAATCACAGGAAGCAGTAATCATTTTATTTCTAAAATGTTTATAGCTAATAAGTCTTCATTATATATACGCCAGGCACAAGTGTGGCGGGATTGGCAGAGAGAGCATGGCAAGTGACAATGGGTGTTAGAAGGAGAGATGACCAACATTGAGATAGTCTTACATAAAAGTGGTCTCAACAGCGGTGAATAGCCAACAGAGGTGAACAGTCAAGAGTGATCTCAACAGGGGTGAACAGTCAAGAGTGATCTCAACAGGGGTGAACAGCCAAGAGTGATCTCAACAGGGGTGAACAGCCAAAAGTGATCTCAAAAGGGATGAACAACCAGTAGTGGTCTCCCCACGGGTGAACAGCCAAGAGTGGTCTCAACAGGGGTGAACAGCCAAGAGTGATCTCAACAGGGGTGAACAGCCAAGAGTGGTCTCAGCAGGGTTGAGCAACCAAGAGTGATCTCAACAGGGGTGAACAGTCAAGAGTGATCTCAACAAGAGTGAACAGCCAAGAGTGATCTCAACAGGGCAGGGGTGAACAGGGCTGAACAGCCACGAGTGATCCCAACAGGGCAGGGTTGAGCAGCCAAGAGTGATCTCAACAGGGCAGGGGTGAACAGGGCTGAACAGCCAAGAGTGATCTCAACAGGGCAGGGGTGAACAGCCAGAAGTGATCCCAACAGGGCAGGGTTGAGCAGCCAAGAGTGATCTCAACAGGGCAAGGGTGAATAACCAAGAGTGATCTCAACAGGGCAGGGGTGAACAGCCAAGAGTGATCCCAATAGGGCAGGGTTGAGAAGTCAAGAGTGATCTCAACAGGGCAGGGGTGAACAGCCAAGAGTGATCCCAACAGGGCAGGGTTGAGCAACCAAGAGTGATCTCAACAGGGCAGGGGTGAACAGCCAAGAGTGATCTTAACAGGGCAAGGGTGAACAGCCAAGAGTGATCTCAACAAGGCAGGTGTGAACAGCCAAGAGTGATATCAACAGGGCAGAGGTAAACAGCCACAAATGATCTCAACAAGGCAGAGGTAAACAGCCAAGAGTGATCTCAACAGGGCAGGGGTGAGCAGCCAAGAGTGATCTCAACAAGGCAGGGGTGAACAGCCAAGAGTGATCTCAACAGGGCAGAGGTAAACAGCCACGAATTATTTCAACAAGGCAGAGGTAAACAGCCAAGAGTGATCTCAACAAGGCAGGGGTGAACAGCCAAGAATGATTTCAACAGGGCAGGGGTGAACAGCCAAGAGTGAACTCAACAAGGCAGGGGTGAACAGCCAAGAGTGATCTCAACAGGGCAGAGGTAAACAGCTACGAATGATCTCAACAAGGCAGAGGTAAACAGCCAAGAGCGATCTCAACAGGGCAGAGGTAAACAGTCAAGAGTGATCTCAACAAGGCAGAAGTAAACAGCCAAGAGTGATCTCAACAAGGCAGGGGTGAACAGCCAAGAATGATCTCAACAGGGCAGGGGTGAGCAGCCAAGAGTGGAAGAAAATAGCGGAGGACTATGATTGATGGAGAAGTGTCAGACCATGAGCCCGTTTCATTAAGGCTGCGTTCACACCGGGTCTGGTTGGCGTAGCGGATTCTAGTGTACCGTTCGCGTTTGGTCGACTTTCCGTCGGGTTGCGTCCAGACTACTAACAATTGAGCCAATTACACGTAGATAACTCATACCATATCACTTGAACACAACGAGATGTACAAACGGGCTGGTCAATCTAAATAAGTAAACACATGGAATATTACAACCAAGCTGCGAGACACATCAAGACAAAAGTGTTGGTCAATCTAAGTAAGTAAACACATGGAAAATTACAACCAAGCTGCGAGACACATCAAGACAAGAAGGGTTGGTCAATCTAAGTAAGTAAACACATGGAATATTACAACCAAGCTGAGAGGCACATCAATACAAAAGGGTTGGTCAATCTAAGTAAGTAAACATATGGAATATTACAACCAAGCTGAGAGGCACTTAAACAAGGATTGGTCAATCTAAGTAAGTAAACACATGGAATATTACAACACAGCTAACATACACATCAATGCAAAAGGGTTGGTCAATCTAAATAAGTAAACACGGAATATTACAACCAAGCTGAGACGCTCAAGACAAATCTAAGTAAGTAAGCACCTTGAATATTACAACCAAGCTGAGAGGCACATCGATACAAAAGGGTTGGTCAATCTCAACATTGATAAGTAGTATTCAAATTGTCAACAGATGGGCCGATACGCCAGAGAGGAGATACACTTACAGTGGATCTATTGTTGTCTATATAGATTAACAAGTTGTCAACGGATGGACTGATACGTAAGGGAAGAGATACACTTTCAGTGGATCTATTGTGGTGTATATAGATTATCAAATTATCAACGGCTGGACTGATACGCCACGGAGGAGATACACTTACAGTGGATCTATTGTGGTGTATATAGATTATCAAGTTGTCAGCGGATGGACTGATACGCCAGGGAGGAAATACACTTACAGTGGATCTATTGTGGTGTATATAGATTAACAAGGTGTCAACTGATGGATCGATACGTCAGGGAAGAGATATACTTTCAGTGGATCTATTGTGGTGTATATAGATTATCAAATTATCAACGGCTGGACTGATACGCCACGGAGGAGATACACTTACAGTGGATCTATTGTGGTGTATATAGATTATCAAGTTGTCGACGGATGGACTGATACGCCACGGAGGAGATACACTTACAGTGGATCTATTGTGGTGTATATAGATTATCAAGTTGTCGACGGATGGACTGATACGCCACGGAGGTGATACACTTACAGTGGATCTATTGTGGTGTATATAGATTATCAAGTTGTCAGCGGATGGACTGATACGCCAGGGAGGAAATACACTTACAGTGGGTCTATTGTGGTGTATAGATTAACAAGGTGTCAACTGATGGATCGATACGTCAGGGAAGAGGTATACTTTCAGTGGATCTATTGTGGTGTATATAGATTATCAAATTATCAACGGCTGGACTGATACGCCACGGAGGAGATACACTTACAGTGGATCTATTGTGGTGTATATAGATTATCAAGTTATCAACGGATGGACTGATACGCCACGGAGGAGATACACTTACAGTGGATCTATTGTGGTGTATATAGATTATCAATTTGTCGACGGATGGACTGATACGCCACGGAGGAGATACACTTACAGTGGATCTATTGTGGTGTATATAGATTATCAAGTTGTCAGCGGATGGACTGATACGCCAGGGAGGAAATACACTTACAGTGGATCTATTGTGGTGTATATAGATTAACAATGTGTCAACTGATGGATCGATACGTCAGGGAAGAGATATACTTTCAGTGGATCTATTGTGGTGTATATAGATTATCAAATTATCAACGGCTGGACTGATACGCCACGGAGGAGATACACTTACAGTGGATCTATTGTGGTGTATATAGATTATCAAGTTATCAACGGATGGACTGATACGCCACGGAGGAGATACACTTACAGTGGATCTATTGTGGTGTATATAGATTATCAAGTCATCAACGAATGGACTGATACGCCAGGGAGGAGATACACTTACAGTGGATCTATTGTGGTGTATATAGATTATCAAGTTGTCGACGGATGGACTGATACGCCACGGAGGAGATACACTTACAGTGGATCTATTGTGGTGTATATAGATTATCAAGTTGTCAACGGATGGACTGATACGCCAGAAAGGAGATACACTTACAGTGGATCTATTGTGGTGTATATAGATTATCAAGTTATCAACGGATGGATCGATACGTCAGGGAAGAGATATACTTACAGTGAGCCTTGAAGTGGAAGAGTAGAGGATCGTGGGAAGTGTCGTTCTCGTAGATGGCCTCCGACCGGGATCCCTGCATCAGGAGGAACAAGGCGTCCACATATTGTTAGTGTGCAATATAAATACTTCGATATTTTCTTTATATAAATTATGCTGTTTTCTGATCATTTCTCATCATAATTTTTGGCAAGTGATTATAAGGTTTTTAAGTTAATATCAGGGCTGCCTACCTGACAAAAACAATGTCCGTAATGACCCCAATCGCACTCCACCACACACCCCCCCCCCCCCCCCGTCGTATCCCGCCCCGCTCCCTGGTCCACAAGGTTGTCAATCTAACCTTTCTCTGAAGTAGATAAGATACAGTGACCAGCCCAGCCTGTGCACGGTGTCTGGGAATCCAGGTAGTTACTATTTTAATCATCAAAAGTAGATATACTTTGTTTTAACATATTGTGTTGCTACAGTGTAACTGTTGTCGGCACTGAAGGTCATCGGTTAGCACTTCAAAGGGATGCTTGTTTCACAATATCCAATAAGTTATATTGTGTTAATTACAGCTGTCAAAGTGCATGCTTGGCCAGACATGCCCAAGTGTTTACGTCTGTAGAGCATTACCGTGGGAAAGACAGCGCCAGTAAATAGCCACTAATTATCCAACGCGCAGTAGCGAAAAATCCTGCAGCTGAAAAATACTGCAGAATCGACCCTTAATGCGCATGTCCGGAAGTACAGTTGTTCGCGGGGAGACATCAGGGCTTGTTATGTTAGGAAGGACAAAAAAAAATCCTACGTATACGTACGTTTATCCAGATTATATTAGTTGGCGTTAAATTTAGAATGATACCGATTAGGACCGTCGCGAAGTCCATTAATTGTAAATGTTGTCATACTGTTATCATAACACATTGTAAACACGAAGCAAATAGGTGCAATGTGGAACAACAGTTACCGTTGCATGTATATAATAAAATTCTAGAACATGCACAAAACTAATAACTCATTAATTTAACTTTTATTGGGCTAGCGTATTACGGAAGACTGTTCTAAAATAGTAATGTAATCGCGGTCTTCAAACTTTATTATTAATATTTGCGATGGGATGGGTGTAAAATTATTAGAATTTTTTTTATATGGAAGAAGGATATATGTGGAAATATTTAAAATGCCAGCCAATTAATGTGTTGTAAGTTGTATTCAGCACAAATAATATACAAACTGCCAAAACACATATTTGGTGCTAAAATAATTGAGCTTTGTTTAATGCTAGTTAAAATTATTTTAGCAGCATATAATAAATGTGTTCTTGTAGATGTACTTTAATGTATAATGAATATAATCCTGCAAGAATTATGATATTCGTTCACATTTGGCATGTTTACTGCTGAGCTCGACTCCACTGGGCTTTTATTTACATCCGTATGCCCATGCAGACATTCAGAAATGTACACATGTATACTTAGCTATAATTAAATATATAAATATAATATGGTTATTAGGCTGCACTTTGCTCATTTCGTGAAGTAAAATAGTCTCAGTAATAGTGCATAATGGCATTGCCGATTTATTTTATAAAACATTTTTGAAAATGTGTGTACAGTGTGTATTAAACATACCCCAATTATATCACATGATCACAGTGCACACGCATTATATAATTACTAGAATTTAAATTATCTGAAAACAAAAGTATACAAAATGTTGTGGTGCACAATGCGCATGCAACATTCATTTACGTATACATAGACATATCATTAGATTAATAGTATAAAACACATCACTCTAACAACAAAAAGAGTCGCCAGTTTACTTCATGACTTCAAAACAAACAAATCAACAGGACCCTTGTTCAAATATGGGCAGCTCGCGTTTGCCTCAATGATTACACATCCAGAGAAACGGGATGCATGCCAGAAATGTTTTAAAAAAACCTAGAACAACTAACAATCAGACGAACAAACAAATGCCTTACCATATCAATACGTTATACACAACTAAGTTAACATGCACACCCAACCCCAACCGTTTGACTCCACAGGAGTGTTGGCCAATATACAATCAAGATCAAGAAGACATTCAACAATGCTGTGCATTAAATACGAAATGATGCATACTTGGATTACACAGTATAATCTGTGTGCATAAACACACACATATATTTTAAACATTTATAATGGTAATATATAGTTGATACATAGAGAAGAAGACAACGCTCTTTCCTCCTCTTGATCTATAGGATATAAAACCAACAGATTGCCATCAATGGTAACCATTACCTTGCCCCAATACTCCCCACCACTTACAAGATATTATCATCCAAATAAATATCAGATAATCCCCGCTCGCATTCAGGTCTACAGCAATTCTTTCTTCCCACGCACGGTATTCTGGTGGAACGTCCTCCCCGGGAATGTGTTGGTAGCTCCAATCATCCAGGCCTTCAGGGAGCTGTTGTTTCACACTTCTATGCCATGGTATGTGTTTTGACTTCACATCTGGCACAGCACACAATTGTATATATGCACACACACATGGACGTCAAAATCCAGACTTATGGACTGCCAATTAACCAAGTAGAAGTAGAAGTATAATATATGTATCTTATGGAAAACATGTTTATATTACTATAATAATTACATAAATTAATTTCAATAGGTGTGTATACTACACATGGGTATAATTACATTTATGCCTTGTATTTTAATGCAAATATGTTCACCATAGTATGTGTGCATGATACTGTCAACTACAGTTCATTAACTTTTGTTTCATCAAGTGCAAGTCTTTTCAAAGCTTGTCCTAACAGGAATGGCTCGATGACAAGCCTCTTGTATGACGTGCTGCAATGAAAGACATGATTCATGTTTATTATCATTCTGTCAGTCAATGCTAGTATACATGTAACATATATGTGATATCTATCTATCTGAAATACACTTTTCTCGTAATTTCTTAGTAACATGGATATAAGCACTTTTATATATAACATACGTACATAATGTATAATGTATAGGCTAATTACCTCCACCAAGAAGGTTATGCTTACCCCTGTGTGCTTGTTTATTTGTTTGTGTCTTTCTTTGCCAACTATAGATGTCAACAAAATAATATATATTTGTAAATTTGGGGGGAAGATTACTCACAGGAAAGCAACTAAACTTAGTCATAAGTGAATTATGCTATGACAAGCAAGTTGTACCTCTATCATCCGGTCATTTAATCATTAGACATATTTGTATTTAATTATCATGTTTTTTAATTACATAACTCTTCTACCAAGTTTGTATTACTGTTATCTCACAACATGTACTTTGTGCTAATGATTAAGTGTACACAAATAATAATAACACCTGGTGCAATAGGCAAGGCAGAGCTAGGCCAGTCACCAGTGTGAATGAATGTCACAATATCATTATTAGACATATTTCTAACTTGTCACTGTTATGATGGGGTAACAGTGTTGACAAACTTATCTTATACAGGTGTGGGAGTACCTCAAAAATAGGTTTTACGGTTGAAATATATTAAACTGTGTCTGAATTTCGATAATAAATTATGCAATTTGCAACGGACTGTAGTGTGTCTGTTAGAAACAGCGACGTTGTGTGAAACAGGCACTGTTCAGCATGGCAGAAGTATGCATTCTATCTTGACCCAGTCAAATAGCAGCATTGTGTCACTGTAGTATGTCTGTTAGAAACAGCAACGTTGTGTGAAACAGGCACTGTTCAGCATGGCAGAAGTATGCATTCTACCTTGACCCAGTCAAATTAAATAACTATTTTGTATTCCAGTAACATACAGAGATGACAGTTTTCGAAGATTATCTGGCAAACAGTATTGTGTCTATATTGTGTATATACCAGTTATCACCGTGACCTCACATGCCAGCTTTGCTTGCAATACCAGTGTTGCCATAACCTGAACAAATATGTGAACCAGAAGGATAGATAAACAAATGTGATGGGAAGACTGGTAGATAGAGGAGGGTCGGTCATCATCTGTAAGCAAAGCACACCCTATGAAAGTAAAAAAAAGTCAACTTCTATGCATTATGTCTTAGGAAGCCATAAAGAATATGACCGGTGTCTAAACCTGGTTTCCTTAGTGCAAGCGACTTTAGAGTGTAGTTATGGTGACTCGCCTGGATGGCACACTAGTGTATAACAGATACCCTCCCAACAAATGTTGGTACTCATTTGCAGTGAACAGACTGGGGTAAATTGGGTCAAGTCCCTTGGCCAGCAGTACATATCCACCATGTCCAAGTGTGGATACTGAACTCATGACTTTATCTATATTCACAACACACCAACCACTAAGCCATGGAGGGTTCCACTTGGAGTTGGAGTGTGTTTATTGTTATGTAAGAAATCACTGTGAACACCAGAATGTGCAAGTGCAATAAGTAGTTCAATATTTCCATTGATGTGAACACCAGAATGTGCAAGTGCAATAAGTAGTTCAATATTTCCATTGATGTGAACACCAGAATGTGCAAGTGCAATAAGTAGTTCAATATTTCCATTGATGTGAACACCAGAATGTGCAAGTGCAATAAGTAGTTCAATATTTCCATTGATGTGAACACCAGAATGTGCAAGTGCAATAAGTAGTTCAATATTTCCATTGATGTGAACACCAGAATGTGCAAGTGCAATAAGTAGTTCAATATTGATATGCATTCATTATTTAGTCTTTGTGTTAACATTAATAAAAAAGTTAATATTAAATATAGTGCCACTAGTGTCATTTTTAAATAAAACATAAACCTAACAATAGCACATACCCCAGGACATGCAGATGTTAGAAACGCATAATCGTTTGTCAAGCTGAGCAGTCTTCTCTGTGCTTTCATTGCTAGACAATGTCTGGTATATTGCACTGGAATGCAGCATGACCTACAATAAATTACATTACGTTTATTTAGTTATTTGTTTTTGGTATCTATACAGTGAATACAATGTGAAATATACAATTCATAACATGCAAATACAACAGCAGATATTCTACTGTGAATGAAATTACTAATTTCATCATTATTTTTTTACAGAGAATTGTTTTTGCTTCCACCACTTGCTTATAGAGGGTTCTAACATATCAATATCAACAGGCAACTCCAGCATTACCAACATGTAAACATTGTCATACTTTCTGAAAGATACAGGCTGTATTAACTTACTCGGATTCAATTAAAATGAGCACGTCACTGACGACAACGTCCCTCACCTGTTACAAGACATAATATTGACAAAATGTAAAATTATGTGGATTGAAAGCGTACATATATTAAGTAGACATGACCTAAAACGAATATATATATATTACATGTACCTTATAAAATAACATGTAAAATAACTAATATAATCTGGATGAACGTACGTATACATAGGAATTTCCTAACATAACAAGTCCTGATGTCTCCCCGCAAAAACACTGTACTTCCGGACATGCGCATTAAGGGTCGTTTCTGCAGTATTTTTCAGCTGCAGGATTTTTCGCTACAACGTGTCTAATGTGAGATCCAACAAAATATCAAAATGGGGCAGAAACCTAGATAGGCCTACACTGTGCAGGTAAATGTCTATCAGGCGTGTGAGAGGAGGCAAGTCATTTCCGAGGAACATTTGCGCGCGGCGCGGCAAACTGGGGAAAAAAGGGGGGTCTGGATTGGAACACAGACATGTATTAAGAAATCATTGTTTGTGATGCAATCTAGTGTACTTTCACACTATTTTTGTGTAATCCTGTAACTTTTATTTTATATAAAATCAAATAAATAATGCATAGAAACACTGCATTGGGATTTTATTAATCAAAAGTGTAAGCATATAGTTCCCTGCACATAACTGTAAAAACACATAATTTTCATATCACACAAAAAGCAGAAGCAGTGTATACTACATTGTCAAAAACATTACACAAGTGGTCAATGTGAAAAAAATACACAACAATGTTTTAAATAACCAAGATTTATTAAAATGATAATTCTAATGTACAGTACACTGAAATTCACACACAAATATCCACATCTACTAGAGTTCATTGAAACCATAAACTTGTAAACTTTACAAGTGTTCATTGTGGACATGTGACTTCACTTCTTTTCTTGCCTGTGCTTGTTTCTGGCACTCACAACTTTCTTTCTCTTCTCTGCCTGAACAAGGACTGGGGAGTGGAGGTGGGCAGTCTCTTTGGCACTTTGTCTTTGCCTCTTGTCTCTTGGGAAACCTGTTCAGCTGTTTTTGAATTGAATTGACCTACTTCATGTTTATATATTATCGCCCATGCAAGAAAACTTACTAAGTTTTGGCATATACTTATTTTTGAGCAAAATAATCTACAAACCCATCTAGGATAGCTTAAAGTTATCGCCAAAAAATACACTCCGCTTACTATTCGCGTTTACATATCGTTAACGGTGCTGTATTATGCCATGACCCGTAACGCCAGCGACGTGAACGTACGCCGGCACCGGTGTAGGACGCTCAAAACACTACCCCGCTCAAAACACTACGATAGTGTTTCGAGCGTACCCTCAAAACACTACCGTAGTGTTTTGAGCCTACCCTCAAAACACTACGGTTACGCTCAAAACACTATTCCTACGTACGCTCAAAACACTACCCAATTTCAGAACACTACCGTCAGTATATTTTAGCAGCCAAGTACACAAGTCACAAGTTCGCAATCTTTGGAACCAATTAGACAGCGGGAATAAATAGTTAGTGTGAAATGTCATAAAACATTAATTAAAACTATAATTAATTACGGTTAGGGTGAGGGTTAGTTATAGCGTAATCGTCTGAACAAGAAAGACGGCGGAAATAAATAGTTAGTGTCATAATGAGGCGACGGGAATAAGTAATTATTCATTACGGTTGAGGTTATTAAGTTAAATTATGATTAGACTGAGTAATGGTGGGTTAGGGTTATATATGTATAGCATAATCGTTATAACCAAACAGACGACTGGAATAAATAGGTAGTGTGAACCGACCTTATTAATTATGTTGAGATGATTATTATTAGTTATATTTCTGGTTAGTTATAATTGGGGGTTAGGATATTCGGTGAAACCAATCAGACGACTGGAATAAAAACTTAATGTGATATGTCACCATTCATTATGTTTGAGGTTATTATTATTATTTATGGTTGGAATCATTTATAATTAGGGTTAGGGTAATAAAAATAGAACAAATCTGACGACTAGAATAAACAGTTAGTGAGAAATGTCTCCATTCATTAGGGTTATTATAATTAGCTATGCTTGGATTGGGGTTAGGTTAACCCTTGTAACTAATCGGACGACTGAAAAAATAGTGTGAAGTGTCGTTAATCATTAGGGCTAAGATTATAAAATTATATATCAAGTAGTCTAATTATTTCATGATCAGTAACTAAATAGGGTATACAATATATGTCTTTTAAATACCTTGTTATCAACCTAAACCCTTTTAATTGAATTGAATTTTATATTATTATTACATTACATGCGGACGCCATACAATATATTATATTGTATGGCGCCCGCACACGACATTCAAGGCCAAGGCAAGCACGTGCGCTCGCGTCGTTCTGTCTGTTTGCGTTCTCTCTCTCTCTCTCTCTATAGACTATATATATATATATATATATTTAAAGAGAGACAGAGAGAGAGAGAGAGAGAGAGAGAGAGAGAGAGAGAGAGAGAGAGAGAGAGAGAGAGAGAGAGAGAGAGAGAGAGAGAGAGAGAGAGAGAGAGAGAGAGAGAGAGAGAGAGAGAGAGAGAGAGAGAGAGAGAGAGAGAGAGAGAGAGAGAGAGAGAGAGAGAGAGAGAGAGAGAGAGAGAGAGAGAGAGAGAGAGAGAGAGAGAGAGAGAGAGAGAGAGAGAGAGAGAGAGAGAGAGAGAGAAAGAGAACGAGAACGTAAACAGACAGAACGACGCGAGCGCACGTGATGCTTAAGTCTTGACTCTTAGACTAGTCTTAGTCTTACAGCGTCAATGTCCAGTGGATGTCGATTTTGATATAATGCATATTAATAAACAAACGACGGATCTTTACCTAATATGTGTAATACATATCTACCTTCTCTTATAAATCAGGTTCAGCTGTATGACCTACACTATATCCATAGCCATAGGTTAATGTGCCATTGGTGGGAGCACAAATCGTGCGTCCTAAACGTAGCTAGTGTGTTATGCCATTTTAACAAAATATTACATATTATATCTATGTGCTCAATCCCTAACACATATTCCGTAAAACCTGTTCAAACAGACCATTAGAATAGTTGTTTTGAGTGAGCTATTTACGAAAACAGATCAGATGAATCCAAATATTGTAAAAGACGTTATGGACATCGTCAAAAACCGTGCGTCCTATTTGAGCTGGGTAAATCGCTCTATGCTTAAGTATGGTCAGAACGTGTCAGTTGTATCAGTGCAGGATAAAGCAGTGCATTAAGATAGGCTAAAAGCATTAAGAACGCGAGTATTTAATTATACAAATGTTAAAGTGGAACAAATTATCCAGTTTTGAATATATAGTATCCACACGCACACGGTGACGATACAGGTTAGACATGAAGTTCCACTTTCATTGTGAAGGCGCTGTGGCTCTGTAGCATGGTTGGAAGGCGTTTGACGTCGAGTGATCAGGTTCTACGATCAAATCCCGTCGGTTTTTTAGGTTGGTTAGTGTTTCTTTTAGTTTTTAAATGTAGTTATGCTTCTTTACAATTGTAATAAAATTCAGCATCTATGAAATGGTATGTCTTAAAACAGTCACAAATAATTAATGTATTTCTAATGATATCATGTAATTTTTTTTATCAAACAACATTCTTTTCAAGCAAGCCACAACATTTTAGATGCATTATTAGTGACCTAAATGAGAATGATAAAACATTTTACTACTGACACACATAATAAATAGATTGGGAATAAAAAATGGCAACTGGAATAAAAAAAAACAATTAGATGTGATAAAATTTATTTAAAGTTATGCAGCCCTGGGCTATGCAAAGTTACATAATTAATTGTTAACACATCACAACAAGAAAAGAACGTAACAAACAGTTAATGCTATAAATTCAATCACTTTATTCTGGAATATTATAAGAGATATACAAGATTACAATGACTAAAATCTCCATCAGGGATGGCATATAGTGGAGACGTGTATTGTCAGTGCATATTGCATTACTTGACTAAGTTATACATATGATTCCTAATCAACACTTTGCAAACGGTACAAACCTGACACTGCAATTTCCATGTTTATAACTAGCACAAGAAGACAATGAATACTGTAGACCTCATATAAACTCCTGACACATTCATGTTGGTGAATGTTATGACAAATAGTGTGGCAAAATGAAATCTTCATTTAACCCATATTTAACTTGTGTAACAATGAACAATCAGTAATATAAGTTGGGTTAAATGATGAATCGTACTCATATGACAATTCTAGACTAGATAGACGTCACACATTTATTATAATAGCTACCAAAGGTGTATCTATGGAGGTCACTGGGTCATGGCTCCCCTTTGGAATTTTCTTGTTTCTTATATAACCCGTTGCCGCATTAATGTTGAGCTTGGAAAATAAGTGGGTGATTAAGTGTGGCTCCTGTGGCCCCTCTCTGAGGTCCTATATAAACCAGTAGTAACAGCTAAAAATATATCACCATAGTAATTACTATCTATCATATACAAACAATCAAACCCACTCATACTAATTTAAGTTTTGTTAACAGTCAACAAAAAAGATGTAAGAACATAATATGTGGGAAAACCACGCCGTCATTGTTATACTCTATTAAGATAAGTATATATAATTCTTCCAGTAACGTTCACATATTGATAAGTATATGCAACAATTAAACATCTCATTAGTAAGGTATTCGTTCCTCTAAACGACACTCATTTAAGCAGCTTCACATAATTTACTTTTCAGAGTTTTCTAAGTAATTGTGATTCCTTTTAGAGCTGGAATATAATGAGTCACACTAAGGTGTGAACAGAGATCTTTATTTTACATATACAGTTCACATAACTAACTTACTGATTATACTTTTTATAGCGTTATCCTAATCTCACATTGTCTTACATTATTTTGCAACATCATCATCATCATTACTCTTACAACATATGCCAGCAAGTACACTGACATCATTACTCTTACAACATATGCCAGCCAGTACGCTGACATCTTTACTCTTACAACATATGCCAGCAAGTACGCTAACATCATTACTCTTACAACATATGCCAGCAAGTACGCTGACATCATTACTCTTACAGCATATGCCAGCAAGTACGCTGACATCATTACTCTTACAACATATGCCAGCAAGTACGCTGACATCATTCCTCTTACAACATATGCCAGCCAGTACGCTGACATCATTACTCTTACAACATATGCCAGCAAGTACGCTAACATCATTACTCTTACAACATATGCCAGCAAGTACGCTGACATCATTACTCTTACAGCATATGCCAGCAAGTACACTGACATCATTACTCTTACAACATATGCCAGCAAGTACGCTGACATAATTAAATTTGTACAAATACACACACACACACAGATAAGAAAGAGGGACAAATTGTACTTAAAAAGATGGACCACTGATAGTCAGCTGTGAGATTCCGCACGAGGACTTCTGGTGTGGAATCAATACCCATCTAGTTGGAAAAATAAAGACAAAAACAAGAGCCTCAAACGAGCTGGAATTAGAGAAAAAATGTCAGAGATAGATAGAAAGTACGTGTAGAAAGTAGGAACACAGATAGTCAGCTGTGAGATTCCACACGAAGACTTCTGGTGTGGAATCAATACCCACCTAATTATATATAAAAAAATAACAACTAGAGCCTCAAGCACGAGCTGGAATTAGAGAAAAATGGATAGATAGAAAGTATGTGTAGAGAGAAGAAAAACAGAGCCTTCGATCAATATGTGCATTAAAGTCAAAACCTGCTAGAAGAAGTTTACACAAGTGGAATACAACACATTATTTGGATACCATCTCAAACACGAATTGAGGAGATACCTTTCATTTCATCGAGGTGAAATATTTCTTTACATTCCGTTGTTTTGTTTTTCGCCTATTGAATAACTGCATCCTTGTCTTTAAGTAAGCAGACTGATTGTCGAGATGCTTCCAGCATGCTGGCATACACGAATCAAGGAATGTCCTTTTTGCCTGAAACAAGGAAACAAAATAAATACTTGGACAGTTCTATATTAAAACTAGCTGAGTTACCCAACACTGCAATGTCCTGTTACTGGGTCCTTGGATCTGTTGGAACCTGAATAAATGCCGCACTGTGAGAAAAGGTAGGATTCTTGTGAAAGCTAGGCGTATCTACATCTAAAGACAGCATATTGGTTGCGTCATGGAATGTAATTTTGAACACGAGCACTACTTGACAGCTGTAGAAGATGGTAGTCGATCAAATGTAATGTTGAACACCAGCACTACTTGACAGCTGTAGAAGATGGTAGTCGATCAAATGTAATGTTGAACACCAGCACTACGTGACAGCTGTAGAAGATGGCAGTCGATCAAATGTAATGTTGAACACCAGCACTACTTGACAGCTGTAGAAGATGGTAGTCGATCAAATGTAATTTTGAACACGAGCACTACTTGACAGCTGTAGAAGATGGTAGTCGATCAAATGTAATGTTGAACACCAGCACTACGTGACAGCTGTAGAAGATGGCAGTCGATCAAATGTAATGTTGAACACCAGCACTACTTGACAGCTGTAGAAGATGGTAGTCGATCAAATGTAATGTTGAACACCAGCACTACTTGACAGCTGTAGAAGATGGTAGTCGATCAAATGTAATTTTGAACACGAGCACTACTTGACAGCTGTAGAACATGGTAGTCGATCAAATGTAATGTTGAACACCAGCACTACTTGACAGCTGTAGAAGATGGTAGTCGATCAAATGTAATGTTGAACACCAGCACTACTTGACAGCTGTAGAAGATGGTAGTCGATCAAATGTAATGTTGAACACCAGCACTACTTGACAGCTGTAGAAGATGGTAGTCGATCAAATGTAATGTTGAACACCAGCACTACTTGACAGCTGTAGAAGTTGGTAGTCGATCAAATGTAATGTTGAACACCAGCACTACTTGACAGCTGTAGAAGATGGTAGTCGATCAAATGCATTTTTCAATCTGAAATACTTCCAGCAACATATTTGTTGATGATATTGTTGTCTTTATAGTTGCATGGACAAACACACCATTGCAATTTCCACAATAGAACAGTTCAGCATGTGTGTTATTATTGTCAATTTATATATACCTTGCCAGAAATGTACGCTTACTTGGTAAACTGCCCTTCGTACCACTTTCATCTGCAGCACCATTGTCATTGAAAAAGGCTGGGAAGCCTTGCTCAAGCAACGCATTGTCTTTCGCATCCCAACGGACGCTTTTCGCTAAAAGTGATATCAATGCAGCATGTAAACAGGACAAGTTGTATACACGTTATTAAAGGGAAACAGTATTCCCCCTGTGGGCACCATTGCAAAAAAAGCTTGCTTTGAAACTGGATGTTTTGTTTACCTTCCTTGCAAACATCGTTACTAACTTAGTAAAACAATATGGGTGGCAGTATACCTTCAACATAGTTCTTATAAACAGAATCTGGGGTCTTATGCATGAACCGAGACAATGAGCGTTGTCTCGGACTATTTACAAACGTCGGGACTTTGACGGGATAATCGCTATGCACGAACGTAGACAACTAGAAGTCTCGGACTTTCCGCGGGACGAAACGACACGATTTTAGGCCCGCGATAACGCTGGCCTAAACGCAGTTGTCTCTGACTATTCCGTAATTAATGGCTGCCATTGGCGTTGTGTTTATGTGATCGGATGAGTTGATGAGACCAGTTACTGCATTCTAGCGCCACAACAGCAATACAAATGTCACAATGAATTCGTTAATCGAACAGAATCAAACCACTGTTCAGGTAAGTGAGGACTCATTCTCAGAGTAGTTATTATCGAACTTTATCGTGCATATAGTGTATGTGAATGTAACAGTAACGAGTAACGTGTGTCCAATCGATACACTTGATCAGATATACCGGGTATCACTGGGTCTTTCACTAAATACGTTGTTAGTCGGATATAGTCATTGGAAGTATGATAGTCCGACCAAAACGTTATCATGTTCGACGAAATATTAGGCCCTACGCCAACAGGATTTTCGGACGACGCATTTTACTAGAACATATATCAGAAAAGGTGGTAGGTCTACTACCGAGTACCGGTACCGCATCGCCGTCGAGGCAAATCGGTGATAGTGATGAAAGCATATATTTCACCTTTTTTTCTGACTGTCTACGTAGTTGTACTTGACATGAGTTGTACTAGTCATAGGAAAGACAACGAACGGTCCCGTTGCATCTTTCAAACACGCCTATACTAGTATAGACCTTTCCATAAATAAAATGTGTTGTCGTGGTTGTGAAGCATGTTTCTGTCGTTGAACTATCGTGTCACTCTAAACATATTTTCTAACAACTTGTTTGCATTTCATCGATGTAATATAACGGCTAGTTATTTAGTATATTGATAATTTATGCAAGTGTGCTTAGATTGTTTACAAAACAGCATGTCAAACCTAGCATTTGATTCGACCAGCAATAGTGCCAATACTGTAGGCTAGCCAGTGTCAGTGTAGTATAGCAATTATTTCCATTTTTAATACGAATAAATAATATTCGCATCACGATAAATTAAAATACGAGTATTCAAGAGCAAGACATACTACGCATTTTCGAGTAACCAATATTTTATTAGATATGTAGTGTGAGGTAAACAATGTTTCCATAATTTATCAAACCTAGAATCTGGTAAGCCTACTTAGTTATTATGACCAGTTACTTATGTATAGCCTATTCAAGGAATTTCATAATACACAAAATATAATTTATAAATGTTATTGAAACAAAAACAAATGGTTCATATCATTAATATTGTTTGGCATAACACCTGAGCTACTGGAATATTTACCAGCTCTGATAACACTGTCTGTAGTGTAGTGTAGGCCAAGTTTCATGTCACTGTACAGTGTCAGTGTACCTTTTTCATGACATCTTATCACACTACTCGAATATCAGAAGGAGGGAGCATTTTAGTTTTGACAATTTTATAATTATGGATGCAGGATTTTGACCAGTGACAAAGGACATGTGACAATCACATGTAATTAAATGTAGACGTACAATTACAGATCATCTGTCATCACCAACGTTGAAAGTATACACTACAAATTGTATTTTTCAGCAGAATACACAAACAATTGGTGTATAATTAATGTGTTTAAATATATTTTATTACTTGTGTTAAAAAAAATCCAAATGGTAACAATAGCATAGCTAATATTCAAATAGTTCATTCTGACATTTCAGCGTTGCAGTACAATATCTTCTGTCGTACGCTTGCAGTCAAGTATATAAATGGTGCATACTAATTGTCTTATTGCCAAAACTGGGTTGACGTAACTTGCTATTGAAACAAAGGATTTACTTTTTAAGAGGTAGTTACATTCTATTCATTTCGCATGCTATGTTTCATTGATGATGCATCCTGGTTGCTTTAATTGTTTTATTTATAGGGCGAGCTATATTTTAGCTGTAACATTTCTGTGATTGCACCATATTTTTTCATTTCAATATGCAGCCATTTTAAAATTAGAAAATGTTCTTCAGAACTGGACACTCTGCATCTGCTATCAGGAGTCGGCCATTCTTTCTTCTTGTCTGCGTGATGAAGCCAATCTACTGACAGTTGCCGATGAACCACTGTAGGAGGAAGGTGGATCACTGGAGCAGTGGAGGTCATGGACCACTACCACTGTTTCCCACAGCTGCTTGAGGGCTGTACCCCAGGGACATCTTCAGATACAGCATTTAACACAATGACCAGCATCTGGAACAATGATGATGTAACCAAATAAAAACCGTGTGATTGGTAGATAATTAAAAACAAATGAAGAAGTGTACTAGTATGCATTTAAATATAGCATTTATCTGGACTTCTATCAGATTTCTGATTAATTTATGTAAAAAGGGGTTAAATTATACTTTACTGTTAAGATGATCTAGCCTCTTTATTTTCTATATGAATTTATATAAATGTTATAGCATGTGCTTTTTCATAGCAATAAAAGTTATTCACAATAATGAAACATGGTGTTTAGCGCAATTACAAAACAATTGACACACCCATTCCTAATTTCCTGTAGTGACCATAGGTGATGAGGCCACATACTGGTATCATTTTTCTCTCTCGATGTTTTTAACTAACACCTTTATTTTATAATTGAAATTATTATCTGTACCATATTAATCCCTTTTTATTCCCACAACTTTTCCTTGGGCTATAAAGTCTTTTCCATTTAACTGGATTTAATGGGAATATAATATGTAGACACATTATCACCCACATATAATTACTCCCTTTAAACCTTTGTAGATTAGCAATTAATAACATACCGGTACATTACAATAATTGTATTATGAACTGAACAAGCTGATAAGGCAAACATAGTAGGAACTGGTCTCGTCATATTCTTGAATATCTTAGTTTTGTAGATGACATGACTATTTCTCACTAGTGTGTTGGAAATTACGACTTACCTAGAGTACATATATGCTGTTAATCATAGACAGACTTTCTTGTTCAGGAGTGGGTGATGATGGGATAACCAGTGGTACTACAACACACACCCAATATATGGGATCAGTGGATGTACACATCTAATAATGTTTCATTGTAAAATACAGACACCAGAAGGGGTTGAGACTCCAACACAATACTAAAATACCACTGCCACCAAGTGTACACTATATCGCTCTATCTATAAAAGGCCTACTGAGATGCTATGGCAAATTTGACCACTAAAAGCACTCTACAGAGTTATGGTGTGTCATTGACCTTCAACTGTTACCATAACTGATTTGCTAGAGTTATGCTAGGAACAAATGTATTGTTATTGAAACAAGACAAAAATATTATAAATTATTTAAGGTGATGTAAATTTTAATGCAAGATTACAGGACACTTACCCTCTAAACCATCCATCATCTTGGTGTTGATGATGAGCCTCGCCAAGTTCTCATAGGGCACCTCAGGTAAAGGTTCTCCATGACTCTGGTTTTTAGTTGACCCGTCTTTGTCAAACGGCTTGTTTCATGTCTTTTCATCTCTTTTTAACCTGGGCCACTGTGTGCCCACTGCCACCCACAACATTCACTTTTTCAGCAATCATCTGCCAGATCACCTCTGTTTGCTAAGATTTAAAAGAGTAATTCCATTTCGAAAATGAACAAAACTTCCTTTAACAAAACAGCAGTTTCCACAAGAATATTATAATACTATGACTGCATCATGGAAAATTATCCTGCAGAAACATGACACAAAGATAGACTTAGGCTTGATAATACTAAACAAATTTGAGATACTATTTAAATTAAAGCAATGTGTGCCAAAACATCCAAAAAAGGCAAATCCTAGCGCTAGTTATGGTCCACGAGGAGTGCAGTATGGCCACAAGAGAACAGAACATGACTGCATCATGAGAAATGACCTTATAGAAATATCACACAAAGAAATAGACTTTGGAGTAATAATAACAGACAAACTGGAAGTAACGGAGCAGTGGGCTGAGCCTAAACAAAGCCATCCAAGATTGCTAGAAGGCAAACTAGGTGCATCTACATGGTGAACACTGAGCCATGAAATATAAGACGAAGGAGTGATGAACAGAGGACGTCCAGAATTATACTGGAATGAATCGAGTAATATGAACTTCTTTAGGAGATTGAAAGCATCTGACATCACTACTCGAGTCAATTGAGATAAGGTATACTGGAGGGACCAGAAATCGTGCGTCCTAATGTTTTATGCCGTTTTGATAAAAACTTAAACAAAAATTAATATTTCCGTATCAATTTAGCAATATTCTAAATCTTTAATACATGTGTTTTCAGTTAGAAAAATCGTTTTGAGTGAAGTTCTTACGAAAATAGACAGGCGGAATACAAATATCGTAATTTACTCAGTCACAAACTGACAAAGACGCCGTAGGACTAGGCCAACAATCGTGCGTCCTATCTGCGCTGTATAAATCGCTCTTTGGCCAGAACGTGTCACTTGAACCACTGCAAGACCAGACAGTATATTAAAATAGGCTAACAGCGTGAAGAGATTTCAGTGACACGTATTTTGACCTGTCACTGTGACTGAATGGAATAGAGAAATCATTTATGGAGGCAGCGCCAGCGACAGCGGTTCATATCATCAAAATAATCAAAGACATAATATTAATAATGTCAACCAACATTGCAGCAAAAAAGGACACATGGAGATATACCTCAGGAATATGGAGAGGAGTACGCGATTCAATGTCTGACTCCCTTCCTTGTTATATCCACGATTACATTGTAAAACATGAGGATCAACGTAAAATCAAGGTAAATAATATGACACTTCTAAGCTCCGTGTTTACAACTCGAATCACATAAATGTTACCCGGAAGGATGTAACGGGAGGCGCCTGCGCTCTTCGCAAAACTATTTGGGGTTTCCCGGGATCCCCTCGTCTAAAATTAGCCCAACACCAAACATCGGGACAATCGCGTTAAAGTTTCTGACTTTATTGTCTCGGTCTAACGTCCGGTCCATGCATAGCAACTTCGCGACGGCAGAAGTCCCGACGTTTATTGTCTCGGACAATGGCATTGTCTCAGACTATTAGTTGTCTCGGTGCATGCATAAGACCCCAGAATCCAGATGTGCCAAAATCCCGCCCATAACCCGGATCTCCAGAATACCAGCTGGACACTGATGATTGTCGCGGTTTACTGCCTCAGCATGACCCATGTGCTTGTAGAAACACTCCCTGTCGTCCTTTGACATACACATTGCTGCATATAGTGTCGAGATGCGGTGGTGGTTCCCAGTAGTTGTTAGGGACAGCCCAGCCTGACTAAACACTGTCTTGACAGCATGCCACCCAGAGCAGGGGCTCTTGGATGCTCTAAAAACCCATAGTACATGTACAACTGGACAATGCATACAAATAGAAAAGGAATGTACATGATTAAAAATAATAAGTAAAATATATAAATGAGTAAACCAAACTAATAAGCTATATGATATACTATGATAATTTAGATAATAGGTAAGGTTATGGGAAACTCCCATTAAGATTATAATGTTGCTAGCATGGGAGCCGTCCCTTTAAAACATTCCACTTTCTCTCCATCTCATCTTTCTTCACTATACGTACACTGATACTTACTCCTGGACTATACTACACTAAGGTTAGAATGTTTGACTCTTAATAGGTCTACAAAGGAGTGGAAGTGTAAGCGAGCAGATACAGTGCTATATAACATCTTTCCTTTTATTTAAGTTATATTTAGTAGGTGACATGGTGATTCTGCTCGAGAAAACAAATTGGTTGTCTGCTGGGACCCCGCTATCTGGCCACTACGATATCACCATCTATATTGCTTCCATGCAGTCTACTGGTATGAGAACGTGGACAAAATGTTCCATGAAGGTAGGCTAACTTGTATTGCCCAGCAAGATACTGCTACTCAACATTTGCAGCCTGGAACACTGTGCAACATATTGTAAATGTTATACTATACATTACATTATAATAAATGCTACATTAAAACATGCTGTAACAGGTTATACAACAAAACGTTAACACTTTGCAAATGTTAAATCGCCAATATATGTATCAACACGAATCAATGCTGTAGGAACATTTAAATAAAAGTTTACAAATGTGAAAACTGCAAAGATAACATTAAGGGATAGCCTACGTTTCACCTGCAGCATCAGATGCTGACAGGTCAGCCACTGTATCACCGTGGTTGAAAAACAATAATAAACATGACCATAGACCTGACGACAGCTGCTGTATATCCAAATATTTCATTGAAGAATACAACAGTATTTCCAGTTTTCATAAAAGAGTGTGCAAAGAAAAACGAATATATTATATTTTGGAGGGAAAAGGTCAGGTTAATAATGATTCATCTTAAATACTTTGAAGTGTTGTATTGTAGTATATTTTTATGTACGTTTGTTAAAAATAAGGATGTCTTCAGCAAATGTACTAATTATCAGGTGTTCCCAATTACAAAGTATGCTCAACCAGGTGTGTTATTCAGAAAACCAACAAGAATCGAACTTGCTGCACACTTAAGTAACGAATATTAGAATATACAAACCTGTGTTTTTGGACACGAACAATAACAAAATCAATACAACTCCAAAAAAAGTCTCAAGAACAATAAAACAGACCAAGATAAAACACCAACACATTTCAAGTTGGCAACAACACCTACAAAAGTCTTAAGAATATTAAACCTAACAAAGAAAGAACACAAACAGTATTCAAACTTGCAACAACACTCAAATAAAACTTTGCAAAATTTAAATCACAAATTTGTGTATTAACACGAGTCAGTGGTGTAGGAACATTTCAATAAAGGTTTGCAGATTTGAGAACTGCAAAGATAAAATTAAGAGATAGCTTAGCTTTCACCAACATTGTCAAGTTCCATGTCATGTGAAACCATTTATTCAAATAATACAACCACTTACACTTCAATCCCCTGCATTTAAACACAGTGCATGCTCAAATCTGGAACAACTACATCTTGAAGCGAATCTAAACGATAGTTTTATTTGTAACATGTGTCATATAGTTTAATTATATTGGAAATCCAATTTCATATTTCGAAAGCTACATGATCCTAGTAAGGTAGCCTTGTTAATAATGTGTTTAACCCATACAAAACAATTTATTTTCAATGATATGTATGTCCAGGTTTATTGTGCTATATAATGTTCTTCTTATTATTACAAATTAATTTAAGCTAAATTGATCTAACTTACCATCAAGTGACACCGGCGCATCAACAATTTCTTCATATTTGTTTGGTGAAGAAGTTCTCTGTAAAGGTAATACACTATGATTGTGCTTGTATCTAATGTCACTCGAATTGAGTAGTGATTCATGTAGTTATTTATGTTGTAACAACACCATTACAATGGACTCTAGTAAACAGAATCGTGGATAGCAAGATCACCCGTTCAATAAAATAAAATAAATTTGCTAAATTACTACTTATTCCCACTACATTAAAATAAAATAGAATAATTATATCTGGATTGACGTCATTTTGCTAAGTGATGTCTAGCAATTGCATTATGCTTACTAATTTGATTTAACACTTACAAGATCTGGTTCACTGTCAAATGGATTGTAGTCATCCTCGGAAAATTCGGAAGATAACTCTGCAATAAATATATTGTTTACATATCCATTCTGTCAATTACAAATAAGTATACACATTAGGAAAATTACTAGAAGTGATCTTGCTTGATGACTATAGACAGTAATTATGAATTTTGTTTAACCATATCATACTAAATATAAAATTAATTAATATGTGATCATAAGCCTAAATGGCAATACCGATTTCATAACGGATTAATAAAATTACATTCCTTATAATGGGATAACAAATTCCATTAATTCATATATTTTCAGTTAAATTACTCCTTTTTTGTTTATACTTTTCAAACATGCACCAAATTATGTAGAAATGCATCCATACTTCAATGGCTTGTGGTGTGACTCTTGACACTCAAATCTCGTGGTTTTAATTTTGCCTTCTACTTCAAAGGTTACTGAGAAAAAAAAGAAATACCATTGGCCAGTGTCATGTTTTCCACTGGCAACAACCGCTCCAAATGCTCCAGCCAGTCGATAGGTACCTTCACTTTGTCATCCTAGCACAGCACATCAAAAACAAGATATTTATACACTTTTATCAGTCTATTTTATAAGGAATATAACTTTATAAGAAACTTACAATGAAGGAAAAGTGGAGTAAGAATGTACTACATTGCATATTATATATATATATATATATATATATATATATATATATATATATATATATATGATCACATTAAATATCTGACATAGTGGCAACTACATCAGTAGCAACTGATACAACTTCTTTAAAGCACAATATACACGTTGAATTCTGCACATTCTGCACACCTCTCAGTTCCACTTAAACGATGTTTTCTTTTGCATGATTCTTCCCGGTATCATACGATGCTGTCATTCTACCTAACTTCTGGTGGTTTAAGTGTTCATATTATTATGTTTTCGGCTCATTGGTTTTCACTGTTGGCATTTTGGACATCATTTCAATTGGCAATATAACTGTTGTGTTGATTTTATTTCACAACTACAAGAAAATTGTACATGTCCAGCTCGATGAACTTCACGGTAGGTGCTTACTTCAAATACTGGAGCAGCTAGGCATGAAATGCAACAATATTTGATGAAATCAATCTATACAGAACTAATTTATAACAATTGGTAATTAGTTTATTATCAAAGTGATAAAAGCACTTGTGGTGTGATGGTGAGTGGTAAGTTAAGGAACAAACAGCAGACTTTATTTGTTTAATGTTTGTAAATACTGAGGCTATAAAGTGTTCATTATGATGATCAGTTTCACGATTCATTGGAAAATCACGAACAGCAGTTTCTAATACAGATCAAATAAAAGGCACTAAAAAGATGAAATCTGAAAATTGCAGTCATAGCTTTGGTTTTGATATACTTAAATACTAATTTTAGTGTCAAATTTCCTAGACTAAAACACCTGACAACATACCTTTGCCTTTTGCTGGTTTAACTGAAGGCTCACCTTCAACTGAAAAATTTAAGTAAATTACATTAATAATAATAAAAATAAGTAACATTATTTTGGTACAATTTAAATATGTAACTATAAATATTTCCACAACTTTATCCCAAAAAAATTGGACATTTTAAATATGCAAATAATATATGATCAACTAGTGATTGCGTTACAAAATCATTGTAAATTATTTTATATTTATACAGATAATATATACAGCTGGTGTATATATGTAAATATACTTCCCTCTACTGTTTAGCATGGCATGCCTGTACACATATTCCACTGAAAATAACCATACCATTTGTTGGCCCCTTGTGAGCGGCATATTCCGTCGTCCAGACATGTTGCAGCTGAACTACAAAAAAGAATGAAGTGGAGTTTTTTTTCAAAGCAAATTGGTGGGGTCATTTGGATATTGTGCATAACATTTCATTATTCAAAATTTCACTAAACCTGGATATAAGGTTTAACAATAATTCTTCATCAACTAAAAGGATACTATGAAACTGTCATGGCATATATATATATATATATATATATATATATATTTATATATATATATATATTTAGTCTATGCATAGTCTGCATTTTATATACATACATATATATATATATATCAAGTCGAGGGCTACAGGGGCACAAAAATGCAATATGACATTTACGTAACTATTGTAATGTGTTGTGATAAAAGTAAACATTTGTTATGTATAAAACAAGGTAGGAATGAAATATAAAGCCGTAATAATAACTAATGGGATCAGTGACTGGTAAGTGCAACATTACCGTTCCTTGCCTACACTGGCAAGGGCTTGCAATGTCAACGATTGCAAGTTGGACTATTAGTACAAAGCATTCATTAATGGGAACAAGGTTTAAGTACATGTAACCTTTATAATCGTTAACTACCTTAGTGGCACATCTGAAAGATGCCAGACTTCCAGATAACTTTGAGTATCGACCCTTGTAGCTTGTCAAAATGTGAAAGTGAATATTGTGGTTCTTCAATTCTCCAAAGAGTTTGATGTTGATCCATACGAGACTATCAAGTAAACCATATTTGTTTGGTATCAATGAGAAATTATATAAATGAATTTAATCATTCCTACTGTACTGGATCAAAGCCAGAGAGTACTAGTTGATGGTAAATTTTTCCGATGATAAAAATGTGATATCAGGAGTTCCCTAGGGTACGGCTGTGGGTATTTTGTTAATCCTGTTATACTGGAACAATCTACCGTTTTTATTTCACCAGGTACCAGTCAGACTTTGGAATAAATGACTGTTTAATTCATTGAGCCATCCACAGAGATCAATTAATACGTCAAAGACACAAATCAGCTGGTTCATTTGAGTAATGCATGGGGAATTGAATTTAATACTTCAAATTGCTATATTATTTATGCACACTATGACAGGTATCCACTCAGAAAGATTACATCACATGAATGGTCATCAGCTGACACTGCAAACTATCTAGGGGTTACTCTTTCTAACGACCTAACTTGGACAAAGAATATAATTGAAGAAGCAAAGAAGGCTAAAAAGAAATCATGTTTATTACATAAAAACTATTATGGGAAGCCTGAACTATATAAAAGTATAACATATGTTATACTAGTGAGGGCTGATATGGAAAATGCTGCTTCCGTATAGGACCTGGTTTGAAAAAATTCAACTAAAAAACATACAGAAACATGTGCTGCGAGATGAACAAAATCACAATATTCATATGAAACAAGTATGAATACTCTATTTCAAGAATTAAAATAAACGTACTTACAGGACCGGCATCAAATGTACGATTAACTTGGTTTAATAAAAGAAACAGTGATAAAATTGCAGTAACGTTGTTCAGAAATTGGTTTATAAAAGATACAAAGAACCACAAGAGATGGAAGTTTAGCCTTAGGACAGAATGATTAACTGAGCAGACCTAGTCCTACTAGATCCAACAAAACTAGTATAACAATATGGTGTATGTTTTATGACCCTCCCAGTTTGGAATAAATAATTATTAAGAGAACAAGACGTAATATCCTTAGTTACGTCTGTCGTTACGTGGGTAAGCTCTAATAGAACCTTTCGGAGCAAGATAGAAAAGTCATCTTCAATACATTTAGCCTCTCTTCTAATATATAGGTCTTTTTGGTTTTTGTTTATCCATTTCCGGACGTTGCATCCTTGATGGATTGTCTATAGACAGCTCTTTCGTTTGTCAGTCTCCCTCTCGCCAGACGTCGGCTCTCATCCATTCCTCTATGACTATGTCCTTCCCCCATTGTCTCCTAGGTCTTCCTCTGCGTCTGCTGTCTTCCACTTTTCCTTCCATTGTTAGTCTCTCTAGAGACTGATGCCTTTTCACATGGCCGAATTAATTTAGTTTCTGTTTCTTTACAAAGTTCAATAAAGTCCCGGGTATAACACCAAGCTCATCTGCGATGGATTCGTTAGTTCTACGCTCAGTCCACGAAACTCGTAATATCTTTCTATAACACTTGTTTGTTTTCAAATGCATTTATACGTTTAGTAATGTTCTTATTAAGAGTCCAGGTTTCGCATCCATGTGTAGCCGTTGGAAATATGCAGACTCGGATAATTCGTAGTTTCATATCTTTGTTCGTTGCTTTCCACAGCTTCTTCATTTCCGTGAACTTTTTACTCGCCATTGCCAACCTCCGCGATATAGATCTATGTGTTGTTTATGTAGGGAATCTGCTGATTATTTATCAATAAGAAGAAGTCAGAGGCTATGATACAGTTACGAAACAATAGTTGTATTAGTTAACATATTGCGGCAGCCGCCTATATATTTACTATTGGCACTGAAACTGCAAAACTGAGGCGCAGTGAAGGGAGCGCTCCGTTTTGGAGACGTTGCCTTACAAAAAGTTGTTTTTGCAAACTCAGCTATGAATAATCAAGTTGGTAAAAAATATATGTGATTAATAATACATCTTGGAACATTTGCACGATAAGGTACATAAATAAAAAACCAATGTAACACAATTAATTGCGCAAGAGTAGTGTTTTATTGGTAAAGCAGTTTCGCCGTTTTAAATTTTTACATTGTAAACTAAAACTTACAGACTTATATAATACCACTCAAAGAATGCGTTCAAACCATTTGTTTGTAAAAATTTGATTAAACTTGTTGCACAGATTCATAATATGAATATTTCATCGAATAGTTTGCCCAGGTTATTTATTAAGGCATGCCACTGGTCCGAAAATGGGTTGAGATGATATATCGGCAACCAGACAAGCAACCTTAACCAAATTTTCAGGATGTTTTTCTGGGGGGAAAGATGGCCAATTATGTAACTTCATCTCATTTTGCATAAACGTAACCACGGCAACCAGCTTTTCTGTGAAAATAGGTTTGCATGATTTTGCAGGAGGTCTTACATCAAAACTAAGTAAATGTTTCTTTCATTTTTGTTTGGCAGGGTCCACTGAGGTGCTGTATAGTGCAATGATGCTATTTTTGTTCAATCCCTTAGCATAATTATTATCCAAAAGTAGTACCGAAGATTGTTTTGATTTTCTAAAAAATTATAACAATTTCTAACATTTATATAAATCTTCATATATAAGCCAGCATGTCTAAAAAACCACCATTGCACTCACTGTACCATAAGAAATAACTGGTAAAAAATTCAGGCACCTAGCTTTGATACTTTTTTCAGGAGACCTCCCGCAAAATCGCAAAACTATCAAAAAATGAGTTTTGAGAAAACGGCAAAAAAACAAATGAACATCAAATATTTTTAATAACACCAATGAAAAGTCAGCTTTATAAGTGTTTTTCATACCAGCAACATGTGGTAAATAAATACTGAACATGTATAAACCATATTCAATACTAATAGACAAAAAATATATAATTAACACAAGTTAGGGTCACTCGAGCAAGCGTGCTGACTGGATGGAGGCTCAGCTCAGCGGGCACCGGACTCATAGAGTCTTCCCTCTGTGGCCTCTTGTCGCACTGCCAGCTGCAGCTTCTCCAGAGCCTTCCTCTTTCTGGTGGTCTTTGATGCCTCCTTTGCAGCATAGTCAGCCTTGCGCACTCTGACAGCGTCGATGCGAGATGCAACCCACACAACTTCGGCACCAGGTGACACGCCGAGGCTGTCTACCGCATCGACCAGTGCAGTCGCCCCCTTGTTGTACAGCATGACAGCTAACGCAACTGCTATCTCAGCCGTCTTCTTGCCACAGTACTTGGACTTAGGAGCCCTCCTCCAGACTGTGGCATGGAGGCTTTCATTGGCGTTCGAAGTGTGTAGTTTCATGCAGCGGCGAAGAAGTTCTCGACAGGCCAAGCGTTCAAAGAGTGGGATCAGTCGCTCACTGACGTCCTTGGGGAGAGGTACATCATGTCTTGTCGCAGCATGCTTCTCCCACGGGTCGACTCCCTCTTTCTCTGCCAGCTTCCAAAAGCACCAGCTCTCCGAGCAGAAACTGTGGTGCGGGTCATCAAGGGTGGAGAGGCTGTGGAAAAAGATGGCCCACACAGCATGACGAGCAGCCTCCACATCTGGCGCATTCTCCACAGTGGCCTTCCGGTAGTACGACGACCATTTCTTCGTTCGATCGTTGGTCATACGACCCTTGCCTCCCATTGATGTCGTCAGCAGCTTCCTTGCTTGATGTATGGATACATCGCTGTCTTTTCGATTTGTCGCTGCTTCATACACGGCCTTGTTCACCTTCACCTCCGCATTCACGTCTCTCACCACCTTCTCCAGCCTCTTGAACATACGTTTGGCGACGTGATTAATGCATTCTTCTTTCGCCACTGTCACACCATGGTACGGGTCAATGGATTTGACCGACTCAATCACAGCTGCATCGCCGTCTCCCACAAGTGACGTGTATCGAAAGTCACCAACATCCACCGACCGCTTTGCTCCTTCCGTTTCCATGGATCCACTTGATCCAGTGTGTTTGCGGTCACACACATCTCTGTGTGCCTCCATCCACAGCTCCTTCTCTTCTCCTTGCAGTTTGTCACCCACCAGCTGACACTCCGAACAGAACTTGCTGAGTACTGTGTAGTCAAGTACCAGCCCACTCTGTGACTCGATGACGAAGCATGCTCCAATCGTGGATGAGTGCCCCTTCATGTGCCAAGTGCCATCGAAAGACACTGTGATGTCTCCATCGTGTGTGCATAGCCACGCTTGGGCGTCTCAGCAGTGACGAGTGTCAGGGTGTTGCGACGACATCGTGGGCAAAGCAGCGGTGACAACAAGCTGTCTAGTTGCTTCTTGTGAAACACAATGTAGTAATCATCATCATCAACATAACCATGTCTGTCATCTGCAGTTTGCAGGTCTGAAATAAAGACAACTATATAAAAACCATGTCAGCAAGTGTGTATGCATGCATCTGTTAGTGCACTCACAATTCAGTTCACACACTAACATATGCACGCACGCACACACGCACACACACACACACACACACACACACACACACACACACACATATTGTATTGGGGAGTAAACATATCTCCATATTATATATACATATATATGTATATGTAATTATATATATATAATAGTAAATAAATGGTCAGTATAATAGACAACCACACATAATAAATAACAAGCAAACTCTCTAACATATTAATTATTTAAGTGAATGTTGAATTTTAATTAAATTTTTTTAAATTACTTAAAATATTGTTTATAAATATTTGATAACAACACAATAATGCTGGAAAAGTAAATCTTACAGTAACACCTTTCGTTTAATATTAATTCCACATTTGAAAATTATCAATGAAACAAATGTTTTTCTGTAATAAATACATACCTCCAAATAAGTATAATTTCTTCAGACTAGTTGTACAATCTTCGGCAGCGGCAGCGCCAACGCCGCTGTCAATGGGAATCCCGTTGCTACGGCCGCTGTCGCCGTGGGAGCCGGCGGCGTTACATGTTTCGCCGTTCGCTGCCGCTTCAGCGGGGCCGTTGCGTGGTTCAACAGCGTCGTTGCTGTTCCGTTGATCTTCCGCGCAGTCTGCATGTTTGCGTTTATTGTGTCGTTTCTTTCTTCCAAACTGGTGGACCGTACGGAACTTTCTTTGATCGGACGACATGACAGATTCAGGTCAGTTGTCTCGTAGCTGAGCCGTGATTGGCTGGCGGCGTTGCAAATTTAATTAAGGTCAAATTTAATTATAACGTGACCGCGATATCCATATATGGTTCGCGTGAGGTCGGGCTGCCTAGCAACTGGCTGGAGCAGTTTGTGATTGGATAATTTCGCGCCTCTTTCGGCGTCGATATTTAATTTATGTACGGATGTCGTCGACTTTTGACTTCGGCAGCGTACAGAAGGGATCATTTCCAACACGAGGATACCAAACATGGCTGCTTTGCATGGAGTAATGTTTATGCTCGAGAGCGCTCAAAGTTGGCCCGTTAGCAGCTAGTAGGGTAACGACATATTTAATCATTTTATTGGCACTTATAGGACGAATTCAGTGAAATAAAGTTAGCAACACGTGTGAAAGACATCGTTCGTTCTGAAAACCGACTTCATTAAAAATCGAAACTGTTATCATTTTCCGGCAATCCCGGACCCGCGATTTTTCTTAATGAGTACGGCGAAATCGGGGACCATCAACTGGCACTAGTAGAAGTCACCTACTCGGTTTCTGCCCTATCTGAGTTTCTGCCTCATTACGATTATATAGCTGGATCACTTATTAAAAATCTTTAGTCAGATATATTGGACACAATGAGCAAAGGACATCTACAAACTTGCAACAAAGTTATTTGTCTCAAATTAAAACGAGGCAAACAGGTTTTTGACAGATATTTTGATAGCGAACGCAGTCCACGTGACTACGTCTACACTACGTCTACAGTGCACCATATCAGTGACGGTGATGTAAACAACCGTAATATTAAAACTTCTCGGGCAAAATTGTAAGCAGCTATTCACGCAAATCATCACAGGCAAGTTAACGAACAGCCCGTGGTCGTGGAGTTTATACAGTGAATGCGTTGCGATTTGCCTCACAGTGATGATTTTGAACACGATGAGGCAGAAACTGAGTGCTTCCGTATCGTATGGCGCGTGAAGTGATTATCGTCTTACGAATATTGCAAGTATTTCACCAAAACAACTTAGTTGACGCTTCGTTTGCATGCCATTGATAAAAAGTGGTTCTGATTAATAATACTGATACGTTACTGGACGACTCAAGCGCTCGTGTGCTGAACAACTGCCGAAGCCAAGGTCACTGCCGCTTTATGATATTCGCGACATTTATTATACATTTTTAACATTTATTAAACTACACATCAGTAAATAGGTAAACATATACAGTAACAGTAAATACACTTTCGTAGCTTATATTAATAGATGCATGACTAATCAGTACTTATACCGAACATATAGGCACCTTGGCCCTGGGCTTTGTCTTTGACTTGTTGAATGTCGCGAATCTGACAGCGACGCATTCAACAAAACTGCGTAAGATTTCCATCAAATGCATTTTTAGTAATATATATATATTTATTAAGAAGTGTGCATATATATGAATCATATCGTACACTGGACAAAACATGCTGACCCTTCGTTCAATATATAGCAGAAATATTAACTTATGAGCATTTTTTTCCCGGGGTCCCGTACGCGGTACGGTTCGTCAAATTTATACTAGGCTCTGGAAAAAACATGCTCAAAATTACCCATAATGAAAACAAAAAATGCAAATACTGGCACATGGTATTTCCTTTATGGTTCAACTGTATCTACTAATAAGGAAAATCGTAACATAAAACGCTTTAGTTGAACAATCACATACGGAAACTTTAAGGAGACCGGCTTCGGTCTCCTTAAAATACCGGTCTTCCATACGCGTCGCTATATGCACAAACGGGGTCCCGAACGCCACATTTAGAAATATATATATATATATGTATATATAGCATAATCGTTATAACCAATCAGACGACGGAAATAAATAGGTAGTGTGAACTGACCTTATTAATTATGTTGAGATGATTATTATTAGTTATATTTCTGGTTAGTTATAATTGGGGGTTAGGATATTCGGTGGAACCAATCAGACGACTGGAATAAAAACTTAATGTGATATGTCATCATTCATTATGGCTGAGGTTATTATTATTATTATTTATGGTTGGATTCATTTATAATTAGGGTTAGGGTAATAAAAATAGAACAAATCTGACGACTAGAATAAACAGTTAGTGAGAAATGTCTCGATTCATTAGGGTTAAGTTTATTATTATAATTAGCTATGCTTGGATTTAGTCATGGTTGGGGTTAGGATAAGCCTTGTAACTAATCGGACGACTGGACAAAATAGTGTGAAGTGTCGTTAATCATTAGGGCTAAGTTTATAAAATTATATATCAACTAGTCTAATTATTTCATGATCAATAACTAAATAGGGTATAAAATCTATGTCTTTTAAATAGCTTGTTATAAACCTAAACCCTTTTAATTGAATTGAATATTATTATAACATGTATTGTATAGATTATAGATATATATATGGATATATGTATTAACTGAATTTTTTATTATTATAACATGTAAATGTATATATATATATATATATATATATAGTGTATATATATATATATATATATATATATATATATATATAAATATATGGTAAAAGATAGAGTATAATAAATATTGATTTTAGTTTACTTGATCTTGTTGTGACTTAATTTAATTGGTTCCTCCCCCTTTATCTAACGGGGACCGCTACGATATTAGCAACAGAAAAAGATCAATGCCTTTGAGTTCAAACAAGGTCACATACACCTGTACATGGTAGAAACAGGATTTACATATTGGATTTGCATATTCTTTAAAGTAATCGTCATTGTAATCATGATTACTTGCTAAAATAATCGTACTCATAATCAATTACATTTTTTTTTCTGAGTAATGTTACTCATAATCATACTCATACATCTTCATAGCAATCATAATCGTAATCGATTACATTTGTATTGTAATCACCTCCATCTCTGCCTGGAGCAGGAGTAACTTTTAAGGTTTAGTCCAGTGGACTAAACCTGGGATTAAAGTTAATCCACCTTCTGGCATATGGACTCAATTTAGTCCATTTTCTGGCATACGGACGAACTTAGTCCTAGGTTTAAACCCAGGATTAAAAGTTAGTCCAGCTTCTGGCATATACGGGCCTAATTGAGTGGGGGTGAAAAATTATGGACTCACCAAAGAAAATTGCTGAATCCAACCAAAGATATACAACTAACAATTTAGCCTAAGGAAACAGAGGACACGTTTGCTGATATCAACCAGACTGTACCCAAGTCCAGCTGCAAAATGTAGTAAAGCTGCAGATATCGGTTGGTGGGGGCAAATTATGGACCCACACAAAATACTGTCTGAATGCGATTGAAAGTTGCAGCTACTAACCTATGGATACTGTGAAAATAGTGTGGTACTTTTACGGGGTCTGTCACAATACCCCAAACATGTGTCACTACGCTGCTTGTTAGCAATATGCAATTACATGCTACTGTGTGTATTATCATAGAACACTCCATAACATGTGATCGTTAATATACAGTTCAAGTTACCTGCTCGGAAGATGTCCGTCATGTTGGAGCCGTCCAGTCTCGCCCGTCTCACTGTTTTACCGTCACTCCAGTAGACAAAGCCATGAACTTCGTCCACTGTGACAGCTGTCATGCTACCTACAATCACGTAAAATAATAATGAACTTTATTTAGACACTGGTATCCAGAGTAAGACCCTGTTCAATAGTGTTTACAGAGTCTACATTAAAAACTGGCTACAGTAACGCAATATATGTACACATATATAGACACTGGTATCCAGAGTAAGACCCTGTTCAATAGTGTTTACAGAGTCTACATTAAAAACTGGCTACAGTAACGCAATATATGTACACATATATAGACACTGGTATCCAGAGTAAGACCCTGTTCAATAGTGTTTACAGAGTCTACATTAAAAACTGGCTACAGTAACGCAATATATGTACACATACGTAAGATTTAGTGCTGTAAACGTAAATTAAGTCTGAAAGAACCTTTAAATTGTATCGGCTAAAATAAAACATTATAGCTATAACTCTTGTATAATAATAAAAAAGAAGACTACGTATATATAAAATAGTGAGTTTATGATAATAACATTTTAAACCAAATTAAATTTAATTAGATTGATATGCACAATAAATAGTAATGAATAAATAATTATAATAAGTAATTTTTGGTTTTGTGCATTAAAATGGTTTCGATATAGACATTTTAGTCATATTTGACCCTTGACCTTGGCATGACGCTTAGTCATGACCTAAAAAAGTTAATCTAATCTTATGCATTAGATTTTACCTCAGCAGAACTATAAAGATAGCCACTGAGATAAGACTCCTGGCTCATCTACATGCCAATTTTATCCTGTTTAGCAACCAGATATGGTTAAAAAAAGGTAAATTTTAACCAATTAACTTTACCTTCGACCTAGATGTTCAACTTGAAAGGTCATGAAATCATGTTTATTTGATTGGGGATAAAAAAACTAATTATTTTTGTGTTCTGTTATATAGGACCTTGAATCCAACAGGAGCTTAATTTTCTTTGCTTGTAGACCATGTGCATATATATCCGTGTAGAGTCACATAATTTTTATATTGGTCACAACTTAACCTTTGACCTTGGCATGACGCTTAGTGGTGGACTATATGCATGTCTATGTGGTGGACTATACGCATGTGTATGTGGTGGACTATCTGCATGTCTATGTGGTGGATTATATGCATGTCTATGTGGTGGACTATATGCATGTCTATATGGTGGACTATACGCATGTCTATGTTGTGGACTATATGCATGTCTATGTGGTGGACTGTACGCATGTCCATGTTGTGGACTATACACAGGTGTATGTGGTGGACTGTATGCATGTCTATGTGGTGGACTGTACACATGTCTATGTTGTGCACTGTACACATGTCTATGTTGTGGACTGTACGCATGTATATGTGATGGACTGTGCACATGTCTATGTTGTGGACTATACGCATGTCTATCTGGTGGACTGTATGCATGTCTATGTGATGGACTATATGCATGTCTATGTGGTGGACTGTACACATGTCTGTGTGGTGGACTATACGCATGTGTATGTTGTGGACTATACGCATGTCTATGTGATGGACTATATGCATGTCTATGTGGTGGACTGTACACATGTCTGTGTGGTGGACTATACGCATGTGTATGTTGTGGACTGTATGCATGTCTATGTGATGGACTGTACACATGTCTATGTTTTGGACTATACGCATGTCTATGTGGTGGACTGTATGACTGTCTATGTGGTGGACTATACGCATGTCTATGTGGTGGACTGTACACATGTCTGTGCAGTGGACTATACGCATGTCTATGTGATGGACTATATGCATGTCTATGTTGTGGACTATATGCATGTCTATGTTGTGGACTATATGCATGTCTATGTGGTGGATTGTACACATGTCTATGTGATGGACTATATGCATGTCTATGTGGTGGACTGTACACATGTCTGTGTGGTTGACTATATGCATGTGTATGTGGTGGACTATATGCATGTCTATGTGGTGGACTATACGCGCGTCTATGTTGTGGACTGTACTCATGTCTATGTGGTGGAGTATACGCATGTCTATATTGTGGACAATACGCATGTCTATGTGGTGGATTGTACACATGTCTATGTGGTGGACTGTACACGTGTCTGTGCAGTGGACTATACGCATGTCTATGTGGTGGAGTATATGCATGTCTATATTGTGTACTATACGCATGTCTATGTGGTGGATTGTACACATGTCTATGTGTTGGACTATATGCATGTCTACTTGGTGGACTGTACTCATGTCTATGTTGTGGACTGTACGCATGTCTATGTGATGGACTGTACACATGTCTATGTTGTGGAATATACGCATGTCTATGTGGTGGACTGTATGCATGTCTATGTGATGGACTATATGCATGTCTATGTGGTGGACTGTACACATGTCTGTGTGGTGGACTATACGCATGTCTATGTGGTGGACTATACGCACGTCTATGTTGTGGACTGTACCCATGTCTATGTGGTGGAGTATACGCATGTCTATATTGTGGACTATACGCATGTCTATGTGGTGGATTGTACACATGTCTATGTGGTGGACTATATGCATGTCTATGTGGTGGACTGTACACATGTCTGTGTGGTTGACTATATGCATGTGTATGTGGTGGACTATATGCATGTCTATGTGGTGGACTATACGCGCGTCTATGTTGTGGACTGTACTCATGTCTATGTGGTGGAGTATACGCATGTCTATATTGTGGACAATACGCATGTCTATGTGGTGGATTGTACACATGTCTATGTGGTGGACTGTACACGTGTCTGTGCAGTGGACTATACGCATGTCTATGTGGTGGAGTATATGCATGTCTATATTGTGTACTATACGCATGTCTATGTGGTGGATTGTACACATGTCTATGTGTTGGACTATATGCATGTCTATGTGATGGACTGTACACATGTCTATGTTGTGGACTATACGCATGTCTATGTGGTGGACTGTATGCATGTCTATGTGATGGACTATATGCATGTCTATGTGGTGGACTGTACACATGTCTGTGTGGTGGACTATACGCATGTCTATGTGGTGGACTATACGCACGTCTATGTTGTGGACTGTACCCATGTCTATGTGGTGGAGTATACGCATGTCTATATTGTGGACTATACGCATGTCTATGTGGTGGATTGTACACATGTCTATGTGGTGGACTATATGCATGTCTATGTGGTGGACTGTACACATGTCTATGTGATGGACTATGTGCATGTCTATGTGGTGGGCTATACGCATGTCTATGTTGTGGACTATACGCATGTCATGTACTTTGCCTATCTTGTGTCTATGTTGTGGACTATATGCATGTCATGTACTTTGCCTATCTTGTGTCGCGCCTCTATGTGGCTGCACCAAAACAAGCTCGTGGATATTTTACATTTTTACCTGTTTTTAACCGTGGAACAGCAGTGCAATTTTAGAGTTGTTTTTATGAATGTCTCAGGTCGAAGGTGGACTGCGCCATTTTAACAAATACTTAATGACATTTTAGCATTTTTGTAATGTATATGCAATGCGTACCAGTATAGTGAACTGCACCTGTGTCACAACATTGTAGCCGATTGACCAGGCGTGACGACAACAAGAACAATGCACTGCCACAGCATGATCACATACAATAGACTGGATCTACTGCGAATTGGACGTTCTATTGTTACTGGATGCTACCTTTCGATAGATGCTTGTGTGGCACCACTAAGACAACTAGAACGCGTGAACAATCGGCGGACTCGCAGGGGGTGTAAGGCAGGGAGGTCAAAGCAAAGACCCATTCCTGTACTGATTACTCCTCGCTTCCCATCATCGGTCATCGTGAGATGTGAAACCTACACATCGAATTTGATTCGACTCGACAGTGTATGTGACATACCATCTGTACGCCAAGTGTGTTTCTGCTTTTTGAATGCCAGATCGGTGTGTGACACGAAGCAAGCGGGGAAAGCGACCGTGATATGTGACCTCATTGAGGACAATGATCTAGACATACTCGCCATCACAGAGACGTGGTTGAGTGCTGATGACTCCGTCTCTACTGGTTGCATCACACCTGCTGGTTACCAACTACGACATGTCCCGAGAACGTACGGCACCGGTGGTAGTGTTGCAGTCGTCTACAAGTCTGGCTTCACAACGCGACATCTCGAGATGCCGAAATCAAATACATTTGAATCGATGTGTCTACAACTCAGCAATGACCCTCAATCTGTTCGTCTTCTTGTCGTCTATCGCCCCCCGCCAAACTCCAAGAATGGCTTTACAACTGCGGAATTTCTTCTAGAATTTGGTGATTTGTTGGACACCATGTCGATGTATACGTCAAATATGCTGATCGCAGGTGATTTTAACTTCCAAAAGGACAATACATCAGACAATGACACTAAGCTCTTTCAAAACATTCTAAATGCAGCAGATCTTACTCAGCACGTGGAAGTCCCGACGCATGTTGCCGGACATACCATCGACCTGCTTATAACGCGCTCATCTGACACGTTTCGGAACAATATACGAACAGACATCCCACATATGTCAGACCACTCTGCAATTCATTGCACACTACAACTCGTGAAACCACCAAACGTCCGGGTAACGACGATGAGTCGAAATTATCGACAGATCAATACCACTGCGATATGTGATGAAATCCGTTCGTTGCTACTGTCAAATCATCTGTCTGGTGACATGAACCATGCTGTTGACATGTACAATGAAACCATTGCGGCTATCATTGACAAGCAAGCACCGTTAACGAACCGCACAGTGATTGTACGACCACACACGCCGTGGTATAATGATGGCATACGATCGCAAAAATGTGTTAGACGACAACTGGAAAGAACATGGAGAAAATCTGGATTGGAGTCTGACGGGCTTGCTTACTGCCTCCAGCGCCAGCTCGTCTCTTCGTCTGTGCACCGTGTAAAACTTGAATACCACACGAATCAAATTGCTGATGCATCTGGTGACCACAAGCAGCTGTTCAAGATTGTTGCCAAGCTCCTACACACTGATAATGACACACCACTACCGCCATGTGACACGTCTGACACACTGGCAATGCGGTTCTCGGATTCCTTCTCGGAAAAGATCTCGAAAATTCGGTCTGAACTGAATCAGAATGTCATCATTGTAAATGCCTCTGCTGAGGATGCACCGCAGACATGTCTGCTGACTGCATTTGAGCCAGCCACTGAGGCTGAAATTGGAATGTTGTTGAAGTCATCGCCAGTGAAATCTTGAGAACTTGACCCCATTCCGACATGGCTTCTTAGAGACTGTGCGCACGATGTTGTACCTGTGCTCATGACAATTGTTAACCTGTCTCTGCGAAAGGGGGTAATGCCTTCACACTTGAAGGAAGCGCACATCAGGCCAGTACTCAAGAAACCGAGTCTAGACAAAACTGTCTTGAATAACTACCGACCCGTGTCAAATCTACCCTATCTATCGAAGACAATAGAACGTGTCGTTGCTGCGAGATTGTCAGCTCACATGTCAGAGCACAATCTCTGTGAGCCCTATCAGTCAGCGTACAAGCCGAATCACAGCGTTGAGACGGCCCTTGTCTGTGTGCAGAATCACATCCTGCACGCAATGGACAATCAGAATGTTGTCATCATGGTTCTCCTGGATCTATCGGCTGCGTTTGACACCGTCGACCATGAAGTGATGTTGCATAGACTCTCACATGATATCGGAGTGGTCCAAGATGCACTGGACTGGTTTAAATCATACCTGAGAGACATAGTCCAGTCAGTCCACATTCATGGTGCTACATCGCCTGCTCGTCCTCTGGTATACGGGGTACCACGAGGCTCCGTGCTGGGTCCTCAGCTGTTCTCCATCTATGTAGGACCAGTTGCTAAGATTATTCGCAAGTACAATTTGATGTGTCATTTCTACGCGGATGATACTCAAATCTACATTCCAGTGAAACCCCACCAAGAGAACATTGCTGCGGCTGTCGTCCGTATTGAAGAATGTGTAGCGGAGATCAGGACGTGGATGATGACAAACTTTTTAAAGTTGAATGACTCAAAGACAGAAGTCATCGTGTTCGGCTCCGCGCAACAACTAAGAAAAATTGAGCTGCGCACATTATGCATTGGAGACTGTTTGGTCACTGTAACTCAGAATGTACGGAATCTTGGTGTATAGTTCGATGCCGAGATGAAGATGGAGACGCACGTGACTGCTGTCTGTAAATCTGCAGTTTTCCATCTCCGAAATATTGCAAGAATAAGACGTTATCTAACACCTGCAGCGACAGAACAAGTCATACATGCGTTTGTTACCAGCAGACTTGACGTTGGCAATGCATTACTCCACCGACTGCCTGTGAAACAACTAGAACGGTTGCAGAGAGTACAGAACTGGGCGGCTCGCCTTGTCGACGGCGTCAGGAAGTTCTGTCATGTCACACCTCTATTGATCAAGCTGCACTGGCTGCCGATACCAGTTACAGTAGAGTATAAGATACTTCTACTCACACACCGAGCACTGACTGGCTGTGCACCACAGTATATCACCAAATGTTTGAACAGACGTCAGCCAACTCGATTGTTGCGCTCCAGTGAACACAATAATTTATGTGTACCACGTGCAACGCGTCGCTGGGGTGATAGATCCTTTTGCGTGGCAGCCCCAACACTATGGAACTTGCTGCCGCAAAAGCTGACTGCAACAACAATGACAAACACTGATTTTAAATCAAACCTTAAGACTTACCTGTTTTCCCGAACATTCTGTACGGCGCCGTGAGCAACGATTGTTGGAATGGCGCAATATAAATGTCACGATTTTGATTTGATTTGATGTCTATGTGGTGGACTGTACACACATCTATGTTGTGGACTATACGCATGTGTATGTGGTGGACTGTATGCATGTCTATGTGGTGGACTATACGCATGTCTATGTGGTGGACTGTATGCATGTCTATGTGGTGGACTGTACGCATGTCTATGTGGTGGACTGTAAACATGTCTATGTTGTGGACTGTACGCATGTCTATGTGGTGGACTGTACACATGTTATGTTGTGGACTATACGCATGTCTATGTGGTGGACTGTATGCATGTCTATGTGGTGGACTGTATGCATGTCTATGTGGTGGACTATACGCATGTCTATGTTGTGGACTATACACATGTCTATGTGGTGGACTGTACACACGTCTATGTTGTGGACTATACGCATGTGTATGTGGTGGACTGTATGCATGTCTATGTGGTGGACTGTACACACGTCTATGTTGTGGACTATACGCATGTCTATGTTGTGGACTATACGCATGTCTATGTGGTGGACTATATGCATGTCTATGTGGTGGACTGTATGCATGTCTATGTGGTGGACTATATGCATGTCTATGTGGTGGACTGTACACATGTCTATGTTGTGGACTGTACGCATGTCTATGTGATGGACTGTACACATGTCTATGTTGTGGACTATACGCATGTCTATGTGGTGGACTGTACACACGTCTATGTTGTGGAATATACACATGTCTATGTGGTGGACTATACACATGTCTATGTGGGGGACTATACGCATGTCTATGTGGTGGACTGTACACACGTCTATGTTTTGGACTATACACATGTCTATGTTGTGGACTATATACATGTCTATGTAGTGGACTATATGCATGTCTATGTGGTGGACTGTACACATGTCTATGTTGTGGACTGTACGCATGTCTATGTGATGGACTGTACACATGTCTATGTTGTGGACTATACGCATGTCTATGTGGTGGACTGTATGCACATCTATGTTGTGGACTGTACGCATGTCTATGTGATGGACTGTACGCATGTCTATGTTTTGGACTATGCGCATGTCTATGTGGTGGACTGTACACATGTCTGTGTGGTGGACTATACGCATGTCTATGTAGTGGACTATATGCATGTCTATGTTGTGGACTATATGCATGTCTATGTTGTGGACTATGTGCATGTCTATGTGGTGGAGTATACGCATGTCTATATTGTGGACTATACGCATGTCTATGTGGTGGATTGTACACATGTCTATGTGGTGGACTATATGAATGTCTATGTTGTGGACTGTACACGTATCTATGTTGTGGACTATACGCATGTCTATGTGGTGGACTATGTGCATGTCTATGTGGTGGGCTATACGCATGTCTATGTGGTGGACTGTACATACATCTATGTTGTGGACTATACGCATGTGTATGTGGTGGACTGTATGCATGTCTATGTGGTGGACTATATGCATGTCTATGTGGTGGACTGTACACATGTCTATGTTGTGGACTGTACGCATGTCTATGTGGTGGACTGTACACATGTCTATGTTGTGGACTGTACGCATGTCTATTTGGTGGACTGTACGCATGTCTATGTGGTGGACTGTATGCATGTCTATGTGGTGGACTATACGCATGTCTATGTTGTGGAATACGCATTTCTATGTTGTGGACTATACGCTTGTCTATGTGGTGGACTATATGCATGTCTATGTGGTGGACTGTACACACGTCTATGTTGTGGACAATACGCTTGTCTATGTTGTGGACTATATGCATGTCTATGTGGTGGACTGTACACACGTCTATGTTGTGGACTATATGCTTCTCTATGTGGTGGATTATACGCATGTATATGTGGTGGACTAAATGTATAGTGATGCGTAGTGATACACGGTGTAGTTGAGAACTATATAAGTAGTGATAAGGACTTATGCAAATAAAGTTCAATTGAGTGCCAACCCTAAGAATCACGAGTACATTTTACTCTAGTGTCTGAATATACAACAGATAATTGGCGACGAGGCGGGATGGGATGGTATCAACTCATCGAAGTGTTGAAACAGGATAGTTTCCTGATACAGTGAAAAAGTTATTTAGCTAGGTCAAACACGAAGGAAAGTTGGCAGACTTTCAAGCAGCAATTCAACATGTATTTGCTGGCGTATGGGAATACTACGAAGAGTAACGCATAAAAGATTGCAATGTTACTGCATTCGGTGGCGCACAATTGTTGACGATTTACAATTCATTCGATTATAACATTGAAGGCGCGGCAGCAGAAATACCCAATGAAAGTACTGCTCAAATTACTGGAAAATGAACTGATTGATCGGTATAAATTCCGTTCGTGCAAGCAGTCGTACGATGAATCGACGGTGTCGTACATAGGCATAGCGCGGCTATGTAATCTAGTAAAAACATGCAATTTCGGCGACGAAAAGGAGAACAATTTATGTGACCAAAAAGTCTACGGATGCCACGACGACAGTCTCCGGGAGAAATTATTCCGCAAGGAAATGCTGACCTTGCAGAACGCGAGACAGATAGCCCACGAGGCAGCGCGTCAGAACATGAACTTAAATTATTCCACGGACAGCAGAAGAAGCACGATACGCTGTCAGCTACCGTCAACAGGGTGACGAAGGCCAAGGCCGACAAATCAGTTTCGCCACGGCAGGGCAGCGCGGAGACGCGACGGGTCGTCCGGGGACAGGGCCAAGCGAAGTTCAAGTTCTCTGGCCGAGAACATGCTTTCGACCGAAAGCAATGTCCCGCTTTCGGTAAACGTTGTCAAATTTGTGGACGGGACAATCACTTTGCCAAGATGTGCCAAGTGCAAGGCAAACGTGAGTGTGGTAAACACAAGAACACTGAGCGACAGCGGCCGGTGCATACTGTGTCTGTGACAGTCGATACTTTGCCAAGATGTGCCAAGTGCAAGGCAAACGTGAGTGTGGTAAACACAAGAACACTGAGCGACAGCGACCGGTGCATACTGTGTATGTGACAGTTGATACTGACGATAGTCAGAATGACGTTTCAAATGTGCTAGATGTGCATGCACTGCATGATTGTGAAACCGATTGCATAATTGTTCACGCATCTGCTATAATTGTACATCCAACTATGAATAATGTTGTGTTAGTCATGGACCTTGATACAGGGTCTGCAATATCGATTATACCTCTTCATGTGTACCAGTCGAAGTTTTTAAACTGTCAGCTCCAGCCTAGCAACAAAGTGTTCCTTAGATAATTCAGGGAAGGATACATGGTATGGGTTCGAGATTACCACGGGAAAGATAAGTGGGTGCACATTGATCAGTTAAGTTCAAGGGTAAATTCGACTAACATGCCTCTGACAGAGTTACCACTGACTGCATTGACTGCTCATCACGAGTACATGGTGGGGTACTTGATGGGGTACTTGGTGGGGTACTTGGTGGGGTACTTGGTGGGTTCTACGCCATCACTGAATCAGAGGAACGACAACGAGTTGACATAAGGCGCCCCGCATCAGAAAGCAGCTCATGATAGGACTCAAGTAGTAACATGGTTAAATGTTATTGTTTTTATTACAATTACATTGTTAGTACATGACTGTGTTACTACGTTCATCGGGTAGATAATTTTGCTATTGTTTTGCTATAGGCATACAGAAGAAGTTATACTAGTGAGTAATATTAGTAGACTTTTTCATAATTAATCCGGGAGGGAAATGTTATATATGCATTTCTATGTGGAGGACTACGTGTAGGGCCCATAGTGATGCGTAGTGATACACGGTGTAGTTGAGAACTATGTGAGTAGTGATAAGGCCTTATGCAAATAAAGTTCAGTTGAGTGCCAACCCTAAGAACCACGAGTACGTTTTACTGTAGTGTCTGAACATACAACAGTTATGTATTGGACATTTACCATATGTTATACAAGAGAGCACCACTGTCTGGACAGTGAGTGTCAGTAACTTCAAACAAGTATAGTTTTTATAATAGTCATATAACTCTTTACAAAACGAAACTCTAAGTATCTAGCTGTGTTGGTGACAACTTACATACATGCTTGAACATTGAAGTAGATTAAACATTGTAGTGTGTCATATATAGCTGAGCTAATGGGCACAAATTACAATACAGATTTGGGAAGATTGATACTGTTTGACTTCTTGTAGCATAATCCAACCGCTACTGCAGACAAACATTATGAGAAGTGCATAGTTTAGGAGAAAGCGGATGTCGTGATCAACATGTCTTAAAAGGGTCGAAACATTTATGTGATTTCAAACATGCTTGACGATTTTTTTGGTTGGAAGTTGTACAGAATTTTTTTTTTACACAGATGTGACACGGTCACTAGAAATATATTGTAGTTTTAATAATCACCACCACATGGCAGCACCTATGATAACGTATCACGTTTAAGTGAACACAGTTTATTAATTATTATTCTTCTACATAGTTATCTTGTTACTAGTTGTACTTACTGGACAGGTTGCTGATCATATTAATAATTATTGAGTTGTTTAAACCTAATTTGGTGACAGTGGTCACATGTGGTCGGGGGAGGGGGTTGGGGGGGGGGCCTAACTGCCCCAGTCAGTGGGACCCAGGCACCTTCTACAATCAACACACCCTGTGGTTTTGGTAAGTTTCGAATTGTGATTTATACCTTATAAAGCAGTACTTTCCATTTATAATTGTATCATAATGTGTGGTAGAGAACTGGGCATCCATGGATGTAAGTGATTTACATGTTTAGCTGTAATTACTTAGTAATGAGTTTGATTACTGATTATGAGGGAGATGGAGACTGGACAGCTGACCTCTGTCTCTGGGAGGAATGTCTTAATGAGCTTTGGCAAGATGGCCGCCAGCAATTGTTGGAAAGGTATAGAAAGTCTATTTTAATCATGTTTAGTGTTGTTAAGGACGGATTGTTTTAGTAGTTGTGTTAATACAACATTGAATATAAGACATTATATGGGTATTGTGCTTGTTGATTAGAATTGATTAGATTAGAACCCCAATGGTTAAGCTGCCAAAAGACACCTACACTCCCTCTGTTAATGTTATCTTGATTAATCACAGGCAGCCAGATTATTCCCCAGAGACTAGTGTAATGGACTAGACACTGTCCCAGACATGTCAACAAAGCTGGAACATTAGGGTCAGTCCCATGTGAAACTGTCCACACTGCCCAGTACGTATTATTTTTATTCATTAGGACTGCTCTTCAAGTAATACCTGTTTTTGTATCTGTACAGGCAGTCACAAGTCCCGGCCCACTTCTGATTGTGGCCAGTCGTCTTTCTTTTGTATCTGTACAAGCTATTACAAGTCCTGGCCCACTCCTGATTGTGACTAGTCGTCTTTCTTTTGTATCTGTACAGGCAGCAACAAGTCCCGGCCCACTTCTGATTGTGGCCAGTCGTCTTTCTTTTGTATCTGTACAGGCAGTCACAAGTCCTGGCCCACTCCTGATTGTGGCCAGTCGTCTTTCTTTTCTATCTGTACAGGCAGTCACAAGTCCTGGCCCACTCCTGATTGTGGCCAGTCGTCTTTCTTTTGTATCTGTACAGGCAGTCACAAGTCCTGGCCCACTCCTGATTGTGGCCAGTCGCCTTTCTTTTGTATCTGTACAGGCAGACGCAAGTCCTGGTCCACTCCTGATTGTGGCCAGTCGCCTTTCTTTTGTATCTGTGCAGGCAGTCACAAGTCCTGGTCCACTCCTGATTGTGGCCAGTCGTCTTTCTTTTGTATCTGTACAGGCAGTCACAAGTCCTGGTCCACTTCTGATTGTGGTCAGTCGTCTTTCTTTTGTTTATTCTTTTATCTGATCATGTATTGTCTCTAGTCTTTTCTTTTGGTAATAAGTCATCTTTTATAATCTTTTGCTCGTACATGATTAACTTTGGTATTTGGAACTTCATGTGGTTTAAGACTATACACTGTTGAGTGTCAGTTGGAGTTTGCTTTGTGGTCGTGAAGTGAGACCAAGATTGACTGAGTAACCATTTGTATTGTTTTAGTAGTTAAACTGTAATTAACGCATTTTTATTTAATAAACTTGTCTTACAGTGGTCTACCCTTTATTTAGTCTTAAGCTTACCACCCGTGGCCTACACAGATATAACCATCCCTTATAGCACAGGAACATTAATCCTACTAATATCATGTTTTTTTATGTGTTTGAATTTTATTTATGTTGGAAGGTGATGAGATAGTCCATGAGAAAATCGGGGGTGGAGGAGTGGCTGATGAAGGCAGTGAAGACTTTGTACAGTGAGGCGAGCACTGTGGTGAGGAGAGGGCATGGAGACAGCAGCAGCTTTGAGGTGAAGGCGGGGGTGCACCAGGGCTCAGTATTGAGCCCACTGCTATTTGCCATTGTGATGGACGTGGTGACGAAGAAGGCGAGAGGAGGGGTGCCCTGGGAGCTGTTGTATGCAGATGATCTCGTCCGTATGGCAACTACCAGGGAAGAACTAAGAAGGAAGCTGGTGGAATGGCGCACGAGATTGGTGGCCAAAGGACTGAAGGTGAACGCCGGGAAGTCGAAGGTGATGGTCAGCATAGGTGACAGAGGAGTGATGTCAGAATCTGGTGCATGGCCATGTGGAGTCTGTAGCAAGGGTGTAGCCACAGGCGATGCAGTGGTGTGAAGGGCAGCCTGCATGCAATGAGCGCAACGTTTGTGTGCAACAGGTGCCGGGGAGAGGTACCACCTGCATAGACGACGGAAGAGGGTTTGGAGGTAGATGGAGAGACATACAACAGAGTAGACAACTTCTGCTAACTGGGCGACATGCTAAGTGCGAAGGGTGGGGTGGATGCAGCAGTAACAGCGAGAGTGAGGTGTGCCTGGCAGAAGTTCAGGGAGTTAACACCCTGAAGATGAAGGGCTCGGTGTACCCAGCTTTTGTCAGAAGTTGCCTGTTGTATGGGTGTCAGACGTGGGCCATGAGGACCGATCATGACACGAGGATGGAAAGGGTTCAGATGAGGATGGTGAGATGGATGTGTGGCGCATCACTCAACGACAGACAGCCCAGTGCAGAGCGTAGAAGAAGAGTAGGAGTGGAGGCGATTGGGGGAAGTGATCAGAAGAAGCAGGCTGCGGTGGTACGGGCATGTAGAGCGAAAGGACGATGAGGACTGGGTGAAGGGCTATACAAAGTTAGTGGTGGGAGGACAGCTCCCGTCGGCAGACCAAGAAAGACTTGGCAGAACTCCGTGTCAGCAGACTTGAATCTGATAGGTATCGATCATCGGGATGTGGAAGAGGGCAATTGGAAGAAAGGCGAACCCTGCAGAGCCTGGAAACACCGCCTCTAAACGACGATGATGATGATGATGATGATGGATGTCGTAATAAACAGCAAATCTGTGGACAACTAAATTGGTCCCTCAAAACAATGTTTCCAACAATTTCATAGATTGAATGTAAACATGTCACAACTTCATGTATTTTCCGTGACACAGACGCAAAAGAAAGGTTCTAGTGCCATAAATAATAGTTAAATCAGTGGTGTGAGAAGTGGATGATCACAAAAGACACGCGTTTTGGGGAACTCCTCATGTTTGAGAGGACATTTCTAAAACTATTGGACCGTTGTAGTAGACTGAGGTGGCAACTTACAGAAAATTGGACTGCTTTGCATCATCACTTAAAAGATGGCTGTACGGGAATTTTTGTGACGTCTACAGAATGTCAAAGTGCGGAGACACACTCTTTTGCAGTTTGCCAGAATACCACTTGTTTGTGTATTCAGAAATTGACATAACCAAATTTCACGACCCTCTTAGAGGACATACATATTTACATGATCGTGCAATTTTAATGTTAGAAACTATTATATTTGGATGTATCGTTGAAAACGTGAAAAATGGCTCATGGGTTCCACCTTCCCCTACAGCCCATCAATGACTGCTGGTTGAGTAGTGCCTCATGTAACAGTCCACCAATGGCTGCTGGTTGAGCAGTGCCTCATGTAACAGTCCACCAATGGCTGCTGGTTGAGTAGTGCCTCACGGAACAGTCCACCAATGGCTGCTGGTTGAGTAGTGCCTCATGTAACAGTCCATCAATGGTTGCTGGTTGAGCAGTGCCTCATGTAACAGTCCATCAATGGCTGCTGGTTGAGTAGTGCCTCATGTAACAGTCCACCAATGGCTGCTGGTTGAGTAGTGCCTCATGTAACAGTCCATCACTGGCTGCTCGTTGAGCAGTGCCTCATGTAACAATCCATCAATGGCTGCTGGTTGAGTAGTGCCTCATGTAACAGTCCACCAATGGCTGCTGGTTGAGCAGTGCCTCATGTAACAGTCCATCAATGGCTGCTGGTTGAGTAGTGCCTCATGTAACAGTCCATCAATGGCTGCTGGTTGAGCAGTGCCTCATGTAACAGTCCACCAATGGCTGCTGGTTGAGTAGTGCCTCACGTAACAGTCCACCAATGGCTGCTGGTTGAGCAGTGCCTCATGTAACAGTCCATCAATGGCTGCTGGTTGAGTAGTGCCTCATATAACAGTCCACCAATGGCTGCTGGTTGAGCAGTGCCTCATGTAACAGTCCATCAGTGGCTACTGGTTGAGTAGTGCCTCATGTAACAGTCCATCAATGGCTGTTGGTTGAGCAGTGCCTCTTGTAACAGTCCATCAATGGCTGCTGGTTGAGCAGTGCCTAATGTAGCAGTCCACCAATGGCTGCTGGTTGAGTAGTGCCTCATGTAACAGTCCACCAATGGCTGCTGGTTGAGCAGTGCCTCATGTAACAGTCCACCAATGGCTGCTGGTTGAGTAGTGCCTCATGTAACAGTCCATCAATGGCTGCTGGTTGAGTAGTTCCTCATGTAACAGTCCATCAACGGCTGCTGGTTGAGTAGTGCCTCATGTAACAGTCCATCAATGGCTGTTGGTTGAGCAGTGCCTCTTGTAACAGTCCATCAATGGCTGCTGGTTGAGCAGTGCCTAATGTAGCAGTCCACCAATGGCTGCTTGTTGAGTAGTGCCTCATGTAACAGTCCACCAATGGCTGCTGGTTGAGCAGTGCCTCATGTAACAGTCCACCAATGGCTGCTGGTTGAGTAGTGCCTCATGTAACAGTCCACCAATGGCTGCTGGTTGAGTAGTGCCTCACGGAACAGTCCACCAATGGCTGCTGGTTGAGTAGTGCCTCATGTAACAGTCCATCAATGGTTGCTGGTTGAGCAGTGCCTTATGTAACCGTCCATCAATGGCTGCTGGTTGAGTAGTGCCTCATGTAACAGTCCATCACTGGCTGCTGGTTGAGCAGTGCCTCATGTAACAGCCCACCAACGGCTGTTGGTTCAGCAATGCCTCATGTAACAGCCCACCAATGGCTGCTGATTGAGCAGTGCCTCATGTAACAGTCCATCAATGGCTGCTGGTTGAACAATGCCTCATGTAACAGACCACCAATGGCTGTTGGTTCAGCAATGCCTCATGTAACAGACCACCAATGGCTGCTGGTTGAGCAGTGCCTCATGTAACAGTCCATCAATGGCTGCTAGTTGAGAAGTGCCTCATGCATGTAACTGCCCACCAATGGCTGCTGGTTGAGCAGTGCCTCATGTAACAGCCCACCAACGGCTGTTGGTTCAGCAATGCCTCATGTAACAGCCCACCAATGGCTGTTGGTTGAGCAGTGCCTCATGCATGTAACAGCCCACCAATGGCTGCTGGTTGAGCAGAGCCTCACGTAACAGCCCATCAACGGTTGTTGTTTGAGCAGTGCCTCATGTGACAGTCCAAGGTTCATTGAATTGTTTATGATTGTCACATTTTCACCAGATCTGGCACTGACAGTGTTCGAAATTAAGGCTTTTGAATCGGCGGCCGCTCATTCAAAATCCGTCCCGTCGATTCAATTCACCGAAATGTTCAAGTAGTCGGCCCGATGCCGTTGGTTCACACACACCACCGACTTATTTCGGCGGACACGGCTAGGCTTCATCCGATGCATAATTCATTAAAATTGATAGACCTGAGTCAGTTATAGGACATGGTAAACGAAACTTTGGTAATAATTCAACAATAGTTCGTCAAAACTTAACTTTATCACGCGAATGGTTGCTTTCAATAGAGAGCCGAATTGATGACGTCAAGCCGCTTAGCATATTAATATTCTGGAATGAGAAAGTAATTTTGTAACACAAGCTGTTTTATCGCATTGAGAATATTGGTCGCGGTGCACCACAGTTGTATGTTGTGTATCACGCTAGTTTCACTGCAAAATGCGAAAGGAGGACATATCAATACTATTTAATCCATGTACGAAATTGCCAATATCGAAGGATTTGATATTTTTGAAATAAGGAACAAAATAAGTTTCAGGCTGAGAAGTTAGGGAGAGGTCATTATATTAGTTGACATTTTTTGTTCACCATCAAGGAGGGTGCAGTCGGAGGGTTTTGGGGAACGTTATGTGGGGATACATATGGGGATTTTGGTGAGCCTCAAGAGGGGTGCAGTTGCTGCAGAGGGTTTGGATGATATATTCATCACATTCCAACGCATATGAAAAAAACAACATGACTATTAACACATTTTTAAATGTCAATATGTTGTTTGCAAAATTACAAACTATGCAAAGTTAATGAACACATTATACAGTTAATTAACAGTAACATTAATCATATGTATTGCATATAACAATAATTAACTCCACAAATGTCTACAAACATATAACTGTGACCCTTGCTACCACAAAAAACTGGTTATTGTCTTGGATTTGGACCAATTTTTTATAGTTTTCATAGCATATTTTCAAACTGATGAATTATTTCTTCTCCATACTAGCATGCACGACACCTCGAAGAACGCTTGGAAAATAAGTGAAACTATTAACATCATCTGATCTGACATGATTTTCTCCCCTTTTCAGCGGTTTGGATTCGTTTGGGAAGAAAGCAGCAAGTGCAGAGATAGGGGCCTAGTGACACCATTAGCCATATACGAAAAAAAATTAGCGATGCTAGCGGTTTGTTTGCCATGGGTAAATCCCCCTACAAATGAGTTTTTGTTAATTGTGAACTAACATGGATACCCATAGATTAACAGGAAGTGGTCAACGGGGGAGTATGAATGGTTTTCTCAATAACACATTTGTTTAAGATATCTGATTATTATTTATTGTTGTATTCTTCTTGCAGTCTAAACATCTGTAACATCGCCACCCGCAGTGCAGTTTTCCTGACTGAACACCATTTTCATAGTTTTGCCGTGTTCTTTGGACTACATTTTATATAGTGTTTGGTAGTTTTCTCGGTTGTAGGTCAGAGTTAGGCAAGTATGTTATTCTTTATCTACAAATAAATACAGCCTAATTCCAAATTTGACTGGTAACAAAAGTGTATTTCGTAACATGACCAACATCTTAGGACTACTGCTCTTTCTTGTCTATATCAGTGACCTCACTAATAGAAGCCAGCAAGTTGTCTTGGAACGAACACACTCATCACCTGCTCCTGTACTCTCAGGAGTGCCTCAGGACACAGTCTTAGGACTACTGCTCTTTCTTGCCTATATCAATGACCTCCCTAATAGAAGCCAGCAAGTTGTCTTGGAAGGAACACACTCATCACCTGCTCCTGTACTCTCAGGAGTGTCTCAGGACACGGTCTTAGGACTACTGCTCTTTCTTGTCTATATCAATGACCTCCCTAATATAAGCCAGCAAGTTGTCTTGGAAGGAACACACTCATCACCTGCGCCTGTACTCTCAGGAGTGCCTCAGGACACAGTCTTAGGACCACTGCTCTTTCTGGCCTATATCAATGACCTCCCTAATAGAAGCCTGCAAGTTGTCTTGGAAGGAACACACTCATCAACTGCTCCTGTACTCTCAGGAGTGCCTCAGGACACAGTCTTAGGACCACTGCTCTGTCTTGTCTATATCAATGACCTCCCTAATAGAAGCCAGCAAGTTGTCTTGGAAGGAACACACTCACCACCTGCTCCTGTACTCTCAGGAGTGCCTCAGGACACAGTCTTAGGACCACTGCTCTTTCTTGCCTCTATCAATGACCTCCCTAATAGAAGCCAGCAAGTTGTCTTGAAAGGAACACACTCATCACCTGCTCCTGTACTCTCAGGAGTGCCTCAGGATACAATCTTAGGACCACTGCTCTTTCTTGCCTATATCAATGACCTCCCTAATAGAAGCCACGTAGTTTGGTTGTGTCACCTAGCGAATAAACCGGGAAACACCTAAAAAAAGGTGGTAAATGTACTGTAAATACAAGTACTTGCTTTGCGCAGAGTTTGAGCAATCAAGGTATTCCCGTGTGCCATTAAAGAATGTGGAAAAATGGAAATATGTCCATGTGGTTTGTAAATTAGTCGGGCCATTTCAAATTCAGCAGGATCACTTCAAAATTTATCTGGTCCAGTTAAAAAAAGCTGGGCCTGTTCTTTCTTGCTAATTTCAGACACTGACTTGTTGATTCTAGAATATTCAAAAGGGATGTACACTGTCCTTACATGGGGCAATCTTCACGAGACTGTGTATTAATAACACAGTCGCGCAGACCTCTTTCCACAAATTAATTTATAGCAACTACCGGGTACTTTTATTCAATATGTGAACTATCCTTTGTAACTCTAAATGGTACATTATATCACTGCCAAGCAAACTGTCATTGCATCGTGTTACTTACTTCCACCGACGAGTGGTCTTAGTGAAGTCGAGTTCGGTTCCTTTACGAGTATGTGTCCGTATTGAACAACAATCAGAGTTCCACGTGGGAGGCCACCAGCAGCTGATACAGAAAAAAACCACAGCTATAGTTCCAACAACTGATTATCAGTTTGAGGCTTAGTAAAGAGAACCTTCTGGTGTGTTATAGTATTCGTATTGATCTCACTATATGGACTCATAATAAGGCATGATAGAGTCGACAGTTTTCAAACTAAACTCTGAAATGCACGCTTCACGGGACTGGTCTCTACTTTTAATGTTGTTGCAGGGTCATGAGTTAATGATTGTCAAACGTCCATAACATAAATCCTAATCACACTTTCTGCATACAATGATACATACAGAGACATATTTGTAGTTGGCATTATTATCTTCACACAATGATACATACAGAGACATATTTGTAGATGGCATTATTATCTTTACACTACGATACGTACAGAGACATATTTATAGATGGCATTATTATCTTTACACAACTATACATACAGAGACACATATGTAGATGGCATTATTATCTTTACACAATTATACATACAGAGATATATGTGTAGATGTCATTATTATCTTTACACAGTGATACATACAGAGACATATTTGTAGATGGCATTATTATCTTTACGGAAATCTAACAGAAAAACATTAAGATCCACCCCTGGAACTGCACGCTTTTGAAATATTGGGCCCCCGGGCGAATTAAAAAAAATTAAATCTACGAATGGGTGTGCTAGATAAAAATAAAAAATTCAGCCACACACCTGCAAAACTAACATAGTTATAGGCCGACGGAATAAACGATAACCTACTGTTTTATAATAGAGACGTGTGATTTGAGCTCGATGGGCTTACACACCAGGATTTCTCACCTACATCCACCATTGTTCAAAAAAGTACGTCAATGGAGTGGTCAGTCAACCATTCTGGAGGTGCGCCTAGCCAGAACGGATGCACAGACGGGGTCAGTCTACAGTTAATTTTCCCATTGGTTGTCATGTTAGAGTTTTGAATGATTATAAGAAAACATGACCTACAACAATTCTGAAACTTCGTACCTGCTGTTATCATAATCTCATTTAAACATGCTGGTCAAGCGAGTTTAGTCAACTTCTAATATGTCTAGATTATCAGGATTTCAGGCAAACTACTTTTGAGCAAGAAGGGTACAGTTTGATTTGAGATCTTCCCAGTTAGCAGACTTATAGTTGTACACTTTGTGTGGAGGTTTGGTTTTCTTCTTGGGGTTCATATTAATGTGAAAGAGAACAGCTTCGTGATCGCTCATGTTTGTCACTGTGTTTAAGCTGGAGATAAGGGATATGATGTAAGTACAAGGTCAAGAATATTTCTAGTACATTCGGGTCATTTACCATATTTGTTAAAGTTACGTTTTTTGTTTGACTATTTCAAGTAGTTTGTTGTGTTTTGTTGCAATGTGCTGGTTTGTTGTACAGAGGTTTTCCCAGTTGATGTCTGGTAGGTTTAGGTCACCGGCAATTATAACTGATGAAGGAAGTTTGCAGCCACGGTAGAGGATAGGGGTCTCTAGTAGGATGCCAAATAGATGGGATTTGTTATGAAAGAAGTGTACTTTAGTCCAGACTATTTCACATGTAGTATTTAGTTTATCTTCGGGGTCTGCAATTATGTCATTTCTCAGTGCTATTAGAACTCCACCTCCATGAGTGTTGCGGACCTTTCTGATTGCTACATAGTTTGTGGGGAGAATAGAATATGTGGGGTTGCTTGAATCGAATTTAGTTTCCACTAGCAAGGGTATGTCAAGGTTTGTCGAATTCTAGGTGCAAATGTAGGGTTTTTCCATGCTATTTGTGTAGTTACTGCTGTCTGGAAGAGACTGCGGAAGTGAGTAAAGTTTGATTCTAATAAAACGGCGTCACGGTCACCTATGCCAGGTATAATTTTCACATTTCTCACAAGTGATTGATTGTGTGTAAAGAATAGGTCTAGAATGTTGTGTACGTCTTCAGTTGTCCTCGTAGGCAATTGTTAAAAGCTGCTGAGTAAAACAAGAGTGACTTGAGTTAGGTTTCACACTCTCGCTTTCCCAGTCAATACCTGGTAACTTAAAATCTCCACCTAACCATAAATGTGATTTAACCAAATATTTGACATACCTGTTTGTATTTAGATGCTGCAGGGAGGAGAGTGCGTTTTAAGGTGGCCAAGTTTTCTAGCGGATTGAGATGCAGTGGTGTGGACATGCTTTGTCCACGACAGTTTAGAATCTATTGTGATGCCGAGGTAGGGGTGTGAATCGACTTGGGAAACTGGTTTGTTTGAAGTGGCTTTAATTATGTGCGTTTATGGGTAATTCTGAGAAATGTTGAAATTTTATATATATAGTCAACATTTAATAAATAAGCACAATATTACCATATTATATTTTCTTCCGTAAGTGTGTTTTAAGATACGGCAATCAGTGCGTAATTTAGGGCGACAACAGGCGATAAATGAGTGTGCGTACGTGCAGTATTGTGCGTGCATGTGCGTGTAATTGTGTGTGTGTGTGTGTGTGTGTGTGTGTGTGTGTGTGTGTGTGTGTGTGTGTGTGTGTGTGTGTGTGTGTGCGTGTGTGTGTTATTGTGTGTGTGTATTTGTTTGTGTGCGTGTGTAATTGTGTGCGTATTCGTGTGTGTGTGCGTGTTCATGTACATGTGTGTCAATTTGTATGTTTCTGTTAGTGTTTTTGTGTGCGTGTGTGTGTGTGAGTGTGTGCGCGCGCGCGCGGGGGGATGTGTGTATGCGTTGGTGTGTTTGTGAGGGAGAGGGATGTGTGTGTGTTTTGTGCGTGTATGTATGTTCACGTGTGTGTGTGTATTTGTGCGCACGCGTGCAGATATGTGTGTTATAATGTGCATGTTTCTGTTAGTATAATCGTATGCATGCGTGAGGGTGTGTGTGTGTGTGTGTGTGTGTGTGTGTGTGTGTGTGTGTGTGTGTGTGTGTGTGTGTGTGTGTGTGTGTGTGTGTGTGTGTGTGTGTGTGTGTGTGTGTGTGTGTGTGTGTGTGTGTGTGTGTGTGTGTGTGAGTGAAGGTGTTTGCTTAGTGCATGTATGAGTGATCATTGCATGTGTGTGTGTATGTGTGCGTGTGTATGTGTGTGTTATTGTGCTGCAGGTGAATGTGTGTGTGTGTGTGTGTGTGTGTGTGTGAGTGTGTGTGTGTGTGTGTGTGTGTTTGTGTGTGTGTACATGTGCGTGCATGTATGTACGCGAGTATGTCCGTACCTGTGTGTATTTCAGTGACTGAGTATGTGTGTGTTGGTGGTGAATGAGTGTGCGTGTTTGCGTGTGTGCGTGCGCATATATGTCTGTCCCTGTATGTGAGTGAGTAGTTGTGCAAGTGTGTTTGTTTTGTGTGTGTGTGTGTTCATGGATGTGTGTATGTGTGTGTGCGGGCACGCGCATGTGGGAATGCGTGCGTATGTGTGTGTGCGTGTGTGTATACGGAATTTGTGCGTGTTCACGTGTTTCTGTGTATGTGCGTGTGCTGCAGCTGAACATGTGTATGTGCGTGCGTGTGTGCGTGCGTGCGTGCGTACGTGTGTGTACTGTGTTTTTGTGAGTGCGCCGTATGTTTATGGGTGTGTGTGAGTGTGTGTGTGTGTGTGTGTGTGTGTGTGTGTGTGTGTGTGTGTGTGTGTGTGTGTGTGTGTGTGTGTGTGTGTATGTGTGTATGTGAAAGAGCGGATGTGTGTCCGTTTGTATGTGTGCGCGCGCATGTATGTATCAATGTGTATGTTTCTGTTAATATGATTGTGTGCGTGTGTGTATGAGTGCATGCGGGCGTATGTGTGTGTTTGCATGAGAGAGGGTGTGTGTGTGTGTTTTTGTGTTCGTGTATATGTGTGTGGGTGAGTGCGCGCGCGAGCGCGCTTGTGTGTGTGCACTTGTGAGCTTGAATGAGTGCGTGGGTGTGTGCGTCGTGCGTCTGTTTGCGCGCGCGTGTGCATATACGTCTGTGCTAATGTATATGTTTCTGTTAGTATGATTGCGTGCGCGTGCGTGTGTGTATGTGTGTTTGTGTTTATGTGAGAGAAGGTGTGTGTGTGTGTGTGTGTGTGTGTGTGTGTGTGTGTGTGTGTGTGTGTGTTTGTGTGTGTGTGTGTGTGTGTGTGTGTGTGTGTGTGTGTGTGTGTGTGTGTGTGTGTGTGTGTGTGTGTGTGTGTGTGTGTGTGTGTGTGTGTGTGTGTGTGTGTGTGTGTGTGTGTGTGTGTGTGTGTGTGTGTGTGTGTGTATGTTTGTGTGTGTTTATGTGTGTGTATATATGTTTATGTGTGTGTGTTTGTGCTGCAGGTGAATGTGTGTGTGCGTGTGTTCATGTGCGTCCATGTGTATGTCCGTACCTGTCTGTATTTTAGTGACTTATTTTAGTAGTTCTCTACCCATTCGTCAGGTTTGAACCTATTTTATAGTTTTAAATGTATAGGCTAAGAGGGCCCTACACCTAAACAAACGGTCGACAACCTGCGGGACATCAGATACGACACCATTGCGCATGCGCAATGACCTATATAGCGACGTCACTGACCTATTTAATGACGTATTTGATCTATTTTTATAGTTAAAAGACTAAAAAGATACAATAGGCACGAGTTTAAGCAGTATAGCCATTTAGTTCACTGACTATCTGTCACGGAGAATTCTTTGTACTTCTTTTTCAGTTCGTGACCTTTCCACCAAAGGGCGCCAATTTTCATAAATAAGACGCACCAATTTAGGTAGGACCCATATTTAGTTCACTCCTTATCCGCAGGGGCGCCATTTGATAAAAACAAGAGACACGAATTTATGCAGTACTGAAATTTTGGTCCAAATATTTAATTGATGAAAATTATCCCAGGTGGCGCTATTTGTCAAAACTAAGAAACACGAATTTAGGCAGTACTGTTATGTAGTTCACCACATGTCTGTCAGGTGGCATTATTTATAGTTCACCACTTGTCCGCTAGGTAGCGTCACTTGACCTTTGCCCTAGACAGTTTACCTTGATGTTTGACCTTGACATATATATATATATATATATATAATATTATAAATATATGAGTGTTTTATGTTGTATGTTAATGAATGCCTGTGTACTTAAGTTTACGTGCGAATTTGAGTGTACATGTATGTTTTTCTGTATGCGTGGCGTTTGTGTATGTTTACACGTGTGCGTGTGTGCGTGCATGTCTGTGTGTGTCTGTTTGTGTGTAGGTTTGTGTTTGCGCGTGCTTAAATGTATCCGCTACTGTGTATGTTTCGGTTAGTATTAAAGCGTGCATGCGCGTGTGTATGCATGCCTGCGCGGGTGTGTGTGTCTACGTTTATGTGTTTGTGTTAGTAAAGGTGTGTGTATCTGTGTATGTGTATGAGCATTTGTGTTTAAGGTGCATGTGCGTGGATGTGTGTGCTCGCATATGTCCGTACCTGTTTGCATTTCAGTGTCTGAGTGTTTTACAGCGTCGTTTGTTCAATGTGTATATGTGAGTGTGTGT
>OZ023207.1:26188401-26255901 GCA_963995525.1 Escarpia spicata | reverse complement strand
CTATGATATAGCGCAGTTTGACACTCAACAATCAATAATCTGCCTGTCATTCTGTGATAGGCCGCTGGTCTGTATTGACCAGGGGAGTGGACAATGTGACCAGTGTATAATTCGTGCGTTGCTACAGCTGATGGCCGGTGTAACATAATTGATGCGTATCCACGAAGGCGTCAGGAAGATCCACTGGACGAGTAACTACTTGTGAACGTGGGCGTAATGCACCTTTGTTCTAGATTGCATGGAACGGCCAAATAAATAGGCTTCCTGTCCACTTCGTAGATGCATTGCATATACAACAACAACACCTACTATTACTACAACTACTAATACTACTACTACAACTAGTAGTAGTAGTATTATTATTAGTAGTAGTAGTTGTTGTTGTTGTAACTACTACTACTACTACTACTAGTAGTAGTAGTTACTGTACTACTACTACTAATAATAATAATATTAATAATAATATGTATTATCTCTCTCTTCTCTCTTCTCTCTCTCTCTCTCTCTCTCTCTCTCTCTCTCTCTCTCACTCTCTCTTTCTCTCTCTCTCTCCCTCTCTCTCTCTCTCTCTCTCACTCTCTCTCTCTCTCTCTCTGTATATATATATATCGGGAGTGTTACCCGTGGACACACAGGGATTGGTACCCATGGACACAGCGACAATTTTACTCGTATATTATTGTTGCACCGGTATTTTCTGACCATATCCCACAATTCGCAAGTATCTTTCTATTCCTTGTTCTGCCGTCCACAATCGAACAAATCGAAAATATATAATTTAATGTAATATCATATTTAACATTTATTGGAAACTATACATTAAGATGGTCATATTTCCATGGTCGAGTTGTGCTCACGGGAACTTGTTCTCAATCCTTCATTGTGGGTCAAAAGGTATCCTCAGGGCAGTCATCGAACTGCTATTTGGGACAGGTAGATCAACATGACCGTCACCGCAGAAAACGTTTTCAATAATTTATGAGGTCTTTGTTTGAAATCGTGGTGACCACATGGCCGTTGACCGATGCAGATGACAAGCATAGTTAATAATTAGTTAACTTGTGAAGGATGGCCACCCCGCACTGAGGCTAATCTTTCTGTTGGGTGGGATGGTTCTGCTCAGAGGCGATTTACGACGCCGGTTAGGAATATGTGACGGGGGTGTGGGCGAGTGTGTGTGTTTGTGTGTTTGTGTGTGTGTGTGTGTGTGTGTGTGTGTGTGTGTGTGTGTGTGTGTGTGTGTGTGTGTGTGTGTGTGTGTGTGTGTGTGTGTGTGTGTGTGTGTGTGTGTGTGTGTGTGTGTGTGTGTGTGTGTGTGTGTGTGTGTGTGTGTGTGTGTGTGTGTGTGTGTGTGTGTGTGTGTGTGTGTGTGTGTGTGTGTGTGTGTGTGTGTGTGTGTGTGTGTGTGTGTGCGAGTGAATGTGTGTGTGTCAGAGGGGAGTTGCAGGTTAGGAATATGTGACGGGTGTGTGTGTGGGGGGGGGGCGGGTGCTAGTGTATGTGTGTGTATGTGTGAATGAGTGAGTGAATGTGTGTGTGCGGGCGCGCGCACGAGTGTGAGTACGGGCGAATGTACGGCTGTGTTTCTGGGCCGGAGGGTGGACTGGTTGGCGGGCGGGTGTTAGTTCGGATGTGTGTGTGTGTGTGTGTGCGTGCGTGTTTGTGTGTGTGTGTGTGTGTGTGTGTGTGTGTGTGTGTGTGTGTGTGTGTGTGTGTGTGTGTGCGGATGTGCTTGCTGGTATGTGTGAGCGGGCAAACTCATTGGGAGAGATAAAAAGCGCCAACTGCTCCTCCACCTCCACCACAAACTACACCACCTCCACCACCACGTCCCCCATCACCACCGCTACCATAACCGCCACTAACTACATCACATCCACCGTTACCACCAACATCAACACAACCACCACCACTACAACCACCTCATCTAACAACACCATTACCTGTACCTCCACCGCCATCACCACCATCGCTACCAACACCACCTACACCATCATCTCCACCACCGTCAACACCACAACCACCATCATATCCACCACCATCAACGTCACACCCACCACAACCACCACCATCACTGCCAACACCATCTACACCACCAACTCTACCACTACCACCACCATACACCACCACCAACATCAAATTCGTTTAATTGTTTTGTTGTTCTTTGTCGACTGAATTGGTGATATAATATAACATAATATAAGGTGATGTGATGTGACGAGACGTGACGTAATGTAATGTTATGTAATATAATAATACCACCATCACATCTACTATCACCCCCCATCACTCCCGTCACCATCACCCCAACCACCACCATCATCACTACCAACACCACATTATACCACCAGCTCAACCACCTACAACACCACCCCCACCACCACCATCTTCACCTAATCCGCCACCACCACCATCATCACTACCAACACCTCCGACTCCACCACCCCACCCCCACCACCTCCCTCACCACCTCCACCAGCTTCATCACAACCATCACCACTATCTCTTATACCTCCATTTTCACTGGTGATAACAGTATTTCATTTCCAAATCCAACAATTCGGGAATATAATTCGTTTGATTTGTTTTATTATTCGTTGGCGACCGTATTCCTACTGTAATATAATGTAATATAATGTAATGTAATATAATGTAATATAATATAATATAGTATAATATAATATAATATAATATGCACATTCATTCTTAATGTCAGAAGACCTGCATGAGTACTTTAGTTCAGTGTTTACCAGAGAAGATTAGTTCACTGCCAGTACCAGAGGCTAAGTTCAAGGGGGCAGATTCAGACTATTTAGGAAAATTAATTGTATCCCCGGAAATGGTAGCTAAGAAAATAAGGGCTATGAAGGATAATAAATCACCTGGAGTGGATGGGATTCCGCCCAACCTTCTATTGGAAATTGTAGAACAAATTAGCGTACCGCTTGCAACAGTTTTCAATTAGTCATTAGAAGAGGGAGTGGTTCCTTTAGAATGGAAAAAGGCAAACATTATACCGTTATTTAAAAAAGGTTCGAGAAAAAAGTCAGAGAACTATAGACCAGTGAGTTTAACATCAGTGATTTGCAAATTATTAGAAAGACTAATTAAAGATCACATGGTGGATTTTCTTGTTAAACAAAACTTAGTAAACCCATCTCAATATGTTTTTTTAAAGCGAGATCATGCTTAACAAACATGTTATGTCTTTTGGAAGACATCACTAAGTGGGTAGATAAGGGATTACCAGTAGATATCGTCTACTTAGATTTTCGAAAAGCTTTCGACAAAGTACCATATCAAAGATTACTGCTTAACCTACAGGCCCATTGCATAAGAAATGGCATAATAAACTGGATAGAAAAATGGTTGATTGACAGAAGACAACGTGTAGTAGTTGATGGGGAGGCTTCAAACTGGAAATCGGTATTGAGTGGGGTACCACAGGGATCAGTATTAGGTCCTATGTTATTCTTAATATACATCAACGATTTGGATGATGAAATAACAAGCAAGGTGTTGAAATTTGCGGATGATACAAAAGTGTTTAGAAGGATTAAAAGTGATGGAGATAGACAGCATTTACAAGATGATCTTGACAGGTTGATCAAATGGTCTGAGAAGTGGCAAATGCTGTTCAATTTTGGGAAATATAAATGCCTCCACACAGGACAAGAGGTAGAATATACAATGGGGGGTACTGTACTAAGTATTACTGTTAAAGAAAAGGACTCAGGATTAACCATTAGTGCTGTTATGAAGGTTTCAGAGCAGTGCGGAATTGCAGGTTCAAAGGGAAATAAAATCCTTGGATTAATTATGCGAAACATAACGTATAAGGAAAAGAGCTAATAATACCGCTGTACAAAACAATAGTGAGGCCTCATTTAGAATATTGTATTCAAGCATGGAGGCCATATCACAGGAAGGACATAAATATGCTAGAAAGAGTGTAGAGGAGAGAAACTAAAATGATACAAAAACTGAGGGATCTTAGTTACGAAATAGCCTAAAAATGCGGCTTAACAACACTAGAGACCAGGAGATAGAGAGGAGATCAGATAGAAGTGTTTAAAATAATGGATGGTTACGAAAATGTTGATTAAAAGTATGTTTTCTCAGTTAAGAAAGATAGAAGGACTAGAGGACATGAGGTTACATTAGCAAAGGAGCAGTGTAGATTATATATAAGAAAGTTCTCATTTTCACAATGGACTGTAAATGAATAGAACAGCTTATCTGCTAATTCTGTGGGTGCTAGTAGCGTGAATATGTTTAAAAATAAAATCGACACATAGAAGGGCGGGATACACATATATAAAAGGTCGGACTCTCGATAAGCCAAAGGGCTTCCTTGTCCACCTGCCACCTAGAGTTAATTCTCTGGGTGGCAATCTTGTTAAATCTTGTTAAACTACCTCTTACACCTCCATTTTCACTGGTGATAACAGTATTTCATTTCCAAATCCAACAATTCGGGAATATTATTCGTTTGATTGTTTTATTATTCGTTGGCGACCGTATTGCTACTGTAATATAATGTAATGTAATATAATGTAATGCAATGCAATATAATATAATATGCACATAAAAAGCTAGCATTAGTTGGAACCCTTAAGGATACTATGTGGAGACATATGACATTCACATTGAATGGGAATTCTTTACCTTGTGCTGTTCTGAGTGTCGGCCCCGAGTTCAGCCCATCACACTAACGGAAACTCGTAAAACTATACACTTCATTTTGGGTCAAAATGTCTTCGCAGTGCAATATTTTAAACTACCATTTAGGGCAGGTAGATCGTCGCGGAAAACATTTTCGATAATGCATGAGGTCTTTGTTTAAAATTGTATGTCCATACCGCGTTATCGCGGTGAACCGGCCGCTGTTCGTTGCAGTTGAAAAGCATTATTAATAATTAATAATAATAATAATAATGACATTTTATATAACGCAGATATCCGGCGTAGAGGCGGTCATGGCGCTTCCACAGTATTTGACCACTGATGACTTTAAAGTAGTAATTTAAATAATTTTAAAAGCACTATTCTAAAATATAATAAGAGCAACGTTCTAAAATTAATCAGTTAGTAGGCCTACTCTATGGGAAATTGGCATTCAGATTTCGGAGGTCGTGTTGCGGCGCCGGTTACCAGCGGCTCTGGAGAATTTAAAGCGACAACAACAACAAAAGTTGCAATTTATATATATATATATATATATCTCTCTCTCTCTCTGCATATATATATCGGGAGTGTTTCCCGTGAACACACCGGTAGTGATACCCGTGGACACAGCGACAGTTTTACTCGTATATTATTATTGCACCGGTGTTTTTTGACAATATCCCACAATTCGCAAATATAATTGTATTCCTTGTTCTGCCGTCCACAATCAAGCAATTCCAAAATATATAATATAATGTAATATTTTTTTTAATTTATTGGAAACTATACATTACGATGGTCATATTTCCGGGGTCCAGTTGTGCCCATCTCACTCACGGGAACTTGTTCTCAATCCTTCATTGTGGGTCAAAAGGTATCCTCAGTGCAGTCATCGAACTGCCATTTGGGACAGGTAGATCAACATGACCGTCACCGCAGAAAACGTTTTCGATAATTTATGAGGTCTTTGTTTGAAATTGTGGTGAGCGCATGGCCGTTGACCGATGCAGATGACAAACATAGTTTATAATTACTTAACTTGTGGAGGATGGGCACACCGCACTGAGACTAATCTTTCTGTTGGGTGGGAGTGTCCTGCTCAGAGGCGAGTTACGACGCCGGTTAGGAATATGTGAAGGGTGTGTGTGTGTTTGTGTGTGTGTGTGTGTGTGTGTGTGTGTGTGTGTGTGTGTGTGTGTGTGTGTGTGTGTGTGTGTGTGTGTGTGTGTGTGTGTGTGTGTGTGTGTGTGTGTGTGTGTGTGTGTGTGTGTGTGTGTGTGTGTGTGTGTGTGTGTGTGTGTGTGTGCGGATGTGCGTGCTGGTGTGTGTGAGCGGGCAAAGACGTTGGGAGAGATAAAAAAGAATTTGAAAAACTGGAGAAAGAGCGCCAACTCATCCACCTCCACCACAAACTTCACCACCTCCACCATCACCACCATAACAGCCACTAACTACATCACACCCACCGTTACCTCCATCACCACCACCACCATCAACACAACCACCACCACTACTACCATCTCATCTAACACCACCATTATCTCCACCACCACCACCACCACCACCATCACCACCACCACACCCATTACCTGTACCACCACCACTATCACTACCAACACCACCATCTCCACCACCGTCAACACCACAACCACCATCACTGCCAACACCATCTACACCACCAGCTCTACCACTACCACCACTATCACATCCACCACCATCAACATCACACCCACTACCACCATCACCACCACCACCACACACACACCACCACCAACATCAAATTCGTTTCATTGTTTTTTTTTCTTTGTCGATCGAATTGCTAATATAATATAATATAATATAAGTTGATGTGACGAGACGAGACGTGATGTAATGTAATGTAATGTAATATAATAATACCACCACCAAGATCATATCTACCATCACCTCTATCACCACCATCATCAATACCAACTCCACATTATACCACCAGCTCAACCACCTACAACTCCACCCTCACCACAACCATCATCAAATCCACCACAACCACCTCCCTCACCACCACCACCACCACCACCTTCACCACAACCATCACCACTACCTCTTCCACCTCCATTTTCACTGGTGATAACAGTATTTCATTTATAAATCCAACAATTCGGGAATATAATTCGTTTGATTGTTTTATTATTCGTTGGCGACCGTATTGCTACTGTAATATAATGTAATGTAATATAATGTAATGCAATGTAATATAATATAATATGCACATAAAAAGCTAGCGTTAGTTGGAAACCCTTAAGGATACTATGTGGAGACATATTACATTCACATTGAATGGGCAGATAGATCGTCGCGGAAAACCTTTTCGATAATGCATGAGGTCTTTGTTTAAAATTGTATGTGCATACCGCGTTATCGAGGTGAACCGGCCGCTGTTCGGTGCAGTTAAAAAACATTATTAATAATTAATAATAATAATAATAAGGAAATTTTATATAGCGCCGATATCCGCCGTAGAGGCGCTCATGGCGCTTGTACAGTATTTGACCATTGATGATTTTAAAGTAGTAATTTCAAGAATTGTAAAAGCACTATTCTAAAATATAATAAGAGCAACGTTCTAGAATTAATCAGTTAGTAGGCCTACTCTAAGAAGGATTGGCATTCAGATTTCATAGGTCGTGTTGCGGCCAAGCGGCTCTGGAGAATTTAAGCGACAACAACAACAACAAAAGCTGCAAATTTGCGCGAAAACATGAGTCTGAAAATAAATAGCGGAAAAGAAAAGGGAAGTTACCGATGATGTACAACAAATATCAAATCTTTTGACGGGTTCGCAACATTTTCTGGTTAGAGGCCCGGTAGGTACGTATTATGTTAAATCTGATATTGAACACTGTGCAGCAGTGCAACATGTTAACACAGACCGAAAAGTACGTGGCCCCTGTACACGGGGCACAAAACGAAGAGAAATAACTCATTTGTTGGCCAACAGCGAATCTGCAACCACCGCCAGAACTACCACCACCACCACTAGAATTACCACCACCACTAGAACCACCGCCACCACCAGACCTACCACCACCACAACCAGAACTACAACCACAACCATCAGAACAACCACCAACACCAGATCTAGCACCACCACCATAACTACCACCACCACAATAACTACCACCACCACCACCATAACTACCACCACCACCACCATAACTTCCATCACCACCACCATAACTACCACCACCACCACCAGACCTACCACCAACACCAGAACTACCACCAGCACCAGAAATACCACCACCACCGGAACCACCCACCGCCACCACCCGAACTATCGCCACCACTACAACAACCGCCACCACCCGAACTATCGCCACCACTACAACAACCGCCACCACCCGAACCACCGCCATCACTACAACAACCGCCACATAATTAATAACTAGTTAGTGCCTTATTGAGGACGGGAATTGAGAGATAGAAGTAGGACGCCGCATACATGCGGGAACAAACACATGGAGGAATGCCAATAGGCCTTTAGCGTGGTGGACGTTGTTTGAGTGTTTGGCCTGGGACTGCACATGTCGCACTAACATCCGTCACTTTTGCACTGATGTAGCCAAGGGGGGGTACTCCCTATGCTTTAACATGGGGTTCGCTCACTTGCCTTTAACGTGGTTGACGTTGTTTGAGTGTGTGGCCTGGGACTGCACATTTCGCACTAACATCCGTCACATTTGCACTGATGTAGCCAAGGGGGGGGGGTACTCCCTATGCTTTAACATGGGGTTCGCTCACTTGCCTTTAGCGTGGCTGACGTTGTTTGAGTGTGTGACCTGGGACTGCACATTTCGCACTAACATCCGCACAGTACAAACCATTAGAATGTAGCATACACGTAAACAGCCAACACAAACAAACATATAACACACACGCAGTGACGCTCACGCATGCACACGCACGTGTACACATTCACATACATGAAAACGTACACATATTAGATATAAATTGTTTCTGTTAAGAAGAATTATAATTATACATGTAACTGAGGTGGCTCCTATAAGAGATACATTTTGTCTTAATTAGAGTCACCAGTCTCATCTGGAAAAAAATACAGATTTACTTATTATTCGTAAATTATCTGTATGCGTACGTATGACGTATTATATGTGTGTCTATGTTTTCCAATGCATACAACCAAAAAAGTTATATTATGGACATGGGGTCAAATTAATTTTTCTCTTCTTCTTTTTCCGCTGTATTTGTGGTCTTTTTAGATGTTGACGCCGTTTCTGTTCAAAGTCCTGCAGACCAGTTGAGCAGAGCAGTGACGGCAGAAGGGACAGTTGGTTGCAGGCTCTTCCCAGTTGTTGTGGGGGATGGAGCATTACTTCCGCGCTCTTTTCTCCTCGTGAACGCCTCCCAGTCTTCAGTTTACCATAGAAGAGCGTATTTGGTATACCTTCATCCGTTATGCGGACCAAGTGACCGGACCATCGTAGTGGTGCGCGTTGGATGTGAAATGTTATATCACACATTCAACAGGATAGGTTAACAGATTGTTTGAGTCAGTCCTACAATTCGCACTAAGACGCAGACAGACAGACAGAGAAGACAGACAGTGGGCTGACTATAATTGTTGTTGTTGTGCTCTTGTTTTTTCTGTGTATTCGTGGTGATTTTGGTCTCGATAGGAGACAGAGAGTGGGTTGACTATAATTGTTGTTGTCCTCTTGTTTCCCTGTGTTAGGCATGAGTTTGGAATCGATAGGAGACAGCCAGTGGGCTGACTATAATTGCTGTTGTTGTCCTCTTGTTTTCCTGTGTTCGGGGTGACGTTGGTCTCGACAGGAGACAGACAGTGGGCTGACTATTAATGTTGTTGTTGTCCTCTTGTCTCCCTGTGTGTTCGGGGTGACGTTGGTCGCGATAGGAGGCAGACAGTGGGTTGGCTATAATTGTTGTTATTGTCCTCTTGTTTCCCTGTGTGTTCGGGGTGACGTTGTACTCGATAGGAGACAGACAGTGGGCTGGCTATAAATGTTGTTGCTGTCCTCTTGTTTCCCTGTGTGTTCGGGGTGACGTTGGTCTCGATAGGAGACAGACAGTGGGTTGACTATAAATGTTGTTGTTGTCTTCTTGTTTCCCTGTGTGTTCGGGGTGACTTTGGTCTCGATAGGAGACAGACAGTGGGTTGGTTATAATTGTTGTTATTGTCCTCTTGTTTCCCTGTGTGTTCGGGGTGATTTTGGTCTCGATAGGAGACAGACAGTGGGCTGACTATAAATGTTGTTGTTGTCCTCTTGTTTCCCTGTGTGTTCGGGGTGGCTTTGGTCTCGATAGGAGACAGACAGTGGGTTGGCTATAAATGTTGTTGTTGTCCTCTTGTTTCCCTGTGTGTTCGGGGTGACGTTGGTCTCGATAGAAGAGAGAGAGTGGCTGACTATAAGTGTTGTTGTTGTCCTCTTGTTTCCATGTGTTAGGCATGAGGTTGGTATCGATAGGAGCCAGACAGTGGGCTGACTATAGTTGTTGTTGTTGTCCTCTTGTTTCCATGTGTTAAGCATGAGGTTGGTATCGATAGGAGAAAACCAGTGGGCTGATTATAAATGTTGTTGTTTTCCTCTTGTCTCCCTCTGTTCGGGGTGACGGTGGTCTCGATAGGAGACAGACAGTGGGCTGACTATAATTGTTGTTGTTGTCCTCTTATTTCCATGTGTTAGGCATGAGGTTGGTATCAATAGGAGACAACCAGTGGGCTGACTATAATTGTTGTTGTTTTCCTATTGTCTCCCTCTGTTCGGGGTGACGGTGGTCTCGATAGGAGACAGACAGTGGGCTGACTATAATTGTTGTTTTTGTCCTTTTGTTTCCTAGTGTTCAGGGTGAAGTTGGTCTCGATAGGAGACAGACAGTGGGCTGACTGTAATTGGTGTTGTTGTCCTCTTATTTCCCTGTGTTCGGGGTGACGTTGGTCTCGATAGTGGTCGTCAATTTCTGTTTCTGTATTTGTTCCCCACACTGCTCTTGCACTGCTGTCTCCACCAACCGTCTCCATTCCCTCTATCTTTCACTCTCATTATCGACTTCTCTCCCACTCCATCCAAATTTCTCTTTACACAGTCTTCCCATCGCAGTCTAGATCTCTTCGCCTTCATTTTCTATCCATTTTCCTGGCATCTGCTTTCTTTGCCAACCGTTCTATTCCCGTTCGCTCCACATGTCCACCCTACGTTGGTCGACTTCTCACCGGCTTCTTAAAACTTTTTTTTACACCAACCTACTGTCTCTGCTGCACCATTCTTCGCTTATTGATACTCTTTCTTTTACACCAACCTCGTCTCTCAGCTCCTCCATTCTTCGCTTATTGATACTCTTTCTTTTACACCAACCTCCTCTCTCAGCTCCTCCATTCTTCGCTTACTGATACTCTTTCTTTTACACCAACCTCCTCTCTCAGCTCCTCCATTCTTCACTTCTTGATACTCTTTCTTTTACACCAACCTCCTCTCTCAGCTCCTCCATTCTTCACTTATTGATACTCTTTCTTTTACACCAACCTCATCTCTCAGCTCCTCCATTCTTCACTTATTGATACTCTCCTCGCAATTAAGGTCACCCTAGGATAGTCACAAATTATTTCTGTAATAGAACAAAATAACAAAATATCTCACTAATACGGTCACCTCGCCATTCAGGTCACGTTTTCCCAATCCCGATAATAATATGTTCATAGTGAGGTCCTACTGTATATATATATATATATATATATATATATATATATATATATATATATATATACACATGTACATATACATGAATCAAGGCAATACAAATTACCTCGCAGTACACAACATTGAATATGTAGATGATTAATTGTGTCAAAGCTATATATCGAGGAAATGAATGTTATATGTGTGTGTGTGCGCGCACGCGCACACACACATAAACACACATTATAGTTGAGTTACTCGACGTTTATTGTCTAGTTAAAACCGCGGCTATGCCTAAGGATGGCTCCAACCTTACTCTCCGCCCTGTGTTGTGTTACAGGCCACGGTCAGTGCAAGGAGCTGGAACAGTGCATTTGTGACGTGGGCTGGTCTTCTGAGAACTGTGGCACGGCCAACTGTGATAGGGAAGGCAAAGAGGGGGACGTCGTTAGTGGACGTGCAAGCGACGGATACCGACCAAGGACGACGCCGCCAACCCGTGCTCGAAGCGGTTGATGATAACCATACAAGTCTTGCCGCCTGACGTCGAACCACCTACAAATTATACGATCGCAGCGACAGCGCCGCGGAATACGACACTGGAAACGTCGACGACTATTCAAACAACTACGAAAGGGGGACATGCATCAGTGGAAACAACAACGCCGGCAACTCAGTCTCTCACACTTTCGCCCCAAAAGACACCGCAACGGCGTGATGTTGACTCAGCGTCCAGAAGGACTTTCATCGTAATGGGATCTGTGTTTGGCCTCGTCGTCTTGGTCGGTGTGCTGATTATTGCCATCCTCAGATCCAAGGTGATCGACATGAAAGCTCAAATGGAAGAGAAGACTACAAATAGCCCGCGACGCTGGCACACACGTTTCAACGACTACTTTCATCCCCAAATCGAGTGAGTTCGACTAAGACGAACGATCCAATCAGACTCAGCGACGTCTTCTGGTTAAACGACTGCTTAATTCTTCTTCCCTCTGCTTCCTTGTTGATTTGGGTCCATATCACGCGGAAACGTCTTCTGCTTTGCATACATGGTACATTAATAATCTCTATTTTCCTAGGCTATGGTTTCGGCTATGTATTCCATTCTTGGCCGTTTGCACTTGCCCACCCAAGATTTGGTTTCACGTTGTCTTTCCATCTCAGTTTTGGCCTTCCTCTTCTTCTTCTACCACCTTCTTTCCCATATGTGATGCTTTCCATCAAATGTAGTCCAAAACAAACTTATTCTGTATGTACACTGTATATGCAGGGGATCCTACCGACATTGACACATTCATATACTCCCTAACAGCCAAAAGAAATTTTCATTTTTGAACAGTATAAGTGTTATTGTCCATAAGTATGCAAATTCCCTTGTCCAAACATATTTGTCATTGAAACAATCAGAGAAAGGGTGTGGTGTCTCGAAATCACTTACATTTTATTCGTACACACAGAACGCAAAAGTGAAACAGTAACCCGCCCCTTGCTGCTTAGACGGGCCGACTGTTCGGAGCGTCGCTGAGTTTGGACACGGACCGACTCTCGCAGACCAAAACGAAATAGTCTGGAGATGGAACAACTTAAGAGCACATGTATTACACATGTCTAAAATTAGAAACACATAGGAACAATGTTGTAGTCACGTTGCTTATAACTTTTTATTATTATGGACGATAATGTTGTTCACGTAGATATTATCCAAGATCGATTAGGGATCATCTAAGAACCAATATCTGACGGAATTACCTTCGTTTGAGGAAAGGTGGTCAGAGGCAATTTCGTCTGGCGTCGGATATCGATATTTGACCCTTATAGACCAGCAGCTAAGGGACGTGATTGTGCACTTTTTGACAAAACCATGGGAATTAGCACACATGTAGATTATGATATATAGATTAATTTCAAGCTAGGAACCCATCGATATCGACATAGTACCTGGCCGCCATCTTGATTTTTAAAATGGCTGCTACGGAAATCCATTATCCAGATATATCAGCTTCTAAGCAACATAAAAACGTGTTCTTGGTGTCTACCCCAATATTTCCAGGGTCAAGGAATCCGTTTCTGTCGTACAGTATCCAAGGATATGGTAACTAGGCCAGGTTTCATGTCGATAGAGATGGGTACCTAGTTTCATATGATTCTACATATCATAAACTACATATGTGCCCATTTTCGTGCTTTAGGTGAAAAGTGCAATATTGTCCAGCTCTTACCGCTGTGCTATTTGGACCGATAATGTTAATATATTGATACCATCATAGCAATGCTTACAAACGTTCGTCTGAGGGGTGGGATGGGGGCTGAGACCTGATGAAAGTAGTTTCGTCTGGTATCTGAAATTATCACTTATGCAGTTTACATCATTCTGACGGTGAAGTTGAGTTACGCTTTTATTATAATCAACGCTGTAGTTATTATTCAACTTGTATACGTAGAAATTACCCAGGATTGAGTTGGCCACAATTTCGTCATTGTGACCGTAACATTCTGTAACGTCTATAAGTTTGTTTTATTATAATCAACGTTGTAGTTCTTATTCAACATATTTAGTCGGCGTTATCTAGCATTGCGAGTAAGTCATAATAGGCTTATAACAGTTGCGGTCAGGGTGACTTATATTTAGGTAGTGTCTATATCTTATTCGTAACACTGTTGTTTTTAGTTAACATCTTTAAATGGATATTACCCAAGATGGAGTAGGTCTTAGTTGGGATCAAGGTGCTATTACACTTATATAACCATTAGCTTATAACAAACTCTGTATTTAGTTGGTGGGATCTATTCAACATATTATATAACTCACTATGATCCAGGAGTGAATGAATGTATATTTATATACGTTGATTATGAATATATGGTGGACACTTGGATCTATATAATAGCATAGTATTTGGTGAACATTTATTAAGTTATTTAAGATTAAATATTAACATTTCCACACAGACATGCCGCTTGTAATCGGATAACGTAAGGTAGCAACGGTTTAACGCCGGATTCGTCAAAACGCAATAGTAATTTCAACACAGCGTTTCAATGTCATACAAAGAGACTTTGAATGCTCATACTTTTGATTCGTTTGTAATCATGCATTAGTAGAAATATCAATTCACAATGGTGGTGGACATAATGCGAAATAAAGACGTATGGACAAGGCAGTAAGGAAGACACACAGAAAAGGAAACTCTAAATATCACCACTCAGTGTCGGACAACTAGCGAACTTTACACTATCATTTGTAATCATTATAGTGTGGCAGTAAGACGCACACTGAACGAAGTCTGACTAGTGTATGCAGTTGAAATAAAGGTTTAATGGTTGCACTAGCTGGTGTTGTTTTATTGTGTCGCTATTGGAACTGTATCTGGCCATTTTTATTGAAATCGAATAAAAAGATGTCGACGCCGTTGTGAACTTATTTATTTGCTGAATAGTCTGTGGCTTAGTTGCCGCCACCACAAGGCAGCGCGCGCGTGTTCGTGTGCGTGGTGTGTGTGTGTGTGTGTGTGTGTGTGTGTGTGTGTGTGTGTGTGTGTGTGTGTGTGTGTGTGTGTGTGTGTGTTTGTGCGCGTGTGTGTGTGTGTGTGTGTGTGTGGCGTGTGCGACTCAAAAGCTAAAACAGGAAAACATATCGAATGCTGAGAGAAACGACATGACAACTATTTATGTGCCACGAGCGTCTGGATCATCACCTCAATTTATTGCAGATTAGACATAGATAAAGCACGCATTCTTGAGATATGAGTAGCAACGTTCTCAATCGGACTTCATCCATCAACGAAGATGCAATCAACAGGCTGCCTCAAGTTCCGATAAACACATTTCTAAGTGACCATCCCACGCTGATGAAAACTGAAAAAGCGATCAACCTCCTATCAGATGGAAAAGCCGCAGGTGCCGATGCAATTTCATCTGCAATCTACAGACTGTTCAATCTTAGACGACTCCAGGCCAAACCCAAGGTCCAGATAGACACTGTCCGTGACTTCCAGTTTGCTGATGATTGCGCACTGAATGCCAAGTTACAGTCTGACATGCAGCAAAGCATGGACCTTTTTCCTCTGCATGTGACAGTTTTGATCTGACGTTAAGCACAAAGAAGACTAAAGTGGTGTACCACTCTGCTCCAGGAAAGCCGTATGTCCAGCCAAATAAAACGGTGAAACACCAAAACCTGACTCCCGTGAACAAGTTCACCTACCTTGGAATTATACTCTCCCGGGTTGTTCACATTGACGATGAAACCAATGCAACGATTGCCAAAGCAAGTGTGGCATTTGGCAGACTGCGCATTCCAGTTTGGGAGCGTAGAGGAATAAGCCTGCGGACAAAACTGGAAGTATACAGAACAGTTGTAATTCCATCACTACTCTACGCGGACTATGTACCAGCGCCGTGCCAACAAGTTCAACCACTTTCACATGAGCTGTCTGCGAACGATGCTGAAAATCAAGTGGCAGGACAAAGTACGTACCAGACACTGAGGTGCTCGCCCAGGCTGGCTAGCCAAGTGTATACTCCATGCTGAAGCAGGAACAGCTGAAATGGGCCGGTCATGTGGTCAGAATGCCAGACACACGTCTGCCGAGTTGCAAACGCCAAAAAGAAGGCGAATCGAGAGAAAGTCTCGGCAAAACACATTGATAGTAGGCGATGATGAAATATGGTCTTCTTCGCGAATGACGAACAACAACTGCATATGGGAAATGTGCAATCCCACGCTGTAAAACGGATACACTCCAACAAATCAATCACTCTACGTGCCTGGCCAATAATCACAACAGAAAGAAAAAATATAAATATGTAGGCCTTAATCGATCGATAACAATAATCATGATAGGTGTATAATCATGACACTAAGCTAGTTTTGGTTATGTAGCTAAGTAAATTGAAGGGGACATTGCGTGTCGTTCAGGTTCTAGCTTGGTAGGCAGCTCGCCTGAAGTGTTGTTACGAAGTCTCCTGAGTCGATGGAATGTTATCATAGTTTTTGTTTACAGAACATTGCTCTCCGTACCTCATTCACTGATTCCAGAGTATTTGTGTTATTAAACATAACCAGTAGTTGGAAGTGTTAAGAGTACACGGGCCGTGGGTGCGTGTGGATCTGCTGTTATGAAGTTGAATGCTTGGGTGACCTCAGGGTAGAATTCCAGACTTCCCATGTTGATGTCTTCCCCTTTTCATATAATGCTGATCCTGTGAAACTGTGGAACAGGGGAAGGGCTGTGGACTTGTATTTGCTCAGAGCATGGCAGAAGGTATTGCTATGTAAGTACATAAAGTTCTTGCCAGTTCCAAAAGCAATCCGGGTGTCAGTTAGTGGACATCTGGCGACGATGGCGTGGACTTTGCCGATGAGGATGACGACGACACGGTGTCCACAATGCGCACTAAACAGATATTACAGCTACTCTCCGTGACATCTTGCAAGTGGATAAGTATTCTTGTATCCGCTTCCTCGTGGTCACCCTTCGTCACGCAGCGGCTGGCAACTGTGCTGCCACATGTGATGAAGGTCTGCTTGCCTTCTTTGCATGCGATAGACGCAACCTTGCCGGATATGAAAGCAAAGAGCTCTTGCTTATTGGCGGTATCACGCCGGATATCTGCCCTGATTCCTGGAACCTTATTCTAACCGACAAAGTTCCCTTCCTTTGCCAGATTTCTTCATGGTTGACTCTTTGATGTTGCTGGATACATATGTGTCGTAGGCCACGTAAGATCTTGCAGGGGTCGATCTCCCATTGCAGTATGATGTGGGGAAGAAATACACCAGTAACATCATTGACAAATTCATCAAAGGTGGTGATGTCGATGATTAGCAGGGGATGCATCACAGAAGCACCATTAAGAAAGTTCACATCGAATGACCTGTAGGAGGGTCCGAGGGCGGCTCAACTGTCTGGTGTGTCGGAATGCCTAGCAGATCGATGGGAATCCACCGGGCATATTAGTTCTGATGGTCACGGTACAAGTACCAACCTACCAAGGCCTTCTGTTATTCCACATACAGGGGGATGTCGCCTTCTCGGTGCGCCCGCACAAAAATCAGACCAAGAATGTCTATATTGAAGATGCATGGTATCCCAATACTGAACTATTAATTGGGCTCTTGCTGGTGTATTATGTCCACGTTACTTTGGCCCTTGTGTGCGCACGCTCATTCCTGTGTGTATGTGCGTGCGAGTGTGCGTGTGTGGGTGTGTGCGTGTGTAGGTAAGTTCTTATATATATCGCAGAATCCAATCGTTAAGATTGCTCAAAGCGCTTTACACTTCACTTGCGCTTTACACTTCTCTTGCGCTTTACACTTCTCTTGCGCTTTACAGACCTGCTCAATCGAACTCCATTTCGACTTTCTTGGGAAATATTCAGCATTCGCCCCTGGAATATTAAGGCCCTGCCACTATTACCGGTAGGGGGCTTTACCCCAGATTCGGGTAGAGACGATGATTGGCTCTCAAGCCAATTATAATAATAATAATATTTTATTTTGTTAAGCGCCATATCCAATATTGTTTACAGCGCTTTACAACAATATACACGTGTATGTTAAAAAAATAATGCATTTGAATAAAAAACAATAGTTGTTATATCATAGATAATATGAACTAAGTTGCACGGATGACTACGGCGGGGTGATTTGCACAATATTATTCTGGGGATATGTGTCCTGGCAGTTACAATCACAGATATCGCTTGACCTGACGGTGAGGCCGATTGCACAACAGGTGCAGTGTGTATTGAACATGTCATAACTCTTATATCTCAGATATATCATCCCCAAGTCAGTCATCTACAACATACACCGAACTATCCACTACTCAGTCGTCCACTAACAGCACACCACATGATTCCGAAATAGAAATGACCTCTTCCCCTATAACAGGAAAACAAATCAGAAGGAAAGAAAGAAGAAATCTCCGCATCTTAAACATAAACTTTCGAAGTGTCAAAAATAAAAATAAAAATTTGGAAGCTCTTATTGATGCAACTGAGCCAGATATCATCTTGGGAACAGAAAACTGGTTGAATGATCATGTGAACTCAGCTGAGATATTTCCAAATTATTTTGGATACGATGTGCACAGACGCGACAGACCTACAGACTCTCATGGAGGAGTACTTGTTGCAGTAAAGCAAGAGCTCAACATGGGTGAAGTAACTATATCTCAAGACATCGAGCAGTGGCAATATCAAACTTCCTAAACAAAAGAAAATCACAGTTGCTGCATACCTCCCAGTAGAACTTATGATCTATATATCAATTCAACCAAAGAAGAATTCACACTTTTAAAGAAGAAATCCAAACAGAATGTTCTGATAATAGGCGGTGACTTTAATACCCCTGACCTTGATTGGCCCACCCTAAGCATCAAGGAAAATCAATATTCGGCTAAGGTAAACCAGACCATCCTTGAATTAATTGTAGAAAACGAATTGAAACAACAACTAGACTTCCCCACCAGGAAAGATAAAACCCTCGACCTAATACTCACCACACATCCAGGCTTAAAAATACGCTGCAAACCTCTGCCTTCACTTGGCAGCAGTGAACATGACATCATTCTCTACGACACCTGACTTATCCCACACAGAGCAAAGCCTCAACGCCGAAAGATCTACTTGTGGAAGAAAGCTAATACAGCAGCCATAAAGCAAGATCTTGAATGGCATGCACATACCTTTGATTCAGATCTATCCTCATCCACAGCCATAGAACAGGTATGGATTGATTTCAAGCAGAAACTTCAGCAAGTGATAGATACCCATGTCCCATCAAAAACAACAGTACGCAGGCACAGCAACCCTTGGATCAACACAGCAACCCTTGGATCAACACGGCAACCCTTGGATCAACATGGCAACCCTTGGATCAACACAGCAACCCTTGGATCAACACGGCAACCCTTGGATCAACACGGCAACCCTTGGATCAACACGGCAACCCTTGGATCAACACAGCAACCCTTGGATCAACACGGCAACCCTTGGATCAACACAGCAACCCTTGGATCAACACAGCAACCCTTGGATCAACACGGCAACCCTTGGATCAACACGGCAACCCTTGGATCAACACAGCATCCCTTGGATCAACACAGCAACCCTTGGATCAACACGGCAACCCTTGGATCAACACGGCAACCCTTGGATCAACACAGCAACCTTTGGATCAACACAGCAACCCTTGGATCAACACAGCAACCCTTGGATCAACACGGCAACCCTTGGATCAACACAGCAACCCTTGGATCAACACAGCAACCCTTGGATCAACACAGCAACCCTTGGATCAACACGGCAACCCTTGGATCAACACAGCAACCCTTGGATCAACACGGTAATCCGCAGAGCAATACGAAGAAAACAACGAGCACATGCCAAAGCAAAACAATCTGGAAAGAAGAAACAAGGATCGTTATAGAAGACTCCAAGCTGAAACAAAATATGCCATTAAGCAAGCCAGTAAACAATACATGGAAGACGTCATCAGCCAAGACTTCAAATCCTAATTAAAGAAATTCTGGTCATTCGTCAAAGGCAGGCATAAGGAATCAACAGGAGTATATAATTTAAAGAATCAAGATTGATTCATTAAAAGCGACAGCCTCAGCAAAGCAGAGATCTTAAACAACCAGTTTAAATCAGTGTTTACAAAATAATACATCAACAACCTCCCTGACAAAGGCGACAGTCCCTTTCCTGCCATGGACAACATCACAGTTAGCGAAGCAGGCGTACGCAAACTCCTCCAAAACTTGCGTTCAGATAAAGCCACAGGCCCGGATTCCATTCCAGACAGCAGCGACAGAACTAGCCCCAATGATGACAAAGATATTCCAGCTTTCTCTACATCTCAGAGAAGTGCCTGGGTGGTGCCAATCTTCAAGAAAGGGGACAGGAACCAACCGGAAAACTACCGCCCATTATCCCTCACCTCCATTACATGCAAAGTACTGGAACATATCATTCACAGCAGTGTAATGAAACATTTTGACCAACATCACGTTTTATCTGAAGCACAACATGGATTTCGTAAACAGCGGTCTTGTGAAACTCAACTCCTCATCACCATCCACGATATAGCCAAGAACTTAGCCAAGAATCAAAGACCGATATTATCCTACTTGACTTTGCTAAGGCCTTTGACAAAGTGCCACACAGACGCCTACTTCACAAACTACACTACTGTGGAGTGAGAACCTGGATCGAATCGTTCTTCACCAATAGAAGCCAGCAAATTTTCCAGGAAGGAACACACTCATCGCCTGTTCCTGTACTCTCAGGAGTGCCTCAGGACACAGTCTTAGGACCACTGCTCTTTCTTGCCTATATCAATGACCTCCCTAATAGAAGCCAGCAAGTTGTCTTGGAAGGAACACACTTATCACTTGCTCCTGTACTCTCAGGAGTGCCCCAGGACACAGTCTTAGGACTACCGCTCTTTCTTGCCTCTATCAATGACCTCCCTAATAGAAGCCAGCAAGTAGTCTTGGAACGAACACACTCATCACCTGCTCCTGTACTCTCAGGAGTGCCTCAGGACACAGTCTTAGGACCACTGCTCTGTCTTGCCTTTATCAAATACCTCCCTAATAAAAGCCAGCAAGTTGTCTTGGAAGGAACACACTCATCACCTGCTCCTGTACTCTCAGGAGTGCCTCAGGACACAGTCTTAGGACCACTGCTCTTTCTTGCCTATATCAATGACCTCCCTAATAGAAGCCAGCAAGTTGTCTTAGAAGGAACACACTCATCACCTGCTCCTGTACTCTCAGGAGTGCCTCAGGACACAGTCTTAGGACTACTGCTCTTTCTTGCCTCTATCAATGACCTCCCTAATAGAAGCCAGCAAGTTGTCTTGGAAGGAACACACTCATCACCTGCTCCTGTACTCTCAGGAGTGCCTCAGGGCACAGTCTTAGGACCACTGCTCTTTCTTGTCTATATCAATGACCTCCCTAATAGAAGCCAGCAAGTTGTCTTGGAAGGAACACACTCATCACCTGCTCCTGTACTCTCAGGAGTGCCTCAGGGCACAGTCTTAGGACCACTGCTCTTTCTTGTCTATATCAATGACCTCCCTAATAGAAGCCAGCAAGTAGTCTTGGAAGGAACACACTCATCACCTGCTCCTGTACTCTCAGGAGTGCCTCAGGACACAGTCTTAGGACCACTGCTCTTTCTTGTCTATATCAATGACCTCCCTAATAGAAGCCAGCAAGTTGTCTTGGAAGGAACACACTCATCACCTGCTCCTGTACTCTCAGGAGTGCCTCAGGACACAGTCTTAGGACCACTGCTCTTTCTTGTCTATATCAATGACCTCCCTAATAGAAGCCAGCAAGTTGTCTTGGAAGGAACACACTCATCACCTGCTCCTGTACTCTCAGGAATGCCTCAGGACACAGTCTTAGGACCACTGCTCTTTCTTGCCTATATCAATGACCTCCCTAATAGAAGCCAGCAAGTTGTCTTGGAAGGAACACACTCATCACCTGCTCCTGTACTCTCAGGAATGCCTCAGGACACAGTCTTAGGACTATTGCTCTTTCTTGTCTATATCAATGACCTCCTTAATAGAAGCCAGCAAGTTGTCTTGGAACGAACACACTCATCACCTGCTCCTGTACTCTCAGGAGTGCCTCAGGATACAATCTTAGGACCACTGCTCTTTCTTGTCTATATGAATGACCTCCCTAATAGAAGCCAGCAACTTGTCTTGGAAGGAACACACCCATCACCTGCTCCTGTACTCTCAGGAGTGCCTCAGGACACAGTCTTAGGACCACTGCTCTGTCTTGTCTATATCAATGACCTCCCTAATAGAAGCCAGCAAGTTGTCTTGGAAGGAACACACTCATCACCTGCTCCTGTACTCTCAGGAGTGCCTCAGGACACAGTCTTAGGACCACTGCTCTTTCTTGCCTCTATCAATGACCTCCCTAATAGAAGCCAGCAAATTGTCTTGGAACGAACACACTCATCACCTGCTCCTGTACTCTCAGGAGTGCCTCAAGATACAATCTTAGGACCACTGCTCTTTCTTGCCTATATCAATGACCTCCCTAATAGAAGCCAGCAAGTTGTCTTGGAAGGAACACACTCATCACCTGCTCCTGTACTCTCAGGAGTGCCTCAGGGTACAATCTTAGGACTACTGCTCTTTCTTGTCTATATCAATGACCTCCCTAATAGAAGCCAGCAAGTTGTCTTGGAAGGAACACACTCATCACCTGCTCCTGTACTCTCAGGAGTGCCTCAGGACACAGTCTTAGGACCACTGCTCTTTCTTGCCTATATCAATGACCTCCCTAATAGAAGCCAGCAAGTTGTCTTGGAAGGAACACACTCATCACCTGCTCCTGTACTCTCAGGAGTGCCTCAGGACACAGTCTTAGGACCACTGCTCTTTCTTGTCTATATCAATTATCTCCCTACTGCAATACAAAACTCAACACCCCATTTATATGCTGATGACACCGTACTCTACAGAGAAATTCACAGCTTAAAAGAACAACAGCTGCTTCAACAAGATCTCAATGCCCTAGAAGAATGGGAAAACACCTGGCAGATGCAGTTTAACCCCAGCAAATGTACAGTCATTGGAATCTTACCTAACAAGTCCAAGAAGGTTATTCTAACTAACTACACTTTGCACAATCAGTATCTTGAGACTACGAGTTCTCACAAATATCTTGGTGTAACCATAGCAGACAACCTATCCTGAACCAACCATATCGGACCCACGGCAGCAAAAGGGAACAGAACGATAGGCTTCTTGAGGAGAAATTTTCGACAATGTACTCGTCAGGTACAGTCTGCAACTTACACCACAACGGTGCGCCCTTTTTAAGAATATGCATCATCCATTTGGGACCCACATATGCAGAAAGATATTCAGACATTAGAAAGAGTACAACGTCAAGCAGCTAGATATGTTTTTAATAATTACACAGAAAGGACACCCGGCAGCGTTACATCCATGCTGCTACAACTCTAACGGCCCACACTCCAACAGCGAATATATCACAATAGACTAGGAATACTCTTTAGAATTAACAATGGACTAGTAGATATTATACACTCAAATTACTACCACCATTCTGACCCAAGAACAAGAGGTACCCCCCCCCCTCCCCGGACAGTAGCAGACGGGAACCATCTTCCAGCTTCCACCACATCGGCATCCTCACTTAAACACTTCTTTAAAAGACTCGGCTTACACAACCTGCAGCCACAGCCAGCAACACCCTGATGAACATGCCAAAGTGCATTTTAAACTATTTTAATCTAACATAGTTTGAATATGATTTTTTATATTTGGTGCACAGGCCGCTACACCACAACGCAACTGTACGTGCACCTCAGGGCTAATTACGCCGGCAAGAGCCCAGCCCTTTAAAAGGAAGAAGAAAAAGATTTAAGTACGTTTTTGTCTACGGTTCTTGCCGGCTCGACACCCACGCGGTGGTACGGCTATCCTAGATAAACAATACACCGGCTCGGAGAGTTTATTGTCTTTAGTTATTACCTTGCTGTGGCGCAGCAGATCGTGCCTGTCTTACTGGATGTGGGTCAACATAGGTAGAACAGTGTAGTCTTCGTTAACACGAACAGGTGTGATTGCAGGCTGTAGTGTCCAAATATCACAAATGTTCATGAGTATAGTTCCAATCAGCATGAACCCAAACACAGCGCGTATTATAGCGCGTAGTATCATCAAACGGTTGTACAATTATAGCGATGATCGAATCTTTAGAAAACGCATTAAGCTAATGAAATCCACGAGCATATACAACACACAGGTGTCACCAGGGGCGCTCAACGTAATATATACTACTGCACCGCAAGAACGACAAAAAATGCTGCAGGAGCTAGGTGATGAAAGTCAGAAACAAGGTCTGAAGATGAAAATTTCTAAAACAAAAGTGATGCTAGAAAACGACATGCCAATATATATCAACACCACGCAGATAGAGAACATTGAAAGCTACGTCTACTTGGGAGAGTCATACAGCATCAGAGACAAAAAAGACAAGGAGATTCAAAGAAGAATCACGGCAAGCTGGACAGCATTCGCTAAACACAGCAACATATTCAGGTGTAACTTTGTAACCTGCTTGAAGAGACAAGTCTACATCTAATGCGTACTTCCAGCGGTGCCATAAACACAGATGAAGAGAAGTATGTTAAACATCTCATATCGGGAGAGAATAACAAACTGATGGGTAAGAGAGAAGACAAAGGTCATAGTGATAGAACAAACCAGAAGACAGAAGTGGAGCTGGGCAGGGCACATCAGTAGGGTACAAGATAACCGATGACACTGCGTATTACAACTTGGAGACCTTACGAGGAAACGATCTAGAGGTAGACCAGCGAGATGGTGGAGAGACGAACTAGACGAGTACTGAAAAGGCACCATCTGGCAGAGGATAATGCAAAACAGGCAGATCTGGAAACGACATGCTGAGGCCTTCGCCCAACCATTGGACACTACGGCTGCACAGTGAAGTGTTGTTCCCGTTAATTGATAATATATATACAGGTGTATATATATGTGTATATATATATATATATATATATATATATATATATATATATATATATATATATATATATATATAATAAGTAATTAGTGTTCCCACTGATTACTCTGGCCAAAAGGTGCAGGAACAAGGAGGGTAAGTGGCAGGGGATACCCTGTATAGGAATATGTCAGGGAGCAGACTATATTTTTGCTCCCCACTTGCAGTTGAAGGTTTTTCATGAGCCTTATCTTGGTGAGGGGGTGCATTTGGAGTTTTTGTGCATATCTAGTGGGGTGCAACAGGTTTCTTTTTGGTGAGCTCTTCCCGAGCCGGTGGTCGCTCACCATCCATCTTTCCGCCACAATGCCAAAATATTATTAATTTGGTGTGTGAATGTATTACGCCAAGCCACAACCCGGCCACAGGCATAGTCAAATGGTGGCAATAATAAATTTAACTGACCTAAGTTATTAACTACATCCGCTTAGTAGGTACTCCCCTTCGCTGAGGACAGGTAAAATATAACCCATATATATATCCATGTCCACGCTGCCCCGGTATCCCCTACTTAATATTTGACTGCATTTGTACATACTTTTACCGAATCTACTTCTATACGTACTTGTTGAAAGCCCTAACATGTGTCTGTGCTACTCAGCAGAGTAATTACCCGTCAAAATCGAGGACTACGGTAGCTCCACGTCCGATAAATTCAAAGCGATATTGCATCCTGGCTACGGGATCAATTGAGAACTGCGGACTATCGTGTACATATACATAGACAGGTAACGGCAGCACTGGCGTGAGCAGAGCTATGACATGGACTGGGGAGTGTTTATCTAGTTGGTTTCATCTTCTGTAAGAATACACGAGTATGCAATGTGTGAGCGTGTTAGGCAATGTGTCACTTACATACAACGTACCTGTTTGTTATGCAGCAAACATCAGCCACGTGTAAGTTCAGTCCGTCTCTAGTCCACGGTCACACCCGTATTGTACGTTCAGTCCGTCTCTAGTCCACGGTCACACTCACATTGTACGTTCAGTCCGTCTCTAGTCCACGGTCACACCCGCATTGTACGTTCGGTCCGTCTCTAGTCCACGGTCACACCCGCATTGTACGTTCAGTCCGTCTCTAGTCCACGGTCACACTCACATTGTACGTTCAGTCCGTCTCTAGTCCACGGTCACACCCGCATTGTACGTTCAGTCCGTCTCTAGTCCACGGTCACACCCGCATTGTACGTTAGGTCCGTTTCTAGTCCACGGTCACACCCGCATTGTACGTTCAGTCCGTCTCTAGTCCACGGTCACACCCGCATTGTATGTTCAGTCCGTCTCTAGTCCAAGGTCACACCCGCATTGTACGTTCAGTCCGTCTCTAGTCCACGGTCACACCCGCATTGTACGTTCAGTCCGTCTCTAGTCCACGGTCACACCCGCATTGTACGTTCAGTCCGTCTCTAGTCCACGGTCACACCTGCATTGTATGTTCAGTCCGTCTCTAGTCCACGGTCACACCTGCATTGTACGTTCAGTCCGTCTCTAGTCCACGGTCATACCCGCATTGTACGTTCAGTCCGTCTCCAGTCCACGGTCACACCCGCATTGTACGTTCAGTCCGTCTCTAGTCCACGGTTACACCCGCATTGTACGTTTGTCCGTCTCTAGTCCACTGTCACACCCGCATTGTACGTTCAGTCCGTCTCTAGTCCACGGTCACACCCGCATTGTACGTTCAGTCCGTCTGTAGTCCACGGTCACACCCGCATTGTACGTTCAGTCCGTCTGTAGTCCACGGTCACACCCGCAATGTACGTTCAGTCCGTCTCTAGTCCACCTTCACACCTGCATTGTACGTTCAGTCCGTCTCCAGTCCACGGTCACACCCGCATTGTACGTTCAGTCCGTCTCTAGTCCACGGTCACACCCGCATTGTACGTTCACTCCGTCTTCAGTCCACGGTCACACCCGCATTGTACGTTCAGTCCGTCTCCAGTCCACGGTCACACCCGCATTGTACGTTCACTCCGTCTCCAGTCCACGGTCACACCCGCATTGTGAAATGTCACCATGCGCTGATAGGGCGCGCTCTTCGATTTTGACATCTGACAAAATGTAAATAAAGTGAGTAGATGATACAAACTTGAGCAGTTCTAAACGTGTACTAGTGTAGATACATTAGCTTAGAACAGTATCAATAATTCAATTAAGATGTTATTGTACATGAATGTTGGCAGCATTTTTTTGATGAAATACACGGTGTTTTACGCAATATTTCACGTTATGCCTTATGGGCGATAATAGGCTGCATTCATGCGTATTGACAGGTTTGGTAGCTGTTTTTGTTATATTAAACTACTTTCTACTTGCTGAATATTGCGGTAACTTTGCAGCAGGAAAGAAAAACATTGTAGTAATGGGATTTAGTGGTGTATTTTAATGAGGTATGTCGGGGAGGTGGAAGGTAGGGTTGAGTTGAGGGGTGGGTAGAGGGGAGGGGAGATGGAAGCCAGGAAGGTAGGGTTAAGTTGAGGGGTTGTTGAAGGGGAGGGGAGATGGAAGGTAGGGTTGAGGGGTAGGTGGAGGGGAGGGGAGATGGAAGGTAGGGTTGAGGGGTGGGTGGAGGGGAGGGGAGATGGAAGGTAGGGTTGAGGGGTTGTTGAAGGGGAGGGGAGATGGATGGTAGGGTTGAGTTATGGGATGGGTGGAGGGGAGGGGAGATGGAAGCCAGGAAAGTAGGGTTAAGTTGAGGGGTGGGTGGAGGGGAGGGGAGATGGAAGGTAGGGTTGAGGGGTGGATGGAGGGGAGGGGAGATGGAAGGTAGGGTTGAGGGGTTGTTGAAGGGGAGGGGAGATGGATGGTAGGGTTGAGTTATGGGGTGGGTGGAGGGGAGGGGAGATGGAAGGCAGGAAAGTAGGGTTAAGTTGAGGGGTGGGTGGAGGGGAGGGGAGATGGGAGGTAGGGTTGAGGGGTGGGTGGAGGGGAGGGGAGATGGAAGGTAGGGTTGAGGGGTTGTTGAAGGGGAGGGGAGATGGAAGGTAGGGTTGAGGGGTAGGTGGAGGGGAGGGGAGATGGAAGGTAGGGTTGAGGGGTGGGTGGAGGGGAGGGGAGATTCAAGGTAGGGTTGAGGGGTTGGTGGAGGGGAGGGGAGATGGAAGGTAGGGTTGAGGGGTTGGTGGAGGGGATGGGCAGGGTAGGGGTCAATTACAGTGATCAATTACAATTATATGACTGGATAATTTTCTATTACAGTTACAATTACAATTAGTTTGCATTTCAATTACAATTACCGTCCCAATTTATTTACAATTGCCATTTACAATTATGTTGGGGTGCCTAGGATCCATTTCTGATGTTTCTTTTCATTTCAAGATCAGATGCTGAAGGTCAGGTGAAGGTCAAATTTGACCTTTCGGTGGACAATGAATGGAAACTTCAATTAAATTATAGTTTATTTTATTCATGCACAAAAATGTATAATCTTACACTATTTGACATATTTGTTCTTGAGAAAAACAGTATTCAGTCATATTTGAAACACGTAGTCACATCTGTTACACATCTGTTATCGTGCAAATATCATTATGGACATTGACATGCATGTTTCTTTGTGAGGAACATTCTTGCATTAAGTAATCATGTACGAAAGTCGTCGTAGGGATGGTTCAAGGATTGATATCCATAACTACAGATAATAGATAATTTTACACAATGCTATGCTATCAGCGTAAGATTTACGCTATCTTAGTAACTGCAGATATCGCCTAATAATCTTCACCTTTTACCTACTCCCACTCATCATCCAGGTAATCAGGATCAGCAAGACCATCCTCAACATCCTCACGGCCTTCACCCTCCTCATCTACATCCTCTTCCTCTACACACTCATTCTCAAAATCCTCCACCTCAGCATCCTCCATCTCGACACCTCCTTTTCTCCAGCCTGAGCCTCTTCTGTCTTAGTGTACGGATTATAGCAGCCCTCTTCGCCAGAGCAGTTGCAGTATGACGAGCACGAAAGATGTTCTTTGTAGCAGCCACAAACCTCCGTGCTGCACTTCTTGTCATGTGCCCGACACTCTCAATGAATCACATTAAACAGGTGTGGTAGACCTAGGTCACCCTGAGCAATAACAGGAGAGGGGCACTTCTTGTCATGTGCCCTACACTCTCAATGAATCACATCAAACAGGTGTGGTGGACCTAGGTCACCCTGAGCAATAACAGGAGAGGGGACACCATCCCGGATCTCCCACCCGAAGTGAGTGATATCGGCTGACTCATCAGGTGGGGCTTGCTAGTCTGCCACGTTCCACAGCATTACCTGCTGATGGGCCCGCAACACGTGCTGGAACAGGTTGGTGGATGTTGGAGGCAGGGCATTGACTTCGGGACTTTTCTTCTTGGTGAAGAGTGTGAAGCGGACAGACTCCATTGATGTCCCCGGTGGCTGACCATACAGAGCGATGAAGAAGGTTTTCGCCGTCTCCATCAGATCCGCCTGCGTGGCGCTCACCTCCCCCAGCACATCATCCAAACATGGGAAGTCCCCAATGAGCAGGGTGTTTAGTGCGTTGATCTTGCCTTTGACATACGCATATGAGGTCGTGTCGCACCCGCTGAGGGCATGCATGCCAAGCAGCTGCGTACAGTGTGGCCTTACGTTAGTGCAGGTGGCGTTGATATCCAGCACTGTCCTATCCCTCCGTTCCATCTGCACCGTGCACTCCAGCTCCTCCCATTACACCTAATATACCAGTAGGAAAAACACGTCTGTGTCGTTGCTAAGTGCACGCTTTTGTCCGTCTTGGCAGCCTCAGTGACATAGGAGATCATGGTGATGTCCGCCTCAACATGACCAAACGCACCGTCGTCACAAGTTTCCATTGTTACGTTCTCTCCTGCACTGAAGGTAGACAACACGTTCGCCAGCCTCCGCTTGTTGTTCTTGCTCTTCAGGATTGCATCTCTTTTGGGCAGAGGACTGGTGATGCAGAGCTCGTTGATGAGGGTGACTTCACTAGCCAGCCTTATTCTCTCGTGATCCTTGGTAGATACATATTGATACTTGTCGAGGGACTGACGCCGTGTGGCCACACGATACGGTAGAACAGCTGCTGAACATCCACGATGACAATTTCAGCAGCTCCTGGCAAGATCACAAGCACACCTTAGCGCTTGACCAGCCCCGAATTGTTGGCTTTGCGGAGACAACCATGCTCATTGATGAGCGATGGAGGAACTGCACACAGCTCATAGTTGAACAGAGGCCCACATTCCATCTGCTGCCGTTGACCAATCATCAAGAGCCGGATAACATTATTCTCAAGATCGATAACTGGCCAGCCCTTGTTGCCCTTGTCCTGCTTCTTTAAAATGTCCTTCGTCTTGATGGAACTACGGATAAGATCGTAGAACCCACCGGGAAGACTGGCGATGTACTTTCTCTCCATGTTTTCGCCAATCACAATCGAATCAGCTACATTCACTTCAGCAGGAGCAATTTGGCCGGTGACGGGATTGTACAGATGAGGGCGGTGATCTTCTAGTGGGTGAGGGTACTTCTCCACCTCTGCATCAATGAGACCTCGATCATCCGCATCCAAGACACCCCGGTGCTTCAACTCCTCCTTGTGCTGTTTCTGCGCAGACTGGCCTAGTGGATCAACAGAGTAGATGTAGTCCGTACGGTCTGACACGTGCACGGTGACGGGGAAGGCGTCAATCCACTCACAAACAAGCTCAGCAGACAGTCATGCCCTTGAGAGTTCCCTTTCCGATCTTGTTGGCAGTCTACTCACCAAACTGATCACCAGAGACAGCGTTCCAGTATCCCTCATGGTGTCGACAGAAAAAGGCGCCGGACACAAGGTCCGCCTTGGTCTCAGCAGGGAGCGCACGCATCTCCAGCAGGTACTGAGTGAGATAGCCGGGTGTACTGCACGTGACCAGCGAGGAAGAAGTACTTCAGCATGTGCTCCATAGTCAGCTGCTTAAAGTAAATGTCACACACTATCTCTCTCTGTCTCTCTCTCTCTCTCTCTCTCTCTCTCTCTCTCTCTCTCTCTCCCTCCCTCCCTCCCTCCCTCCCTCCCTCCCTCCCTCCCTCCCTCTCTCCCTCTCTCTCTCTCTCTCTCTCTCTCTGCACGCTCATACTGGTGGACGATGAGTGTGGGGAGAAGGAAGTTGTCCATCCAGTGCCGGCCAGTTGGGTGGGGGAGAGCAGTGTCGAGATACTGCTGAAATGTCTTCGGCACGTTGATAGAAACCGCTTCAAGAGCGCCACTTATACGCACTAAAAGGACCGCATGGCTTTCACCTAGGACTTCCCATTGAAGATACTTGTCAACCCCCGATAAGCTGCGGCCACGTACTCTTCAAATGCTGAACGTTTCATCAGCTTCGTGATGCAGCCTGTGAACGACTACTTAATATGCATGTGGGTGGCATGTCAATCAAAAGACGAAACATATAGATGCTCGCAGGTTTGAGTACGCCCTGGCTCCTGGCTATCTGATTGTTGAAGCCATTCCACTCCATAGCATCTTACCCTTGCTCAGGCTGTTGAGCCACTGTGCGTCTTCTCTTTGGCAGCCACCAGACTGGCCTGTCGAGCACACGTCTCGGTGTAGTTGATCCCGGTGGTCTTGGCAGTGGGCATCGCAAGAGGCATCACCTTCTTAGGGCCAGTATAGTGCATAAGTGGAACGGCCCTGTTATTGCCCACAGACTTGGCCTCCTTGGATGTGAGGCGAGGGATTATGACAGCACTGATGTCATTTGTGTCAATTAATTATTTAGTGTATTTGCTGTGCGCTAGTGGTGTTTTTGATATGGTTTTTATTGGAAGTTTTTGAATGAGCGCTGTTTTGAAAATGTCAGTTTCCATTCATTATCCACCGTGCAGTCAAATTTGACCTTCACCTGACCTTCAGTATCTGATATTGACCTTGAACTGAAAAAATACATCAGAAATGGATTCTACAAACCCCAACACCCCTTAAAAGAGATATTATACATCATTCTAGCACAAGTGGTTCAACAGTTAAATTTTCTAGATATCGACCAGTGGTCATCTTGGATTTATGCAAATTACCAGAGTTGCCCAAAGTTGTTGTTTGGGCAACCAAGCTGAATTTATTCTAGGACCCCATATGAGTACAAGTCAACAAAATAAGTTAAGAATAGAACATTTCTAGGTTGGCTATTGAATACATGTGAATGCCAAATGGACTAGTCAGGGTCGTTTCATGTTTAATTTCGTCTAGCCACCTGGTTCTGGGTCGACATCTTTACCTTTTTCATCAGTCCTCCACGGCATGATAATTGTTTCCAAGTGTGCTGTTCGCATGACATGACTAAAGTAGATCAGTTTTTGGCGGAGGATAGTTCCGTTGTGTTACTGTATTATTAAGTACGTTAGTACGATACCGGGGGAAGGACACTGGCACCCGGGCGCTCGGTCATGCAGGGGGCGCCGAATCGATGGTCAACCCACCAAGCGGATAACATCGTATAACATCGGCGATTCTGCTCTTCTCCTGACAATCACAGTTTATACGTGGACGGTGCACAATCGTCCAGCCAGGAACCATTTGTTGTGATACTCGTCGGGATAACTGAAGCGGTAGGTCCTACCTTTTTCGAAAATTCAATTGTGTGATTGGAGAAATTAAGGAAGACGGGACCCGGCCACCCTAGTGGAGGCCTTGGAGTACCGGAGTGGAAACTGTCGTAGCTGTTAATGACTGTTTCGGTGATGTAGTGAGGCCACTTGAGAGGCAGTCCGAGGGTCGCAATGAATCTCCACAAACCAACGGGGATGTCGTACTGTGCCGCCAAATCTTTGTGGAGAAAGAGAACGAGTGGTGAATTGACTGGGCAATAGAGGATCTACAGAGCTAAGGAAAGGTTATGACGACCAAAAAGAATGTCTGCACGAGACGAAGATCTGTCGGCTGACCAGGAAGTGAATGCCAAATTTTGCTTTCTGCTGGACAGACACACATACAGGGATGAGAAATTTCCGGTTTTGGCCGGAATTCCGGTTTTTATACTGCTCCAAAGATCACTTTTGTGAATCGTGTGAATCCGGGGAGAAAAAAAAGAATGTTGGGGGGGTAGGGCATATAAAATCCTGGCGATTAGAGACAGAACCGACCCAACCGAACCCGTGAATCTGCGAAGTAAAACCCTTAGTTCTGTCGGCTGTTCGCTTCAGCGCTTTCGAAGTGCGCGCAGAAAAGCAGTGGACCAATAGGAAACTACCATGTATTTTGTGGAGATGTCGATCATTTTCGAACACAATGGCTAATCGACGACACTAGACAAATGTTACGTGGCGGACATTGACAAAAGTGTCAAGAATAAGTGGAATTGGGAGTGGCTGGAGAGATCGGCTGGAGACACTGCGTGGGATATATTCATCAGTAAATTATCAGCACCAGGGAAAGCCTACTGTTTGTGGTGCAAGGCCGATGTCAACTATGCGGATTGGATCCTATAGGCTACAGTCAGAGGGGAACCGAAGGCATTGAAGTACACACGCTGGCACTGCCCACGCTGGTCACTATTGTTCTATTAGAACCTGAACAGAAGGCGTATCACATGGAAGTTCGCCGATTCCATGTAGACAACACACTTCCACAAGCACACACAAGTTCCAGATTGGACTCGTGGTGGGCTACCATATTCTCTATTGGCAAGTTCCCAGCCTTGTCAAAGCTGGTGGCTGCAATGATGAGCTGCATTCATGGTCCTCGAGTGGAAGGGTGTTTTAGTCACATGTCTAGCATCATGAATACTGCCACTGCCACAAAGAATGTTAGTACATTCGACACTAGCCAGACAGTGAAGTACTCACTCATGGCGGCCACAAACTGGACTGGTCGCCTCGTTCACAACACGAGGGGTGCACACAAAATGTACTCCACCCATTTTGCCGATGAAGGAAAGATGAAGGAGGAGAAGAAAACTGAGCTTAGCATGTCAAAGACGAGGGCAGCCACCAAGTACAAAGCTAAGGAAGCAGTTGAGCTGGCAAAGAAGAAAGCTAGAATGGCCAATCAGCGGGCTGTTTTGATAAAGCTGGCCAAGGAGAAAGCTGCCCGCCAGCCAACTCGGGTTCAGCCCAGAAAATATCATTGACAAGCGAGTTAGTACTAAGACAATGTGTGCGTGAGTCAGTGTGCTTTTTTTGCTATTGGAAATGTTAAGATTATCAATTTAATATTGCTCAAAATACACCAATTAAAAATATATCCCAGGAGTCCCCCCTCCCCCCGATTAGATGAGATAGTCTTCTTGGGCCGAAATGTAGGCCACAGCAAAATTTCCGGTTTTTTCTCTGAATGTCACTCTCATCCCTGCACATAAGAGGAGGTGCAGGGGGGCTCCTGGATCACAATTCACAGTGAAAATATTTGGATTTTCACACTTCACACTGAAAGATACCATTTCTTGTTTCACGAAGAGATCGAAATTTTTAGTCACATGTCGTCAATTACACGAAGAAAGTGATACCTCAATCACGGTTCACACGGAAAATATATTTTAAATCAAGCTTCACGCTGTTGCACCTGATCACGAATCACGGGGATAAAAAGAGCTTTCACTTTTCAAGAGGAAATAATTTTGCTAATCACGGATCACGAAAATACCCCATGCACCCTCTCACATACGGTATACTGTATATTGATATCATGGACGTTGAACACCAATGTTCTACCGATCAACTCTGTCAAAACTGTATGAATTTAGGAACAGTATAACACACTGATTCGAATTAAACCCAACTCCATTTAGAGATCTGAGACTGAAGAGTGTTTATTACAACACTCGACGTCACGGTCCCTCACTCTTGTCACTCTCAGCCCCCGACACTCCACGACAATAGCTTACTTATTTACTTAGGCACGTTTGCTCACCGGGAGTATATGTCATCGACCACGGTCCTCCATTCTTGTCACTCTCAGCACCCGACACTCCACGACAATAACTTACTTACTTACTTAGGCATGTTTGCTCACCGGGAGTATATGTCATCGACCACGGTCCTCCACTCTTGTCACTCTCAGCACCCGACACCCCACGACAATAGCTTACTTATTTACATAGGCATGTTTGCCCACCGGGAGTATATGTCATCGACCATGGTCCTCCACTCTTGTCACTCTCAGCCCCCGACACTCCACGACAATAGCTTACTTACTTACTTAGGCATGTTTGCACACCGGGAGTATATGTCATCGACCACGGTCCTCCACTCTTGTCACTCTCAGCCCCCGACACTCCACGACAATAGCTTACTTACTTACTTAGGCATGTTTGCTCACCGGGAGTATATGTCAATCACAATCACAATCACAATACTTTTTTGTCCCTTGTGAGGGAAATTCATGTGGAGTGTAGCAGCATATTAAGACATATAAAACAAATGTACATGCAATATACACAATGTAAAAATAAAAAGACTAAAAGTAATAAGAGTTATATCGGTTAAATAAATAAATTAATTAATTAAATATGTTAAATAAGTTACCACAGTTTTTAAAAAGTTAAGTTAAATCATCTCACAAATCATCTCAGGCTCACTCAGGGACAGACTGGCAGAGATGGAGGGGAACGAAGGTCAGTTACTCGTTCATTAGTCTTATTGACGAGGGGACAAAAGAGTTTCGAGTGCGGTTCAGTTTGCAGTGAGGGAGTTGAAAGCGACGGCCAGAAGGAAGTAGTTTATAGCATGGAAACAGGGGATGTTCGGGGTCTGAGGAGACATTCCTTCCCTTTCTCTCTGCCCGTTGCCTGTATAGATCCTCTAGACTGGTCTGCTTTTTTCCCACCACCTTGCCACTAACCCTGACTGTTCGTGCCAGAGTGTTGCGATGCACGATACTCAGGCCGCCGTACCACACAAGAAACCCAAATGTAATAGAGCTTTCTATGTAGCATCTGTAAAAGGTTTGTAGAATATGTGTGCTGACACTGAGTGACCTGAGCTTGCGTAAGAAATACAGCTTTTGCTGGCACTTTCTGTTAATTATCGCTGTATTTTCACCAAATGTGAGCTTTGCATCTATGATAGTGCCGATATACTTGTATTCATCTACTCTCCTTACACACTCTCGGTTAATGAATAGTCTCTTGGGAGAAGTAGGATTTTTCCTAAAATCTATTATGAGTTCTTCAGTTTTACGAACGTTCAGGTCTAGGAAATGATTGTCGCACCACAATGTGAAATCAGCTACAGCGCACGCACACACTTGATCAGAGCCGGATAGGTCGACGATAGCTGTGTCATCGCTGTATTTAATGAAATTTACGCTCTCCTGGCTGCTACGACAGTCGTCTGTGTAAAGTGTGAACAGAACAGGGGAGATCACAGAGCCCTGGGGGGCACCAGTGAAAGTGAAGAGTGAGCTCGAAACAGCACCATTATAGCGCACTACTTGCGTACGCTCAGTAAGAAACTGGTTTACCCACAAGATGATGTGTGGGTTCACATGCATATTGACAAGTTTACTCATCATGATGTGTGGCTGGATGGTGTTGAAAGCCGACGAAAAGTCAATAAAGACTATCCTGGCAAACGACTTGGGCTTTTCCAGGTGAGTATACACATTATGACATAGAGTGAGAACTGCATCATCCACACCTCGATTGTGTTTATACGCAAATTGGAGGGGATCCAGTTGATCCCCAACATGCTCCAGGAGGGGACGAAGTACGAGTCGCTCAAAGCACTTCATGACGATTGAGGTAAGCGCCACTGGGCGGTAGTCGTTGAGAACAGATGGCACAGGTTTCTTGGGGACAGGACATATAACTGACGATTTCTAGGCCGGGGGGATGCGATGCTGCTTCAGAGACCAGTTGAAAAGGATGCTGAACACTGCACCCAGCTGAGCATGGCACTCCTTGAGGACCCGACCACTGACGTTATCAGGCACAGTTGCCTTGTGAGGATTAACGTGCTTGAAGATCTTACTGACGTCATCAGGAGTTGTTTCTGGGGTATCATCCTCGGTGAGCTGAGACTCAATATCATCCACCGCCTCCTGACGCTCATGTGAGAAGTCATGCCGGTCAAAACGCCCAAAGAAGGAATTCAAGTCCTCAGCGAACTTGAGATTCTCTTCCGCTGACTCTGAGGTTTGTATGACACGTTTGCCAGACTCAACACCAGACAGAGTTTTTAGTCCCTGCCATGCCCTGCGCATATTGTCGTATTGGAACAGGCGTTCAATTCTGTCCTTGTATTCTAGTTTAGCGTCCCTGATCTGCTTTTTTAGAGTACACTGGATCCTTTTTGCTTCAGTGCGGTTGTTAGACATGAAAGCTCTTTTCTTCTCGTTGATTATGTTTTTCAGTTCTTTACTCACACACGGTTTGTTATTTGAGAAGATTTTCACAGTTTTTGTGGGGATAGTCATCTCTTCACAAAACTTGATATAGTCTGTGACAACATAAACTGCTTCTTCAAGCGAAGAACTGGATTCAATAAAAACATCCCACAAAGTACAGTCAAAACACCCCCTGAGGGCGTCGACCGAGTTCAAGTCCCACGTTTTTACAGTTTTCTGCACTGCTTTCTGTCTCTGCAGTTTAGTTCTATATGCCGGGATCAAATGTACCACATTGTGATCAGCTGTGCCGAGTGCCATCTTCTTCACGGACTTGTACGCGTCCTTAATGTTGCCATAACAGAGATCCAGGGTGTTACTACCGCGTGTCTGACACGTCACGTACTGCTGGTAAACAGGCAATGTTTTGTCTAGTCGGCAGCTATTGAAATCTCCGAGTATTATGTTAGGCGAGTCTGGTGACATTGTCTCACGCCGGTGCACACAGCTAGTGATTGCATCAGCTGCGCGTGCAACATTAGCTGACGGTGGCACATAGACCAGAGTTAAAAATAGCTGTCCGAACTCTCTGGGTAAATAGGTCGGACGCAGCGACACTGACAATAGCTCCACGTCCGGGGTACACAGTTCTTCCCTCACGATGACAGACTTACACCAGCGCTGGTTAATGTACACACAGATACCCCCACCCTGTGATTTGCCACTCAGCTTTTTGTCCCGGTCCAATCTCACTGGGGTACCAAAGCCGTCAACGTAAAGTTCACTGTCCGGTAATGTTTGATCTAACCAGGTTTCAGTCAGGCATATCAAACAAGCTTCTTTATAGGCCCACTGTAACGCAACATTGGCCTGAAGTTCGTCAATTTTCGAACGTAACGATCGGACATTAGCTAACATGATAGAGGGCAGGGGGAGGGTGCGTACCTCCTTTTCCTTCAGTCTCTGGCGAAAGCCGCCTTTCTTGCCCCGCTTGCGTCGCGGGTGGTTTCTATTGTTAGTGTCCGAGAGCACTGTAAAGTCATTTAAATCCAGGAGTGGACCAGAAAGATTGTCAGTGACACTGGGTCGCAAGGCCAACAGCGCGTCACGTGTATAAGTCTTGAATCTGCCATCTTGCCAAATCGGTTCACCACTCACACACACAACGAGTAAAATGGTCCATAAAACTGCCAAAACTTTGGTTGTTCTGCCGCACAACATCTTCATATTACTTCTCGACGAACATATATAAAGTCCTTCAGTTCAAACTGACGAAAAACGATAAACAAAACAGAGGCTAAATGCAAACACTCCAGGTCGCCACAACAGCGCCCTCTCCAAGACCATGGTCCTCCACTCTTGTCACTCTCGGCCCCGACACTCCACGACAATAGCTTACTTACTTACTTAGGCATGTTTGCTCACCGGGAATATATGTCATCGACCATGGTCCTCCACTCTTTTCATTCTCAGCCCCCGACACTCCACGCAATAGCTTACTTACTTACTTAGGCATGTTTGCTCACCGGGAATATATGTCATCGACCATGGTCCTCCACTCTTGTCACTCTCAGCCCCCGACACACCACGCAATAGCTTACTAATTTACTTAGGCATGTTTGCTCACCGGGAGTATATGTCATCGACCATGGTCCTCCACTCTTGTCACTCTCAGCCCCCGACACACCACGCAATAGCTTACTTATTTACTTAGGCATGTCTGCTCACCGGGAGTATATGTCATCGACCATGGTCCTCCACTCTTGTCACTCTCAGCCCCCGACACACCACGCAATAGCTTACTTACTTACTTAGGCATGTTTGCTCACAGGGAGTATATGTCATCGACCATGGTCCTCCACTCTTGTCACTCTCAGCCCCCGACACTCCACGACAATAGGTTACTTACTTACTTAGGCATGTTTGCTCACCGGGAGTATATGTCATCGACCATGGTCCTCCACTCTTGTCACTATCAGCCCCCGACACTCCACGACAATAGGTTACTTACTTACTTAGGCATGTTTGCACACTGGGAGTATATGTCATCGACCATGGTCCTCCACTCTTGTCACTATCAACCCCCGACACTCTACGACAATAGCTTACTTACTTGCTTAGGCATGTTTGCACACCGGGAGTATAAGTCATCGACCATGGTCCTCCACTCTTGTCACTATCAGCCCCCTACACTACACGACAATAGCTTACTTACTTGCTTAGGCATGTTTGCTCACCGGGAGTATATCTCATCGACCATGGTCCTCCACTCTTGTCAATCTCAGCCCCCGACACTCCACGACAATAGCTTACTTACTTACTTAGGCATGTTTGCTCACCGGGAGTATATGTCATCGACCATGGTCCTCCACTCTTGTCACTCTCAGCCCCGACACTCCACGACAATAGCTTACTTACTTAGGCATGTTTGCTCACCGGGAGTATATGTCATCGACCATGGTCCTCCACTCTTGTCACTCTCAGCCCCCGACACTCCACGCAATAGCTTACTTATGTACTTAGGCATGTCTGCTCACCGGGAGTATATGTCATCGACCATGGTCCTCCACTCTTGTCACTCTCACCGGGAACATTGGCCATCGACCATGGTCCTCCACTCTTGTTACTCTCACCGGGAACATAGGCCATCGACCATGGTCCTCCACTATTGTCACTCTCACCGGGAACATGCCCATCGACCATGGTCCTCCACTCTTGTTACTCTCACCGGGAACATTGACCATCGACCATGGTCCTCCACTCTTGTTACTCTCACCGGGAACATAGGCCATCGACCATGGTCCTCCACTATTGTCACTCTCACCGGGAACATGTTCATCGACCATGGTCCTCCACTCTCGTTACTCTCACCGGGAACATTGACCATCGACCATGGTCCTCCACTCTTGTTACTCTCACCGGGAACATTGACCATCGACCATGGTCCTCCACTCTTGTCACTCTCACCGGGAACATGTTCATCGACCATGGTCCTCCACTCTTGTTACTCTCACCGGGAACATTGATCATCGACCATGGTCCTCCACTCTTGTTACTCTCACCGGAAACATGCCCATCGACCATGGTCCTCCACTCTTGTTACTCTCACTGGGAACATTGGCCATCGACCATGGTCCTCCATTCTTGTCACTCTCACCGGGAACATAGGGCATCGACCATGGTCCTCCACTCTTGTCACTCTCAAAAGGAGGTGCAGTTGGAGGATTTTGGTGAGCCTCAGCCCCTGAATGTATTTATTAGCTGTAACTTCAAGGCTATTGTCTTACCTGCGGCTTACCATTCATAAAACATGTGTAACAGAATTACTAATATCAATGTTAAAAAATCACCTTCTATATTTCTAAGGATGCCTATGCTTCATTGGAAGCCCTGCTTGCAGGTAAGTAAGAGTTTTTTAGAAATGAAGAAGCAATCCTGACCTACAGAGTGAAACTTGGGGGTTAATGAGCTCAAAGCATAAATACAGTATTCTCTGTGTGTATGTCTGCCTGCCTTTCTGTCTGTCTGTTTGTCTGATTAATGTGTGTAGCATTTCTGCTGTTTATGGGTATTTATATCTACTTTCCTGACGTTTAATTTGGTAAATGAGGAAGATCAGGCCAGTAGGTAGGCAAATTGTTGACCAAACGCCTTAGTTACGTAATTATTGCAACTCGGTTGCAAATGCGCTCTGTGGGGCGTGGTGTTCTTTTGGTAGCGTTTCTAGGTAAGCAGATGGTTTCACTGTATCTTAGAGGGTGTTGCACAATGCGTAACTTGAATTGTACTATTATACTTATAGTAGCCAATAGAAATAATAGAAACCGGTCACATGATGTGTAAATAAGTCCGCATATATACACGTCTGTCATATGCATTTCCCCATCTGGGCGTTGGCGAAGGACCGGGACAGATCCAGGGTTGAACGACACAGGTCACCCTGCTGTCAACAGAATTGCAAATCAAGTTGTGAAGCGTGGTGGGAATCGTTAACGTGGGTTACATTCCCAAAATTTGTGTGTGCGATATTCAGCGTCCGGAGTGACTGTTTGAGCTTCGAAGAAACTATGCCGCCACGTCAGCGGTCTAGAGAAGAAACTTTCCGGTCGGCCCCGACGTGCGAAAACGGCTGCCAACGGCGACCGGGCGAGACCACTCGATCGCAGCACGGACGGGACTCGATAATTCGTAGCGGCCGGCGGTAAGCATCTACCGCCCAGCGTCGTCATTCATGCGAACGTATTCGACCGACATCTCAATCGTTTGCGACCGTGCGAGACAAGTCGAACGTAGCACTCGAGAATTCGGGGGCAGATTCAGACTATTTAGGACAATTAATTGTAACCCCGGAAATGGTAGCTAAGAAAATAAGGGCTATGAAGGAAAATAAATCACCTGGAGTGGATGGTATTCCACCCAAACTACTATTGGAAATTGTAGAACAAATTAGCATACCACTTCCAACTATGGAACGATATTAGGGCCATAATTCCACAATGCTACATTGTTGATTTCTGACTTTCGATTATCCATTTACGCCTAGATTGTCGAATTCTGACTTTCGATTATCCGTTTCCGCTGTCATTGTGCAAGATTGTTGTCAAATAATTCACTAGAATGGCGTTTGGTCAAATATTTCTCCAAAATATTTTCTCAAAAAAATTGTCTCCAAAATATTTTCTCGAAAAGAAGTTCTCCAAAAGATAATCTGGCACAAATTGCACTCAGTGACCTAAGCTAAGCAACTTGCAAATACTGAAGTATCCCTTGCAAGTCAGGCCAAAGCAATTATATAATTGCTTTGGTCAGGCCTTGCGCTGTCATCACCAACGTCACGACGTGGTGTACAGAATACTTATATCGATCATTTTTCACCCACGTTATGAGCTGTTTTATCAAAGTTGGAGTTTAAAAGAACTCAAAGTCGATGGACGGAAGAAACGAAGTGCCAAGCAGTCTGCCAGAAAACGCGAATTGTTTGTCGGGAAGGTTGGTACTGTATGTGAGCGATAATTCATGATGTTTCGAAAACTGTCAATAATAATATTTATTCGTACTATAACGTGTACAATTCATCTAAAATGTATATAAAACGGTCAGTGCAGCCAGTCTCGTCTATGAACCGTGAGCGTCTATGTCATGAATGGGGGAGGCTGTTTTTAAGTGAATATTATTAAACTTTAAAGATAATAATAGTGTGGAGTCTCCCATCACACAGTGATTTGTTTTGAATTTTGTTGACATGTAAATTGTTATTGTAAAATTTGTAGCTTAGTATTTGTTTTAATATTTTGTAGTTCTAGTTGTCTCCAGCTCTTGGCAATGTTCTATTAACTGACTAGTCTGTATTATTGTGGTTACAATGTAATGGTCTTATGAGGTCTCATTCTTTATATACTGGCACTGAGGGTGGTCACTACCAGGGTACTTGTCGTCCTCAGTGGTTCTTTTATGTCCCAAATTGAGACGGGACTGACGTTAATGTGATCACCGAGTCACGAGGGATACGCAGTCCCCAATTTTGAGAGCCAGATTTTTACACCAAATATCATGCCTGCTCGGTCCAGGTTTCGAACTCGGAGCACTGGCATGCCAGGCGGATGTGCTAACCACTACACTAGCCGCACTCTCTGTATAATTTGTTTCTGCTGTTGGGATAAATAAAATGTATCCTTACCTTACCTAAGATGGGAGTGTGTGTTTCTATATTTCATAAAAACCAGCACAAACCCTTGGAGTAACATACACTATCGAGAGGGATGCGAGGGTACCAGCCCAGCCTGATCACAGTGCTTTCTTCTATATCATGAGCAGTCTTACTCCAAACCCACTATACTTTATCTTAGTCACATATTGAACATAACTTGGGATAATGTCATTGTTTTTCATTTTACAGATTAATGAAGAGGAGCTCAGCATGAAACTGCCGCAGAATAACATGTATAGGGACGTACATGGTGGTATGCACCAACTACCCAAATTTACACTGGGGAGTCTAGTGGAATACTTATCCCAGTGCGGAAAGAAGCTGGAGGAAAAGAGCAAGTCTCTATACAAAGAAAGGCGAGTTATCTTAACATTAAACTAAAAGGACTGTAGGATTAAAGGTAAATGCGAATAACCATATGAGCTTAGTAGTTTGTACGTCCCTGTCAAATATGATACTGCCTTGATGAAATATTTTTCTTTGTCAATGGATACCAGCAGGCTTATTTGTAAGAGGTTTGGCAAATGTCTATGTGTTAAATGTAAGAACAAACATTCGAAACCTAACAATAAATTATTCAGGACCAGTATTCAGGAATACCCTGCCTCATAAACTTTGAATACTCCTTGCCATTAACCAGTTTAAAAGAAACCTAACAGCTCCTTACTCGTGAATTATTATTGATATTACATTATATACATGTCTGGGGAAATATATATAGGTGAAGCACAATACTGGGCCAAAAAGAGGACTGGACAGCAAAAACAAAGTCTTAGATGGTAACCAAAATACATCTACACCTAAAATTAAAGAAGATAACATATTTTTACTCACTGTTATGTGGAGCAATGCCAAGTGAAGTTCACGATGTAAGTTACATGGTGTCTTTTAACAAAAATATGAGAATGTGAAGCACTTCAGAAATCAAAATTTGCTTGACTGATGTATGCTAGTACCTCATCAGAATCCAACCAAGACTTTTAAAATGTTAAGAATGATTAGAGCACTCTGGACGTGAAATGGTGGACACTGTAACTTACGTTATCCACCAAATCCACAACCACAAATTTTTTAAACAACAATAAACAGGCAGGTTGCGTTTTTTTGTGTCTCTTGTTTCTTCATGGGCCTAAGATACAGCACAAATGTTATCAACAGGAACTGTCCACAAAGAAGCTTGTTATGGAGTTAATATAGCGTATTTTAATGTGCACATTTAAATATACATTTGTTTTCATACACATTTTAATAATAACATCTTGGACATGAAAAACTAGGTTAACTTCTGCACTTGTATATTATACCCAGCGTATCAACAAAGACATATTAATACACTTTTAAAAAGTATTTAGCATATGGCGATGACTCTAAAATAAATTTATAAAATAAATGATTCATTCTTGAAGAAGGTAGACATACATATTATGAACCTTTGAATACTTGACGAGGAAAATACACTGTTAGAAAATACACCTCATCTTGTAATTTCCAACATACACTTTGACCATTAAACCTCAGGCTTAAAATGTCAAACATGAATATGTGTAGTAGTTACACATGGCAGACAGTTACATGAATTTATATACTGAAAACAAAACAAAAAAATATAAATGCACTTTACTGATTAGCAAAATTAAAATCAGTCTATAATATTGACTAAGATCAAGCGTCACTATAATGAAATTGAACAATTTAAAATTGCTGTAATGATAATGAACACCTAGTAAAGAAAAATAGTTCACATTTTTCACCGTTTTGAAAAATAGCATAATCCACTAATGTCTGCATGCTGTATCAACCCACCCCCTTTCTCCACCCGGTAAACACTGACTGTTCCCAAGAAGTAAGATATCAAGATGTATAGATGCAGCTGTAGTAGAACATTTCTTGCTGCCTTTTTTCTTGTGAAATGCTGCAGATCATACATGAAACATTATTTTATATCTACTGATTATGACAATGAACAACTCCATAGTTATTTCCTCCCAACGCTACTATGATGCATGTTTTTGTTTACTGAATATATGCTTTTCTTTACAGGAGATTGAACTAGTGTGCTTAGTACTACTAGCTCTCCAAGTTAATATGGCATACTGGGCAGTTGTATGTCCAGGATCTCGGACAAGATTCTACAGCCATGCAATACGCTGCATATTAACAGTTTGTCATGTGAATGTCCACCGAGTGATCCCAATTGTGTCATCAGTTGCATCCATGCCAGATTCCCCAGTGCCAAGGGGTGTACACTGGCTTCCAGATCAGTCAGTTAGCTTGACTGACTGGAGACCAATGTAGAATGCAGGTTGACATAAGAATGTAGTGACGCCTGACTAGCTCTGCAATTGGTGATGGAACGGTGGGTGCCAGGGTCTGGCAGTTATGGCATGAGTCTTCGGGCAACAACTTTCAACGCTGTGAGAGAGGTTCAGTGTCGAGCATTCTTCGGTGAACTACATCGGTTTAGATATCAATGACATCACTGTATGTTTTCGCTATCTTTGATGGTAGTGCATACCAGCTTCCTGACTTTTTGCTGTACATCTGCATCTACCTATACTGAAGAAAAAGTGACAATTAGCATGGCTCTGACATGTATGATATTTTTATACGTGACGACACATTTATCAAAAGTCAATAATACAAGGTATTTGTATTCAATTCAACTATAACTTTTACCAGTGTCCTTGAAAAAATACGTGAATTATCCAGCATTGTTATAGTGGTAGGGTTTCATTGTCTTTGTGTTGCTGATAGTCAGTGGCAGCCAGCTGAGTTCTTGCAACATACACCAAGCACTTGTTATGTACAACACAAGTTTGTGATGAAGTAATGGTACTGAAAGCCTTTTTACATTTTTCAGCAACAGTCTGTTGATACACTGGCAGCAGCATTTTACTTGTTTAAATTATGTATGAATCATGAGGACTGTTATCTATTTTTCATGCCACGTATCATCTTTCTAAATTATTCTTTTTATCACTATTTTATATTTTAACAAATAATTTACATTACATTTTCATTTCACATGATAATTAAACAACACCTGAATAAGGTTAGTTCTGCTATTGTGTACTATCCAGTCCTCAGGATTGCTCAAAGCACTTTACTGGCTCCCTGGCAGACCTGTTAAATCGAAAACACCATCTTGACTTATGTGGGAAGCATTAAGCTGAAATTAATATGCGAAGACTATCCACCACTGTCTGTAGCAGGTACTCTTCATACAGCTGAGTAAACTGGAGCAATGTAGCATGTAGTGATTGTATATGTAATTCTCAGTCACATAGGGATGACCCTGTCTAGTCTAGTCACTATTTTAAGTTCAACTAAACATCTTTCTAAGTAATTTTTTCTCATTGGTTTACATTTTATGGGTATTAAATATTAAAAATTGTTGTTAAATACACATAATTGTTTAGTCACTAATTTTGTGAGTTGTAAACATATAAGACATGTATAAACTACAACTAGCATTTGATATCACATGTACTAACTAGTTTTGTTTTTTTGCAACAAAGAATCGTGATAAAAGTAACTGTTTGTTTTTTATATGTACCTGACATTTTTTCAACCTCTTCCTAATTTTTGTTTCTATTGTTGCTTTGCATATTATGTGCATGTGATGTGTATGTGATATTAAAAATTATTACATTATGCATATCAAGTGCAGTGATTGTACCTGTAGTTGTATTGTGCTTTTCATAATTTTGTAGTCAATCTTATCAGATAGTTTCAATAAAATGTTTGTACTTTACATTGTCTTTACTTTAATTCACATGCATTTCTAACAACAATATGCAATTTAACGAGGACACCCATTACTGCAAAATCCTCATGCAGACAAACAAAACATTCACATACAGGGGTGGATCCAGAAATTGAGCCTGGCCGAACCAAATGGTGTAGTCTAAATTTTGGCACTACCGAGCCGCCATAACTATAACTTCGGCCGCTTGGCTGGAGTGGTGATATCGGAAGACGGGGGGGGGGGAGGGTGCTAATGAAACATACTTGCACTGTATATACGAAGTTATGTTTGCAACAGAAATATTCCAAATTAAATAAATAGACCATTAAGTTCAAGAATTGAACTGCAAATTAAATGTAGAATGCAACTGAAAGTTTCACAAAAACCTTATCAACCAAAGATGGTGTAACTACCCTAAGATTGGTCAGAATAAAACAATTGTTAAAACCAATCACATATGTTTGCATATCTTCCAATTATTATGCTATGATTTATATATATATACATTTGCATAGCAGCATCAATTAATACTTACGTTTGTTCTAACTGTCCTGAGCTGCATCCAGCCTCAGGAAGTGACTGGACACCTGAGCTGCCTTTGCTACGAACACTGATGCTCGATAGAGCCACCACAGATCTTGTCATATGTGATGGCTGCAGTGGTGTTGAGGTAGTTCACGCCTTTGTGTTGAAGCTGTCGAACAGAGTCATGAATTGGAATATGGAATGAGTAAGATTATTTGTGAAAATGAACATGGTCTGACAGGACTACTACCCGTCAATATATATATATATATAATATGCATGTGTGTGGTATGTAACTTGTAAACTTTTTAATTTCATTAACAGGTAAAAATATGTTGCCCAAAGGCCATTTGCCCAGCACTCACGAGTGAAAAGGTCATTTGCCCAGTTGTGAAACAATTACAATGATATGAGAGTGGCAAAGTTATTATTGTATATATATATATTGTAAAAGTGTAGTACATAACAAACAACTAGACAATTTACAACTTATTAACTAAGTACAGGTAGAACACAGATGGGCTGGAAAGAAGGTTACAGGAAATAAAGTCAAACTAATTTTATTCGAAAAATATAAAATAAATTAAAAGTTTTGCAATTTTTCACTGATAGTTCAACAAAACAAAGTTTTAGGAATTCAATAGTAAACCATGCAAAATACCCAATGCCTTAGTTGTGGTCTCAATGTGTCATTCATCTAACACTGCTAATTAATTAGGAGGACATTTGGCTGGCAGTGGGTGAACCCCTGGCAGTATCCACAAAGTTCTACTGTTTACTCAGAAGGTGGATTACCAGCTGTTACTGTCCAATGATCAATATCCCCTTTGTTCTTTAGCTGGACTGCAAGGTGCCACTGCAAGCTGGCTACACTTGTCTAAAGGCTGGCTGAGTCACTGTAAGTCTTTAGAAGAAGATTCCAGCAGTTAGTCGTGTCTCTTATGAGAGCAACAAATGCATTCTATTATGGATTTCCTGGCTTGATTTAACAAACAAAAATGATTATGGCCTTTCAACTACTTGCAACTGTGGTTATTAACTAGAGGTTTCTGACTGGGAAAGTATGTTCCTTGAAGCGAAGCCTCTGTGGCTTCAGTGTCATCAACGTGCAAACAATTTGTAAACTGTCCTGTCAGAAACCTAGCTGCCAACCCTGACTGTATTTGAATTGAATTACCCAAAGTGAGATGAAGTGAATTAATTAAATGAAACGGAAAACAACATTTACAAAATTTGTTTACAAAATGTATGAATGTAGAAGTATACATTACCAAATGCATGTTATTGATAAATTGAAAGACCAAAATAAAAAACAACTAAAAACAGAACTTCTATAATTTACATGTACAAGAGGATTTGTAACTTAACAAAACATGGGCTGCAATTCTTTGTATAGTAACGGTAATTCTCTGCTCTCTCACATAAATCAGTTGCAAGCTATCGATACATGTTACGAAGGCCTACATGTTATTGTTATGGACATTTTCACAGTTTTGAGGGGTGGTGGTTTTGTTAACATAATAAGCAACATAATATTATATTCATACGAATAAATATGCGTTGAATGAATGAATGAACATTTATTCAACAACAACAACATAATACATGCACAGTATGGTTTGCTGCTGCTGCTGAAAGGACATAGCTGAAGTCTTGACTTATGTGTTGCTATGCCTTTCTCGAACTAAAAAAAACTGAATCAATACAACACGAATTATATATACTTGGAAGCTGAGTCAGTTTATTTGGTAAATTGTTCCACGTTTTTATACCCTTGACGGTGATGCGTGGCTCAGGCTGACTACTTTGAAATTACTAACTTCTCTAGAAGTTTTGCGAATGCAGCATCTGTTCTTAGTCTTACTCCAGCTCTTTCTTTTGTGAGTTGTGTTGTTCCACAAATCCATACTGGTTTTTCCCAAATAAACCATCTGATGCGAATACTGACTGTCTGTCGTTGTCTGCGTAATTTGGCCCTTTTTTGCTGAGTCGGTGGCATATGTCCGGGAACATCCCATCGCCGGCGTAAATGCCATAAAATAAGAATGTGTTGTATAAACACTTGCGAACATTGTACAATCAACAAAAACGGCTTGATCGAGGCACCAATCTTGAGGGTCAGAGGTCAATCTCGCCCAAATTCGCAAACACGATATTATATGAAGTTTCCACTTCCAGATGCATGTCCAAGTAAGTATTGCTAGTTTTGACTCCTTCGACTCGAAACCAAATTCAAAATAGTTCGCAGTTTGTTTATTAATTTCAACAAAATGAAGTAGCACAAGTGCACCAATGAACTAGGATATTATAGTGGATACTTGATAGCTTTGCTTTTTGGGGAAATTAGTCAGAAAACCAAGGAGCATAAAAATCGAACTGATATTGCAGCATTAAGTTATATAGTTGCATTATCACCAGATATTAATCGCAATACAACAAACCCCCTCTTTGTTTCAAGTTTTAACTTTGTTTTTAGTTTCAAATGAAATGCTCAGAGCTGCATTGCACAATGGTTTGTAAGTTGGACTCTGTGCTGTGACAATGTAATGTTTATAAAAAGTAATCACTTATATAATAACGCAGTATCCAGTCCTGATGACTGCTCAAAGCACTTTACACTTTACTCCCTAGCAGACTTGTTTGATCGAGCACCATCTCAACTTCTCTGGGAAGCATTCAGCCATGCCACAATTAATGCACAAAGGCTATTTGTACACAAATATCCACCACTGTCTATAGCCAGGTACTCATTCATATGGCTGAGTGAACTGGAGCAACGTAAAGTGAACGAACTTGCCCAAGGTTCAACACAGCAGCACTGAATTCGAACCCGGGTTCTCTTGATTGAGAGTCCAACGTTCTAGTCACTGAGCCAATGTAACCGTGTGCATTGTTTCAATGGAGCACATTGTGTAAATACATATGTATGTATGTATATTGAATTGAAAAGCATGGAAATAACTAACCATTTCATCTTTCAAGTACTGATCTTGTGGAGTTAATTTCAAGTAGCTGTGGTCGTTGGCAAGGGCATGTGGATTGGCAGGAGGGAACAGCTGCATCACTAGCATTGACTGACTTTCCTGAAATATGTATATGTAGAGATATAAGCAACATTGTATTTTTTGCTTTATACATAAAGCCAGAGACTGCACTAATGCCCATGTTTTGACAAGTAACTATTTTTCAATTGGTCTGTAAAAGGAATATAAGATTTGTTTCGTCAAATAGAGTGAACCTGTCTGGAGTAGAGTCGTTCTGCAGTTGCTCTGATCGAGGATCATATATAAGGTTGGAATTGTCCTTCCCACAAATTGCATGTAATTTGCTGGACTTGATAGGAGTTTCTTTAAAAGGTATAGCATGATAGAACGTCTGGTGGTCCTGCAGGTCAAGTCAAAGTGTACATTCAGCTACATATTTATGAATTCTATATACATTTTAACCCTTTCATTTATTTATTGTTGCTAATATGTTGACAAGAGCGTGTCACATTCTTGAAACTACCCAGCTTATTTGTACAAAATTGGGATAAACTAACTGCCATTTTTGTGTGCATTGACAATTGCCCCAATATTTGTACATAATACATTGAATGCAGAAAATAAGTGTTTTTTTAAAACGTCTTACCTGTGTACATGTCACTTCTGTCAAGATAGTTCCTGTCTGACAGTAGTGTCAGGCTGAACAGAACTGCTGCAACATGCTTGCAGTGAGCTGTAGGGCCCAGCCCAGCACGACATTCTGCTTCTTGCACCATTGCATCATTGTTCATGGACACATCTACTTTATAAGAGGCAGACTTCCTCACCTCTGCCCACACAACAGCTGACACAAACCACTTTCCTTGTGTGTTGTCTGTGGTGGTACGCATATACCGCAATAACCTGAAGAAAACAATGTACAATATATATAAAAAATTGTGGAGTCGCACAATACTGGGCCAAATTGGTGTCCTGTAACTTACGCTATATTTACTCCATAACCAGCTTCGTTTGTGGACAGTTCCTGTTGATAACATTTGTGCTGTATCTTAGGCCCATGAAGAAAGAAGAGACACCAAAAAAACGCATCCTGCCTGTTTATTGTTGTTTGAAAAAAATTGTGGTTGTGGACAATGTGGTGGATAACGTAAGTTAGTGTCCACCATTTCACGTCCCGAGTGCTCTAATCATTCTTAACATTTTAAAAGACTTGGTTGGATTCTGATGAGGTACTAGCATACATCAGTCAGCAAATTTTGATTTCTGAAGTGTTTCACATTCTCATATTTTTGTTAAAAGACACCATGTAACTTACATCGTGAACTTCACTTGGCATTGCGCCACATAACAGTGAGTAAAAATATCTTATCTTCTTTAATTTTAGGTGTAGATGTATTTTGGTTACCATCTAAGACTTTGTTTTTGCTGTCCAGTCCTCTTTTTTGGCCCAGTATTGTGCTTCACCTACCGGTATATATATTTACCCAGACATGTATATAATGTAATATAAATAATAATTCACGAGTAAGGAGCTGTTAGGTTTCTTTTAAACTGGTTAATGGTCAGGAGTATTCAAAGTTTATGAGGCAGGGTATTCCTGAATACTGGTCCTGAATAATTTATTGTTAGGTTTCGAATGTTTGTTCTTACATTTAACACATAGAAATTTGCCAAACCTCTTACAAATAAGCCCGCTGGTATCCATTGACAAAGAAAAATATTATTTCATCAAGGCAGTATCATATTTGACAGGGACGTACAAACTACTAAGCTCATATGGTTATTCGCATTTACCTTTAATCCTACAGTCCTTTTAGTTTAATGTTAAGATAACTCGCCTTTCTTTGTATAGAGACTTGCTCTTTTCCTCCAGCTTCTTTCCGCACTGGGATAAGTATTCCACTAGACTCCCCAGTGTAAATTTGGATAGTTGGTGCATACCACCATGTACGTCCCTATACATGTTATTCTGCGGCAGTTTCATGCTGAGCTCCTCTTCATTAATCTGTAAAATGAAAAACAATGACATTATCCCAAGTTATGTTCAATATGTGACTAAGATAAAGTATAGTGGGTTTGGAATAAGACTGCTCATGATATAGAAGAAAGCACTGTGATCAGGCTGGGCTGGTACCCTCGCATCCCTCTCGATAGTGTATGTTACTCCAAGGGTTTGTGCTGGTTTTTATGAAATATAGAAACACACCCTCCAATCTTAGGTAAGGTAAGGATGCATTTTATTTATCCCAACAGCAGAAACAAATTATACAGAGAGTGCGCTAGTGTAGTGGTTAGCACATCCGCCTGGCATGCCAGTGCTCTGAGTTCGTAACCTGGACCGAGCAAGCATGATATTTGGTGTAAAAATCTGGCTCTCAAATTGGGGACGGCGTATCCCTCGTGCCTCGGTGATCACATTAATGTCGGTCCCGTCTCAATTTGGGACGTAAAAGAACCACTGAGGACGACAAGCACCCTGGTAGTGACCACCCTCAGTGCCAGTTTATAAAGAATGAGACCTCATGACATAAGACCATTACATTGTAACCACAATAATACAGACTAGTCAGTTAATAGAACATTGCCAAGCACTGGAGACAACTAGAACTACAAAATATTAAAACAAATACTAAGCTACAAATTTTACAATAACAATTTACATAATGTCAACAAAATTCAAAACAAATCACAGTGTGATGGGAGACTCCACACTATTATTATCTTTAAAGTTTAATAATATTCACTTAAAAACAGCCTCCCCCATTCATGACATAGACGCTCACGCTTCATAGACGAGACTGGCTGCACTGACCGTTTTATATACATTTTAGATGGATGTATACGTTGCTTTCACTGAATTGTACACGTTATAGTACGAATAAATATTATTATTGACAGTTTTCGAAACATCATGAATTATCGCTCACACACAGTACCAACCTTCCCGACAAACAATTCGCGTTTTCTGGCAGACTGCTTGGCACTTCGTTTCTTCCGTTCATCGACTTTGAGTTCTTTTAAACTCCAACTTTGATAAAACAGCTCATAACGTGGGTGAAAAATGATCGATATAAGTATTCTGTACACCACGTCGTGACGTTGGTGATGACAGCGCAAGGCCTGACCAAAGCAATTATATAATTGCTTTGGCCTGACTTGCAAGGGATACTTCAGTATTTGCAAGTTGCTTAGCTTAGGTCACTGAGTGCAATTTGTGCCAGATTATCTTTTGGAGAACTTCTTTTCGAGAAAATATTTTGGAGACAATTTTTTTGAGAAAATATTTTGGAGAAATATTTTACCAAACTAGTGAATTATTTGACAACAATCTTGCACAATGACAGCGTAAACGGATAATCGAAAGTCAGAATTCGACAATCTCGGCGTAAATGGATAATCGAAAGTCAGAAATCAACAATGTAGCATTGTGGAATTATGGCCCTAATATCGTTCCATATTCCAACAGTTTTCAACTTGTCATTAGAAGAGGGAGTGGTTCCTTTAGAATGGAAAGAAGCAAACATTATACCGTTATTCAAAAAAGGTTCGAGAAACAAGTCAGAGAACTATAGACCAGTGAGTTTAACATCAGTGATTTGTAAATTATTAGAAAGACTAATTAAAGATCACATGGTGGATTTTCTTGTTAAACAAAACTTGATAAACCCATCTCAACATGGTTTTTTTAAAGCGAGGTCATGCTTAACAAATATGTTATGTTTTTTGGAAGACATCACTAAGTGGGTAGACGAGGGAACACCAGTAGATATCGTCTACTTAGATTTTCAAAAAGCTTTTGACAAAGTACCACATCAAAGATTACTGCTTAAACTAAAGGCCCATGGCATAGGAAATGGTATAATAAACTGGATAGAACAATGGCTGATTGACAGAAGACAACGTGTAGTAGTTGATGGGGAGGCTTCAAACTGGAAATCGGTATTGAGTGGGGTACCACAGGGATCAGTATTAGGTCCTATGTTATTCTTAATATACATCAACGATTTGGATGATGAAATAACAAGCAAGGTGTTGAAATTTGCGGATGATACAAAAGTGTTTAGAAGGATTAAAAGTGATGGAGATAGACAGCATTTACAAGATGATCTTGACAGGTTGATGAAATGGTCTGAAAAATGGCAAATGATGTTCAATTTTGGGAAATGTAAATGCCTCCACATAGGACATGGGAACGAAGAGGTAGAATATACAATGGGGGGTACTGTACTAAGTACTACTGTAAAAGAAAAGGACTTAGGGTTAACCGTTAGTGCTGATATGAAGATTTCAGAGCAGTGCGGAATTGCAGCTTCAAAGGGAAATCAAATCCTTGGATTAATTAGGCGAAACATAACGTATAAGGAAAAAGAGCTAATAATACCGCTGTACAAAACAATAGTTAGGCCTCATTTAGAATATTGTATTCAAGCGTGGAGGCCATATCGCAGGAAGGACATAGATATGCTAGAAAGAGTGCAGAGGAGAGCAACTAAAATGATACAAAATCTGAGGGATCTTAGTTATGAAATACGCCTAAAAAATGCGGTTTAACAACACTAGAGACCAGGAGATTGAGAGGAGATCAGATAGAAGTGTTTAAAATATTGAAGGGTTATGAAAATATTGATAGAAATATGTTTTTCTCAGTTAAGAAAGATAGAAGGACTAGAGGACATGATCTTGCATTAGCAAAGGAGCAGAGTAGATTGGATATAAGAAAGTTTTCATTTTCACAAAGGACTGTAAATGAATGGAACAGATTACCTGCTGATTGTGTGGGTGCTAGTAGCGTGAATATGTTTAAAAATAAAATCGACACATACCTCAAACGGGCGGGATACACATAGATAAAAAGGTCGGACTCTCGAAAAGCCAAGGGCTTCCTTGTCCACCTGCTACCTAGAATTAATTCTCTGGGTGGCAATCTTGTTAAATCTTGTTAAATCTTGTTAAATTCGCGGCGGACGGCGGCAAGCGTCTACTGCCCGGCGCCATCACTCGTGCAGCCGAGATACACCGTTCAAATTGTTTTCCGAGCTCGGCGTGATGACTTCAACAAACGTTCGTATAGTTTCGAGATGGGACTAGCCCAATGTAAACGTATATTTTCTAATTGAACGTTTTTGTTGTTTACTGTTTTATGAATGGTATTTATGTGGTTTTGAAGTGAGATATTATATTACCCATGAAGTATACATATACACGGGTATATATTTGTTGTAACCGATTACTGTAATGAGAGTCCGTGAGGGCTAGCGATATGTTGTGTATTTATGTAATGGGATTTCTTTTTAGATAACACTTGGCGCTTAGTACAACGTTCAAATCAAGACACGACTAACTAGAACCCCCTTTGTCTGACAGGACAGTGGAGCTAAAACATGCCAAACCTTCCAAGGTCGACTGAAGATTGTGAATGGGTAGCCTACTACCCACGAAACTATCGAACATTGAGTGCCTTCCGGAAAACATCCGTGTTTCACCTTCGTCTGGTTATATTACAACACCCTAATTTTGCACATCTCAACAAATTACAGCTTTGTTTACAACAAATGCTATGTTTCGTAACAATTACACTTTGATTACACGACACGTTTATGCATTGGTTTCATCTTTTTCACATAATTTCATTTGCCGTACGACTCCAGAGATCCATGAAGAAAAACAACCAACAATAATATTAAAATTATGTCATTTGTGGAACGCGGTATTCATCTTATGACACCTATCAACACCTATCCTTCGTAATCGGGCAGTAATTTGCTGAGTAAACGTCTCACAATTAATTAATGGTCCCTAGAGCTCCAAGTTCATCGCACTCTCGATCTTCTTTTGTAACCATAGCAACACGGATAGGTCATCACTAGGGATCATTCACTCGCCACTGGTGGTGAGGTTAAAACCAGAATCCTGAAAGGAAGAGGGATGGAATACAGTTCCAATAAATGAGAACTATTATTTTACATCTAGCATGTCGCATAAATGTCCTGTGTACAAGAGACATTTAATCATTTCGTTGTATCCCACTGTAATATAGATTTCATTCAACGGTATTTTTTATATCCTAGGAATACGGGTGTATCCCGCTGTAATTCAGTCAAATTAATATATTTTGAAAAATTATATATTATCTTGTATTTAAGACATGAGTAGAATCTGGAATAACAAAGAAATACTTTTGATGGCAGGTTTTATTTAGTACCTTGACAGATGTGTCTCATGATAGGAACGACACAGACTGCATAATGAAAGAAATACGTATGATGGATTTATACAGAATATCAAGTAAATTATATGGATATCAACCAAGAAAATGTCACATTTCTCTTATCTAAAAGCAGGCATTGTCAGATGTGATTTTTTTGAAAATGTCTAGGCTGTTTTAATATAAATTAGTTAAAACAGACACATGAGACAACAGGAAATGAAATGTTTGTAAAGGGCTATTTGTTCTCTCACTGACTGGTCTCTATTTCTCATTAAATCACAGGAAGCAGTAATCATTTTATTTCTAAAATGTTTATAGCTAATAAGTCTTCATTATATATACGCCAGGCACAAGTGTGGCGGGATTGGCAGAGAGAGCATGGCAAGTGACAATGGGTGTTAGAAGGAGAGATGACCAACATTGAGATAGTCTTACATAAAAGTGGTCTCAACAGCGGTGAATAGCCAATAGAGGTGAACAGTCAAGAGTGATCTCAACAGGGGTGAACAGTCAAGAGTGATCTCAACAGGGGTGAACAGCCAAGAGTGATCTCAACAGGGGTGAACAGCCAAGAGTGGTCTCAACAGGGTTGAGCAACCAAGAGTGATCTCAACAGGGGTGAACAGTCAAGAGTGATCTCAACAAGAGTGAACAGCCAAGAGTGAACAGCCAAGAGTGATCTCAATAGGGCAGGGGTGAACAGGGCTGAACAGCCAAGAGTGATCCCAACAGGGCAGGGTTGAGCAGCCAAGAGTGATCTCAACAAGGCAGGGGTGAACAGCCAAAAGTGATCTCAACAGGGCAGAGGTAAACAGCCACAAATGATCTCAACAAGGCAGAGGTAAACAGCCAAGAGTGATCTCAACAGGGCAGGGGTGAGCAGCCAAGAGTGATCTCAACAAGGCAGGGGTGAACAGCCAAGAGTGATCTCAACAGGGCAGAGGTAAACAGCCACGAATTATTTCAACAAGGCAGAGGTAAACAGCCAAGAGTGATCTCAACAAGGCAGGGGTGAACAGCCAAGAATGATTTCAACAGGGCAGGGGTGAACAGCCAAGAGTGAACTCAACAAGGCAGGGGTGAACAGCCAAGAGTGATCTCAACAGGGCAGAGGTAAACAGCTACGAATGATCTCAACAAGGCAGAGGTAAACAGCCAAGAGTGATCTCAACAGGGCAGAGGTAAACAGTCAAGAGTGATCTCAACAAGGCAGAGGTAAACAGCCAAGAGTGATCTCAACAAGGCAGGGGTGAACAGCCAAGAATGATCTCAACAGGGCAGGGGTGAGCAGCCAAGAGTGGAAGAAAATAGCGGAGGACTATGATTAATGGAGAAGTGTCAGACCATGAGCCCGTTTCATTAAGGCTGCGTTCACACCGGGTCTGGTTGGCGTAGCGGATTCTAGTGTACCGTTCGCGTTTGGTCGACTTTCCGTCGGGTTGCGTCCAGACTACTAACAATTGAGCCAATTACACGTAGATAACTCATACCATATCACTTGAACACAACGAGATGTACAAACGGGCTGGTCAATCTAAATAAGTAAACACATGGAATATTACAACCAAGCTGCGAGACACATCAAGACAAAAAGGGTTGGTCAATCTAAGTAAGTAAACACATGGAATATTACAACCAAGCTGAGAGGCACATCAATACAAAAGGGTTGGTCAATCTAAGTAAGTAAACACACAGAATATTACAACCAAGCTGAGAAGCACATCAAGACAAAAGGGTTGGTAAATCTAAGTAAGTAAACACATGGAATATTGCAACGAAGCTGAGAGGCACATCAAGACAAAAGGGTTGGCCAATCTAAGTAAACACATGGAATATTACAACCAAGCTGAGAGGCACATCAAGACAAAAGGGTTGGTCAATCTAAGTAAGTAAACATATGGAATATTACAACCAAGCTGAGAGGCACTTAAACAAGGGTTGGTCAATCTAAGTAAGTAAACACATGGAATATTACAACACAGCTAACATACACATCAATGCAAAAGGGTTGGTCAATCTAAATAAGTAAACACGGAATATTACAACCAAGCTGAGACGCTCAAGACAAATCTAAGTAAGTAAGCACCTTGAATATTACAACCAAGCTGAGAGGCACATCAAAACAAAAGGGTTGGTCAATCTAAGTAAGCAAGCAAACACATTGAATATTATAACCAAGCTGAGAGGCACATCGAGACAAAAGGGTTGGTCAATCTAAGTAAGTAAGTAAACACATGGAATATTACAACCAAGCTGAGAGGCGCATCGAGACAAAAGGGTTGGTCAATCTAAGTAAGTAAGTAAACACATGGAATATTACAACCAAGCTGAGAGGCACATCGAGACAAAAGGGTTGGTCAATCTAAGTAAGTAAGTAAACACATGGAATATTACAACCAAGCTGAGAGGCACATCGAGACAAAAGGGTTGGTCAATCTAAGTAAGTAAGTAAACACATGGAATATTACAACCAAGCTGAGAGGCACATCAGGACAAAAGGGTTGGTCAATCTCAACATTGATAAGTAGTATTCAAATTGTCAACAGATGGGCCGATATGCCACGGAGGAGATACACTTACAGTAGATCTATTGTTGTCTATATAGATTAACAAGTTGTCAACGGATGGACTGATACGTAAGGGAAGAGATACACTTACAGTGGATCTATTGTGGTGTATATAGATTATCAAGTTGTCAGCGGATGGACTGATACGCCAGGGAGGAAATACACTTACAGTGGATCTATTGTGGTGTATATAGATTAACAAGGTGTCAACTGATGGATCGATACGTCAGGGAAGAGATATACTTTCAGTGGATCTATTGTGGTGTATATAGATTATCAAATTATCAACGGCTGGACTGATACGCCACGGAGGAGATACACTTACAGTGGATCTATTGTGGTGTATATAGATTATCAAGTTGTCGACGGATGGACTGATACGCCACGGAGGAGATACACTTACAGTGGATCTATTGTGGTGTATATAGATTATCAAGTTGTCAGCGGATGGACTGATACGCCAGGGAGGAAATACACTTACAGTGGATCTATTGTGGTGTATATAGATTAACAAGGTGTCAACGGATGGATCGATACGTCAGGGAAGAGGTATACTTTCAGTGGATCTATTGTGGTGTATATAGATTATCAAATTATCAACGGCTGGACTGATACGCCACGGAGGAGATACACTTACAGTGGATCTATTGTGGTTTATATAGATTATCAAGTTGTCGACGGATGGACTGATACGCCACGGAGGAGATACACTTACAGTGGATCTATTGTGGTGTATATAGATTATCAAGTTGTCAGCGGATGGACTGATACGCCAGGGAGGAAATACACTTACAGTGGATCTATTGTGGTGTATATAGATTAACAAGGTGTCAACTGATGGATCGATACGTCAGGGAAGAGATATACTTTCAGTGGATCTATTGTGGTGTATATAGATTATCAAATTATCAACGGCTGGACTGATACGCCACGGAGGAGATACACTTACAGTGGATCTATTGTGGTGTATATAGATTATCAAGTTATCAACGGATGGACTGATACGCCACGGAGGAGATACACTTACAGTGGATCTATTGTGGTGTATATAGATTATCAAGTTGTCGACGGATGGACTGATACGCCACGGAGGAGATACACTTACAGTGGATCTATTATGGTGTATATAGATTATCAAGTTGTCGACGGATGGACTGATACGCCACGGAGGAGATACACTTACAGTGGATCTATTGTGGTGTATATAGATTATCAAGTTATCAACGGATGGACTGATACGCCACGGAGGAGATACATTTACAGTGGATCTATTGTGGTGTATATAGATTATCAAGTTGTCAACGGATGGACTGATACGCCAGAAAGGAGATACACTTACAGTGGATCTATTGTGGTGTATATAGATTATCAAGTTATCAACGGATGGATCGATACGTCAGGGAAGAGATATACTTACAGTGAGCCTTGAAGTGGAAGAGTAGAGGATCGTGGGAAGTGTCGTTCTCGTGGATGGCCTCCGACCGGGATCCCTGCATCAGGAGGAACAAGACGTCCACATATTGTTAGTGTGCAATATAAATACTTAGATGTTTTCTTTATATAAATTATGCTGTTTTCTGATCATTTCTCATCATAATTTTTGGCAAGTGATTATAAGGTTTTTAAGTTAATATCAAGGCTGCTTACCTGACAAAAACAATGTCCGTAATGACCCCAATCGCACTCCACCACACCCCCCCCCCCCCCGTCGTATCCCGCCCCGCTCCCTGGTCCACAAGGTTGTCAATCTAACCTTTCTCTGAAGTAGATAAGATACAGTGACCAGCCCAGCCTGTGCACGGTGTCTGGGAATCCAGGAAGTTACTATTTTAATCATCAAAAGTAGATATACTTTGTTTCAACATATTGTGTTGCTACAGTGTAACTGTTGTCGGCACCTAAGGTCATCGGCTAGCACTTCAAAGGGATGCTTGTTTCACAATATCCAATAAGTTATATTGTGTTAATTACAGCTGTCAAAGTGCATGCTTGGCCAGACATGCCCAAGTGTTTACGTCTGTAGAGCATTACCGTGGGAAAGACAGCGCCAGTAAATAGCCACTAATTATCCAACGCGCAGTAGCGAAAAATCCTGCAGCTGAAAAATACTGCAGAATCGACCCTTAATGCGCATGTCCGGAAGTACAGTTGTTCGCGGGGAGACATCAGGGCTTGTTATGTTAGGAAGGGCAAAAAAAATTCCTACGTATACGTACGTTTATCCAGATTATATTAGTTGGCGTTAAATTTAGAATGATACCGATTAGGACCGTCGCGAAGTCCATTAATTGTAAATGTTGTCATACTGTTATCATAACACATTGTAAACACGAAGCAAATAGGTGCAATGTGGAACAACAGTTACCGTTGCATGTATATAATAAAATTCTAGAACATGCACAAAACTAATAACTCATTAATTTAACTTTTATTGGGCTAGCGTATTACGGAAGACTGTTCTAAGATAGTAATGTAATCGCGGTCTTCAAACTTTATTATTAATATTTGCGATGGGATGGGTGTAAAATTATTAGAATTTTGTTTATATGGAAGAAGGATATATGTGGAAATATTTAAAATGCCAGCCAATTAATGTGTTGTAAGTTGTATTCAGCACAAATAATGTACAAACTGCCAAAACACATATTTGGTGCTAAAATAATTGAGCTTTGTTTAATGCTAGTTAAAATTATTTTAGCAGCATATAATAAATGTGTTCTTGTAGATGTACTTTAATGTATAATGAATATAATCCTGCAAGAATTATGATATATTCGTTCACATTTGGCATGTTTACTGCTGAGCTCGACTCCACTGGGCTTTTATTTACATCCGTATGCCCATGCAGACATTCAGAAATGTACACATGTATACTTAGCTATAATTAAATATATAAATATAATATGGTTATTAGGCTGCACTTTGCTCATTTCGTGAAGTAAAATAGTCTCAGTAATAGTGCATAATGGCAATGCCGATTTATTTTATAAAACATTTTTGAAAATGTGTGTACAGTGTGTATTAAACATACCCCAATTATATCACATGATCACAGTGCACACGCATTATATAATTACTAGAATTTAAATTATCTGAAAACAAAAGTATACAAAATGTTGTGGTGCACAATGCGCATGCAACATTCATTTACGTATACATAGACATATCATTAGATTAATAGTATAAAACACATCACTCTAACAACAAAAAGAGTCGCCAGTTTACTTCATGACTTCAAAACAAACAAATCAACAGGACCCTTGTTCAAATATGGGCAGCTCGCGTTTGCCTCAATGATTACACATCCAGAGAAACGGGATGCATGCCAGAAATGTTTTTAAAAAAACCTAGAACAACTAACAATCAGACGAACAAACAAATGCCTTACCATATCAATACGTTATACACAACTAAGTTAACATGCACACCCAACCCCAACCGTTTGACTCCACAGGAGTGTTGGCCAATATACAATCAAGATCAAGAAGACATTCAACAATGCTGTGCATTAAATACGAAATGATGCATACTTGGATTACACAGTATAATCTGTGTGCATAAACACACACATATATTTTAAACATTTATAATGGTAATATATAGTTGATACATAGAGAAGAAGACAACGCTCTTTCCTCCTCTTGATCTGTAGGATATAAAACCAACAGATTGCCATCAATGGTAACCATTATCTTGCCACAATACTCCCCACCACTTACAAGATATTATCATCCAAATAAATATCAGATAATCCCCGCTCGCATTCAGGTCTACAGCAATTCTTTCTTCCCACGCACTGTATTCTGGTGGAACGTCCTCCCCGGGAATGCGTTGGTAGCTCCAATCATCCAGGCCTTCAGGGAGCGGTTGTTTCACACTTCTATGCCATGGTATGTGTTTTGACTTCACATCTGGCACAGCACACAATTGTATATATGCACACACACATGGACGTCAAAATCCAGACTTATGGACTGTCAATTAACCAAGTAGAAGTAGAAGTATAATATATGTATCTTATGGAAAACATGTTTATATTACTATAATAATTACATAAATTAATTTCAATAGGTGTGTATACTACACATGGGTATAATTACATTTATGCCTTGTATTTTAATGCAAATATGTTCACCATAGTATGTGTGCATGATACTGTCAACTACAGTTCATTAACTTTTGTTTCATCAAGTGCAAGTCTTGTCAAAGCTTGTCCTAACAGGAATGGTTCGATGACAAGCCTCTTGTATGACGTGCTGCAATGAAAGACATGATTCATGTTTATTATCATTCTGTCAGTCAATGCTAGTATACATGTAACATATATGTGATATCTTGGAAATACACTTTTCTCGTAATTTCTTAGTAACATGGATATAAGCACTTTTATATATAACATACGTACATAATGTATAATGTATAGGCTAATTACCTCCACCAAGAAGGTTATGCTTACCCCTGTGTGCTTGTTTATTTGTTTGTGTCTTTCTTTGCCAACTATAGATGTCAACAAAATAATATATATTTGTAAATTTGGGGGGAAGATTACTCACAGGAGAGCAACTAAACTTAGTCATAAGTGAATTATGCTATGACAAGCAAGTTGTACCTCTATCATCCGGTCATTTAATCATTAGACATATTTGTATTTAATTATCATGTTTTTTAATTACATAACTCTTCTACCAAGTTTGTATTACTTTTATCTCACAACGTGTTCTTTGTGCTAATGATTAAGTGTACAACAATAATAACAACACCTGGTGCAATAGGCAAGGCAGAGCACATCATCTAGGCCAGTCACCAGTGTCAATGAATGTCACAATATCAGTATTAGACATATTTCTAATTTGTCACTGTTATGATGGGGTAACAGTGTTGACAAACTTATCTTATACAGGTGTGGGAGTACCTCAAAAATAGGTTTTACGGTTGAAATAGATTAAACTGTGTCTGAATTTCGATAATAAATTGTACAATTTGCAACAGACTGTAGTGTGTCTGTTAGAAACAGCGACGTTGTGTGAAACAGGCACTGTTCAGCAAGGCAGAAGTATGCATTCTACCTTGACCCATTCAAATTAAATAACTATTTTTTATTCCAGTAACATACAGAGATGACAGTTTTCGAAGATTATCTGGCAAACAGTATTGTGTCTATATTGTGTATATACCAGTTATCACCGTGACCTCACATGCCAGCTTTGCTTGCAATACCAGTGTTGCCATAACCTGAACAAATATGTGAACCAGAAGGATAGATAAACAAATGTGATGGGAAGACTGGTAGATAGAGGGGGGTCGGTCATCATCTGTAAGCAAAGCACACCCTATGAAAGTAAAAAAAAGTCAACTCCTATGCATTATGTCTTAGGAAGCCATAAAGAATATGACCGGTGTCTAAACCTGGTTTCCTTAGTGCAAGCGACTTTAGAGTGTAGTTATGGTGATTCGCCTGGATGGCACACTAGTTTATAACAGATACCCTCCCAACAAATGTTGGTACTCATTTGCAGCTGAACAGACTGGGGTAAATTGGGTCAAGTCCCTTGGCCAGCAGTACATATCCACCATGTCCAAGTGTGGATACTAAACTCATGACTTTATCTATATTCACAACACAACAACCACTAAGCCATGGAGGCTTCCACTTGAAATTGGAGTGTGTTTATTGTTATGTAAGAAATCAATGTGAACACCAGAATGTGCAAGTGCTATAAGCAATAAGACAATGTCTGGTATATTGCACTGGAATGCAGCATGACCTACAATAAATTACATTACGTTTATCTATTTATTTGTTTGTGGTATCTATACAGTGAATACAATGTGAGATATACAATTTATAACATGCAAATACAACTGGCAATAGACAGCAGACAGATATTCTACTGTGAATGAAATTATTAACTTTATCATTATTTTTTTACAGAGAATTGTTTTTGCTTCCACCACTTGCTTATAGAGGGTTCTAACATATCAATATCAACAGGCAACTCCAGCATTACCAACATGTAAACATTATCATACTTTCTCAAAGATGCAGGCTGTATTAACTTACTCGGATTCAATGAAAAAGAGTACGTCATGGAGGTCACTGACGACAACGTCCCTCACCTGTTACAACACATAATATTAACAAAATGTAAAATGTTGTGGATTGAAAGCGTACATATATTAAGTAGACATGACCTAAAACGAATATATATTATATGTACCTTATAAAATAATATGTAAAATAACTAATATAATCTGGATGAACGTACGTATAAGTAGGAATTTGTTTGCCCTTCCTAACATAACAAGTCCTGATGTCTCCCCGCGAAAAAAACTGTACTTCCGGACATGCTCATTAAGGGTCGATTCTGCAGTATTTTTCAGCTGCAGAATTTTTCGCTATAAAGCGTCTCTAATGTCAGATCCAACAAAATATCAAAATGGGGCAGAAACCTAGATAGGCCTACACTGGCTACAGCAGAAACTGTGCAGGTAACTGTCTATCAGGCATGTGAGAGGAGGCAAGTCATTTCCGAGGAACATTTGCGCGCGGCGCGGCAAACTGGGGAAAAAGGGGGGTCTGGATTGGAACACAGACATGTTTTACGAAATAAATGTTTGTGATGCAATCTAGTGTACTTTCACACTGTTTTTGTGTAATCCTGTAACTTTTATTTTATATAAAATCAAAAAAAATATGCATAGAAAAACTACATTTGGGATTTTATTAATCAAAAGTGTAAGCATATAGTTCCCTGCACATAACTGTAAAAGCACATAATTTTTATATCATACAAAAAGCAGAAGCAGTGTATACAACATTGTCAAAAACATTACACAAGTGGTCAATGTGAAAAAAATACTCGAAAATGTTTTAAATAACCAAGGTTTATTAAAATAATAATTCTAATGTACAGTACACTGAAATTCACACACAAATGTCCACATCTACTAGTGTTCATTGAAACCATAAACTTGTAAACTTTACAAGTGTTCATTGTGGACATGTGACTTCACTTCTTTTCTTGCCTGTGCTTGATTCTGGCACTCACAGCTTTCTTTCTCTTCTCTGCCTGAACAAGGACTGGGGAGTGGAGGTGGACAGATTTAAGTCTCTTTGACACTTTGTGTTTGCCTCTTGCCTCTTGGGAAACCTGTTCAGCTGCTTTTCTCTTGCTTCTTCAAATTCAACGCGTCCCCTCTCTGTAAAACATCTTTCTTGGTGCACGCCATATCCCCTCAAAGTGTTCTTATTAACAACGTCAGGTAAATTTAATTCAAATTGAATTGACGTACTTCATGTTGAATTATTATTGATATACTTATTTTTATACAAAATAATCTACAAACCCATCTAGGATACCTTAAAGTTATCGCCAAAAATTCGCTTACTATTCGCGTTTACATATCGTTAACGGTGCTGTATTATGCAATGACCCGTAACGCCAGCGACGTGAGCATACGCCGGCACCGGTGTAGGACGCTGAAAACACTACCCCGCTGAAAACACTACGATAGTGTTTCGAGCGAACCCTCAAAACACTACCGTAGTGTTTTGAGCCTACCTTCAAAACACTACGGTTACGCTCAAAACACTACTCCTACGTACGCTCAAAACATTACCCAATTCCAGAACACTACCGTCAGTATATTTAGCAGCCAAGTACACAAGTCACCTTTGGGAATCCTCCTATACTCTGGGGTCAACTTCGCAATCTTTGGAGCCAATTAGACAGCGGGAATAAATAGTTAGTGTGAAATGTCGTAAAACATTAATTAAAATTATAATTAGTTACGGTTAGGGTGAGGGTTAGTTATAGCGTAATCGTCTGAACAAGAAAGACGGCGGAAATAAATAGTTAGTGTCATAATGAGGCGACGGGAATAAGTAATTATTCATTAAGGTTGAGGTAATTAAGTTAAATTATGATTAGACTGAATAATGGTGGGTTAGGGTTATATATGTATAGCATAATCGTTATAACCAAACAGACGACGGGAATAAATAGGTAGTGTGAAACCGACCTTATTAATTATGTTGAGATGATTATTATTAGTTATATTTCTGGTTAGTTATAATTGGGGGTTAGGATATTCGGTGGAACCAATCAGACGACTGGAATAAAAACTTAATGTGATATGTCATCATTCATTATGGCTGAGGTTATTATTATTATTATTTATGGTTGGATTCATTTATAATTAGGGTTAGGGTAATTAAAATAGAACAAATATGATACTAGAATAAACAGTTAGTAAGAAATGTCTCCATTCATTAGGGTTAAGTTTATTATTATAATTAGCTATGCTTGGATTTAGTCATGGTTGGGGTTAGGATAACCCTTGTAACTAATCGGACGACTGGAAAAAATAGTGTGAAGTGTCGTTAATCATTATGGCTAAGATTATAAAATTATATATCAAGTAGTCTAATTATTTCATGATCAATAACTAAATAGGGTATAACATCTATGTCTTTTAAATAGCTTGTTATAAACCTAAACCCTTTTAAT
>OZ023207.1:26016206-26188201 GCA_963995525.1 Escarpia spicata | reverse complement strand
GCTCAATTCCTAACACATATTCCGTATAACCTTTTCAAACTCAGAACGTGTCAGTTGTATCAGTGCAGGATAAAGCAGTGCATTAAGATAGGCTAAAAGCATTAAGAACGCGAGTATTTAATTATACAAATGTTAAAGTGGAAAAAATTACCCAGTTTTGAATATATAGTATCCCCACGCATACGGTGACGATACAGGTTAGACATGAAGTTCCGTTTTAATTGTGAAGGCGCTGTGGCTCTGTAGCATGGTTGGTAAGGCGTTTGACGTCGAGTGATCAGGTTCTACGATTAAATCCCGTCAGTTGTTTAGGTTGGTTAGTGTTTCTTTTAGTTTTTAAATGTAGTTAAGCTTCTTTACAATTGTAATAAAATTCAGCATCTATGAAATGGTATGTCTCAAAACACTCACAAATAATTTATGTATTTCTAATGATACCATGTGAATTTTTTTTATCAAACAACATTCTTTTCAAGCAAGCCACAACATTTTAGATGCATTATTAGTGGCCTAAGTGATAATTAAAAAAAATTGTACTACTGACACACATAATAAATAGACTGCGAATAAAAAATGGCAACTGGAATTTAAAAAAAACAATTAAATGTGATACAATGAATTTAAATTTATGCAGCCCTGTGGCTATGCAAATCATTTGCGATGTGAATATGAATATATCATGTGCTTTATAATTCTCTTTCAAAAGTCACAGACAAGTGAAGTGTAAAGTGCTCTAATAACATCATAGTCGAGCAGCAGATGTTCGTGTGTGTAATCTGCTTTTCTGAGATATTGCTAGCCGACATTCAACTATTGTACTGTTTTCATTTAAATATTGTGAATTTGTGTATGGATATGCATGAACTGGCATGCACCCAGTTTTCATATGGGGTAATGTTCTCGAGATACTGAAGTAGCTTGCCTAGCTGTATATGAATGTTAGTTACATAATTAATTGTTAACACCTCACAACAAGAAATGAACGTAACAAACAGTTAATGCTATAAATTCAATCCAATCACTTTACTCTGGAATATTATAAGACATATACAAGATTATAATGACTAAAATCTCCATCAGGGATGGCATATAGTGGAGACGTGTATTGTCAGTACATATTGCATCACTTGACTAAGTTATACATATGATTCCTAATCAACACTTTGCAAACGGTAAAAACCTGACACTGCAATTTCCATTTTTATAACTAGCACAAGAAGACAATGAATACTATAGACCCCATATAAACTCATGACACATTCATGTTGGTGAATGTTATGACAAATAGTGTGGCAAAATGAAACCTTCATTTAAACCATATTTAACTTGTGTAACAATGCCATAAGAGTAAAACGAACAATCAATAATAAACTGGGTTAAATGATGAATCGTATTCATATGACAATTCTAGACTAGATAGACATCACACATTTATTATAATAGCTACCAAAGGTGTATCTAGGGAGGTCACTGGGTCATGGCTCCCCTTTGGAATTTTCTTGTTTCTTATATAACCCGTTGCCGCATTAATGTTGAGCTTTGAAAATAAGTGGGTGATTAAGTGTGGCTCCTTTGGCCCCTCTCTGAGGTCCTATATAAACCATAGTAACAGCTAAAGAGATATCACCATAGTAATTAAAGGAAAACAAAAGGCAACGTTTTGGTGTTAAGCATCTAAAAGAGTTAATACAAACTAACAATTTCCAACTACAATCAACAACAATTTGAACACACAACTACCGAATTTCTATGGATTACGCCATTGTTAGAAGAAAGTGACGTCACACTGTCGTAACTCACTTCGTAAATTTTCTGCGTACTATTTGTTTCCAACTCCGTTAGTTTACCAATTAAATAATGTGCGCATGCGCTGTGACTGTGTAAATAAGGGTGTTGGTGAATTCGGCCCACGGTGAATTCGGCCCAACTTTCTGGTGAATTCGGCCCACTTTATAATGGCGTGAATGGGGTGGTGAATTCGGCCCATGTTATATCTGCTAAGTGAACTCGGTCCAACTTTCTGGTGAATTCGGCCCGCGTTGTTTTTAGAGTTTTAAGTCGTTAGTTAGTGAAAATGTTGTTCATAAAAACACAAATTTAATCACCATTTTATGCTCGATCTTCGAACGTCTAACTTCGCTCCAGCACCATATCTTGCGCTTTTCCAGCGCTATCTCGTGCGGTGTCGATGGCGCTGCCGCTGGTGCGAAGTGCCGTAAATTGTGTGTATAAACGAGAATAGTATGCTTATGCGTTGCGACAAAAATTGACTAATGTAATACGGTGAAAGGATGTCACATGCTGTATAAACGGCACAAGTCAGCATTTGTTTGCAGTGTAACTTTATTAACGTATGGTGCAATGAAAGATGCAATAAACACAACGGTTTGAAATATCTCACATAGCTAAATGGTACGCAGAGTAAGTATACCATCGCAAATACTCAGGCGTATCACTTATCACACTACTAAATTTTGGAGAACAAAAATCAGTTATACTCAATATTATGTATAATATAGCATGTTGTGTGTCATCAGGTTTGTTATATATGTCAACTGCATGCTTCACTAGTAAAACAGTATATCGTCATAAATACAGAGGCGTATCAATGATCACACTACACCATACTACACTTGGTAGAACCAGGCTCACTTGCGTCCAATCATGGTTGGCCCGTACACTTTGGCACAGCCGTATAGCAGCTGTCGCGCACTCTTGCGGCCGTCTTCATATTCTTGCCACAAGTTGAATATCTTCGCCTGGAGATTCAAGTAAGCTTTCCGTTGATGCTTTCGTAACTTGTGTTCGCTGATGAGGCGCACTTGTACGGTGATCAGCCTTGCCTCATCGTGTAGCATGTGCACGAGCAGGTAAAACGACATCTGTGCTCGTCCCCTGGCATTCAGTCGTCGGTGCGATTGCTGGGATGACCGGTGGTAGCTTGTCATCTGTAGATTCCACGCTTAGTCTTGAACTTTCACAGACCGGTGTGCCATGGATGCCGTTCGCGTTGTCTTTCTGTCGTCTCACGAGCAAACAAAAGTGGTTCCGCAGAAACGATACGCTGCTCGCTGGTACAGAAATATGTGTCCACATGAGACATACAGCCTCAGTACCTGTGTGTAGCGTAACAGCACGGCCAGTGATATGTCTTGAAAAAGACATCGTCACTGCTGATCGGAGCGGGTAGTATGAATCCACGGGTTTCCTAAGTGCGACACTGCACGCGTATATATGAGACATTTCGCTGTAGCCGCCCGGCGTACAAGCGAGAGACAGCAGCGTCCAGTAATCGCATCAACGATTATCTCCGGTGTAGGTGGCCAACTTGACGTCGTAATGCTGCCGATGCAGACATATTTCTAAGAATGTTGCCAGGCGCAGATAGATGTGAAAATCTTCCTAGTTGAAAGTTCCCAACGAAATGGCGCGGTACAGACAGTTTCCATCTCCGATGATGGGCCTAGGTGTGTAGTTGTTCAGCTTCGTCGGGTCGAGCATCTGTAGAATGTTCGTTGACACTGCGTCGACGTTCGTGGACGTTGTTCCATCTTTGGTGGTCGGCGACTTCACGTATGTGTCGAACAACAACTGTTCATTACGCGCCCTTTTCTCAATGCGCGGCTGATTTTTTGCTGTTGCTGCACGCGATAATCTATCAAACGAATAGACACTTTCACATCGAAGAATGAGTTCACATTTCATTACGAACAAGAAATTAAGTAAAGGACAAATAAAGTGTGGATTATAATTAACATTTTCTAAACCTCACTGTCATTAACTCGTGTATTGTTATTGTTTAAATAAGTGTCTTTAAGTTTCTAAGTGCTGTAAGTCAACTCATTAAGGGTTTATCTTATGTAAATACAACACTAATATGTCAATCGACTTGCCCCATTTTGCAAAAGCATAATTTAGCGAATAACACATCAAACTTACTTAAATATGGTAACAAGTAGGAAACAAGTATATCATATTGTACGCGCACACTTTCTTATGTTAAAATAGTACTTAGTTTAATTAACTCAGAATGCAACTTTTAAAAGTCAATCGATGAAATAGATTACAGTATAATTACGTTGAACACGCACCTTTGCATAGCCTTCAGCATGTCATAGCTGCCATTGGTGAAGGCGCAGGATTGGCAGAGAAAATCTCTATCATTGCCGCTCCAGCTTTGCAGCATCGTCTGGTCCATCGGGATGCAAAACGCATGCGACCAACAACCACACTCTGAACATTATATCACATCTTTTTCACATTCTTTTCTACACTTATCACAAGGATAGCGACACTTTCTAGCGCGTTTGGAGATCCGTGTTGCCATAATAATTGTTGTTGCAAGTAATGATAATTTGACGAGCTTATATAGCAATCAGTAGTCTTCATGGCTCATTCCGGTTTCATACCTTGACCAATGAATGGCTTCTGACTAGACAATTGGACCCGGTCAACCGGCAGACCTGCTGCTGCTTTCTATGGTGTACAGTACGCTGACGACCGTTAATCCTATCACACCCCTTCAGTCAGGTTTACTGTTGACTTTTGCCAAAGAATATGTGTTAAGACAATGACAAGTGGCAGTGGTTTCTAGCTGCTTCTTCTGTATAATTTACCTACAGAAAACAGCTTAATTTGTGTTGTAACACATATTCATGTCGTCTGCTTAGTTCCAGTTCAGCCCAGGATTAATACGTTTAAAAGTGCTCAATATGTCAATTAATAATATAGCACTATATAACCTTGTTTGTACATGATATATAAGTAAATGTTTATTTTTCCAACAAAACAACAATACATACAGTGTTTATGGTATATCAGAATGAGTATGTCAGAAAAAAGGGGTATACTGAAGAAACTTTTGTATTTGTATAATCCTAAGAATTATTTACTTACAGCACATGGAATATGGCAGATGTTACATAATAGTACAATGTTAGTTATTATTGGCTATTACAACATAAACATACACAAAGATATAAAGATACAAATGGCGCAAAAGATGAACAATTATATCCGCACTCTATACGGATATATGGTAGCAACTATGATCATAGATTTATGTAGATATCAAACCACTCTTTGTGTATCTTCTGATGTGTGATGGGACACACTGGGTTAAGTGGCCTGCTACTCTGTCATTTTTTCATTGAGCAGATACTTCTGAAGCGAATGTAGTTGTTTGTCTTATTCTTGTTTTTATGTGTGAAGGGACACAATGGGGTAACTGGCTTGCAACTCCATCATTGTTCCATTGAGCAGATACTTCTGAAGCGAATGTAGTTGTTTGTCTTATTCTTGTTTTTATGTGTGAAGGGACACAATGGGGTAACTGGCTTGCAACTCCATCATTGTTCCATTGAGCTGATACTTCTGAAGCGAATGTAGTTGTTTGTCTTATTCTTGTTTTTATGTGTGAAGGGACACAATGGGGTAACTGGCTTGCAACTCCATCATTGTTCCATTGAGCTGATACTTCTGAAGCGAATGTAGTTGTTTGTCTTATTCTTGTTTTTATGTGTGAAGGGACACAATGGGGTAACTGGCTTGCAACTCCATCATTGTTCCATTGAGCTGATACTTCTGAAGCGAATGTAGTTGTTTGTCTTATTCTTGTTTTATGTGTGAAGGGACACAATGGGGTAACTGGCTTGCAACTCCATCATTGTTCCATTGAGCTGATACTTCTGAAGCGAATGTAGTTGTTTGTCTTATTCTTGTTTTTATGTGTGAAGGGACACAATGGGGTAACTGGCTTGCAACTCCATCATTGTTCCATTGAGCTGATACTTCTGAAGCGAATGTAGTTGTTTGTCTTATTCTTGTTTTATGTGTGAAGGGACACAATGGGGTAACTGGCTTGCAACTCCATCATTGTTCCATTGAGCTGATACTTCTGAAGCGAATGTAGTTGTTTGTCTTATTCTTGTTTTTATGTGTGAAGGGACACAATGGGGTAACTGGCTTGCAACTCCATCATTGTTCCATTGAGCAGATACTTCTGAAGCGAATGTAGTTGTTTGTCAGCACATTGTTTACTACAACAGTGTTCATGTGTGAAGGGGTAACTGGCTTGCTACTCCACCATTGTTTCATTGAGCTGCTCAGTAACCATCGACTCAGCTCTCTTTATTCATGTACATGATGATGAGTAACATCCAATGTTAAGTTGGTCGTAGGTCACGCATGTACAATCAACATCGTGTCGCCGTTTTGATACAGGTCAAAACGGCGACAGATCTAAAACGGCGACAACCAAAACGGCGACACGCTTTCCAATTCTTCGGAAGACAACGAAAACCAAATCTATTTCGAAGCAGCTGGTTACCGGTTTGAAACACAAAAACAAGGGCCTATGTTGGAAGATAGGGCAGAGGCGCGTGCCGGAGGGCACGAACAGGAAGGCCCACGGGAAGTGGAAATGTCGAGGCGCACACCATGCCGAGATGAAATTGACTGGTGTCGGTGTGGAAAATGCCGCAGCGATCTCGTTGTTCAGGAACAAGAACTGAATATGTCTGCTGCCAGAAGGCGGTTGCTACTCGACAGCAACGCTGTTGGTGAAGGTAATTATTAATATGTTTAGTTTATTGTTTAAATAATCGATGAGCCTAAGGTCCGGGCTGCTTATGAACAGCGAGAGATGATCGCTCGGGCCGGGACACGTCACTTGTCTTACATTTGGGATTGCTTGACGTTTAACTTAGTTAGATCTCACTCTCAGTGCCTGTGTACTCAGTGTTTGAACTTTGACATATCCATTTTCGAATACCACCCATGGCTGTACCCTCACTTTTTAAAAGAAATGTAGTTGAATGGTTCCAGGATTCATGTGAACCAAAATTGTACAGGGCAGAGCTATGATACAAAATAAGCAGGAATTAATTCCTCTTTTGTTCTATCCCCGTCAACACTCTTCACATTCGCAGTAATGGCTATGCATGTGTGAACAATATGTGGCAGTACTACTTTTTAAACACATGGCAGGTAGATATATTATTTTAAACGTTATGCATAGTGCAATTTGTCTGCACAAAGTTTACAATGGGTCTTATGAATAAAATATACATTGAACTTTTTTCAGCCATAGCCCCCATTTGTTTTGGTAACAAAGAAAATAACCACCGCTTTGTGCAAATATTGACACATTTCAAAACAGCCTTTCTTAATCTGCATAATTTTTTTCCCTTTAAAAAACAAGGGAAACGGACCAGAAAGAAATACTTATCGAAAGAAGCCATTAGAAAAATTAAGTATAAACAGATTATGTGGAAGCCATATAGACGTACTGGAAATGATGAAGACTACAACATTTATAAAGAAGCACTAAACCAAGCTACAGCTGAAATTAGAAATTCAAAGAGAAGCTATGAACATAAATTAGCTTGTAATATAAAACATGACAGCAAGAGTTTTTATGCATATGTTCGAAGCAAACAGAAAGTTCAGGATAAGGTCGGTCCTCTAGAAGATAGTGCTGGAAAATATAATATCAGAAGGATTCTTAATGGCAGAAGACCTGAATGAGTATTTTAGTTCAGTGTTTACCAGAGAAGACAATAGTTCACTGCCAGTACCAGAGGCTAAGTTCAAGGGGGTAGAATCAGACTATTTAAGACAGTTAATTGTAACCCCAGAAATGGTAGCTAAGAAGATTAGGGCTATGAAGGATAATAAATCACCTGGAGTGGATGGTATTCCACCCAAACTACTATTGGAAATTGTAGAACAAATTAGCATACCGCTTGCAACAGTTTTCAACTTGTCATTAGAAGAGGGAGTGGTTCCTTTAGAATGGAAAGAAGCAAATATTATACCGTTACTTAAAAAAGGTTCGAGAAACAAGTAAAATAATTACAGACCAGTTAGTTTAACATCAGTGATTTGTAAATTATTAGAAAGACTAATTAAAGATCACATGGTGGATTTTCTTGTTAAACATAACTTGAAAAACCCATCTGAACATGGGTTTCTAAAAGCGAGGTCATGCTTAACAAATATGTTATGTTTTTGGAAGATATCACTAAGTGGGTAGATGATGGATCACCAGTAGATATCATCTACTTAGATTTTCAAAAAGCTTTCGACAAAGTGCCACATCAAAGATTACTTCTTAAACTAAAGGCCCATGGCATAGGAAATGGTATAATTAACTGGATAGAAAAATGGCTGATTGACATAAGACAACGGGTAGTTGTTGATGGGGAAGCTTCAAAGTGGAAGTCAGTTTTAAGTGGGGTTCCACAGGGATCAGTACTGGGACCTATATTATTCTTAATATATATAAACAATTTGGACGATGATATAGCTAGCAAGGTGTTGACATTTGTAGGTGATACAAAAGTGTTTAGAAGGATTAAAAGTGATGGAGATAGACAGCATTTACAAGATGATCTTGACAGGTTGATCAAACGGTCTGAAAAGTGGCAAATGTTGTTCAATTTTGGGAAATGTAAATGCCTTCACACAGGACATGGGAACGAATATGTAGAATATACAATGTATTAAGTACTACTGTAAAAGAAAAAGACTTAGGGCTGACAATTAGTGCTGACATGAAGGTTTCAGAGCAGTGTGGAACTGCAGCTTCAAAAGGATATGCATTGTTACGAGACCAGTAAAATGTGTTGTTAAATATTTATTGAAATGTATTAATGATGAACACAATACAACATCATAGTAGCACTAGCAATACAAATATATATAGATAATTTTATCAGAAATCTCATGTCTGATGCCCAAATTATTAACAATCTTCCAGGGAAATTACTTAGTGGACTTACCATACGTCATCTACCATCCACATGCTAAGCAAATTCACATCATTGAAATGACTGCCATTTGAACCTAACATCAAGGTAGATCATGTATTCAAAACTAACAAGTATGTCGCACTAATCCATGATGTAAACAATAACGGAATAAAATAAGAATTAACATGCATTGAAATAGGTTGCAGAGGCTATGTATTTGAACCCAACAAATCTAAGACTGACAACATCCTTAAAATCTCTTGGAATAAAACCACCAACAAAACAACTAATTCAATCGTATGCTTGTCAAACCTAGCCCTGCTAACGCCATTCACCCTTTCTAAATGTAAAGACGAACCACACTGGCTTGACCCAAGACTAATTTAAATATGATGACCATCACCCTAATATGACAATAATTACAAAATAAAATTCCCCTCAACAGCAAGTAATCCTACATAAATGTGTTCATTTTCAATATGACTTACTTTAACCGTTAGTCATTATTTACCTTAGCCTGCTACAATATACTACTATACATAGCTATTTACTGTATTCACACATGTACTTGGGTTATCGTTTCACACTTTATTGTATTCTACTGTATGAATAAAGTGATACTCTCTCACTATAGAACAAATTATAATGGTTCCACCTAAGTTATCATAATGTATATATACAATGTTTGTTGCACCGTCATGATTTGTTCTATAGTGCAAAATTATCAATATTTGCAGATTCCAGATGAACACGTTTAATGGTAAACAATTTATATAAAGGAATGGTGTCGTTATAGAACCAATTTTTATATGTCATTTATTTACAATGTCAGATGTTTATTTGAGCCCAATTTATTTCAGGTCTCTCAGGTGGGCTGCATACAGACAGTTTACCTGGTGGATCCATGGCAAGCTGGGACGAAGGGTACAGAGAGTTCTACCAGCATGCGCCAGCCATGGAATAAGATCAAGGTTCCCTGCCCCCGATGGGGGACAACACGAGGGATACCACGCTGGACTTGAAAACTAAACTAGACAATGTACATGTGGCCTATGAAGGTGTAGGTTGGTGGTGGCAGTATTTACTGTTTCTTTACAAATTGACAGACTTGCTGCCAGCAGATCCTCCTTCTCTGGTTTTGGGACATCTGCCCCAGTGACTGTGATCGCATGCAGTGTGATATTTCTTTATAAACACATCTGTCACTCGATCCGTGAGCATGTGTAGGTGGGTACGTGGGTTCACCTGCTGTGGTCTGTCATGCAGCACCCATTGCTTGCGTCTTTTGGACCACATGACACCAGTTTCAACAGGTTTGTCTGGGCTGGGACATGGTCGGTAGTTCCACGCCAAAGCAGACAGCATCAGTCTAGCTTTCATTCCTACAGTGAAGAATAGTGCATGCAGTATTCTAACAAAATGTCTGCAAACAACTGGTGTAACACACTAGTCTATATGTTGTTAGTAAACTGCTGTTATTTACCTTATGACTGTAGCATTCAATGAACTTTAAAGTGCTTTTCCTGTGTAAAGTGTTGGTTGTGTTTAGTAACAATACAATGACCAATCATGGTAATCATACTGGTACATTAGTAAACCGTTACTGATCCTTACAAATAAGGCATTCCATCATCACATACCTTCACATAATTTATTATAACTTGTTTTTTCTTCTTAATTTAGGTATCTACTGTATATACAGTCACTGTATTTTGGTATCTTGTTTTGATTTTATATTTCTTTAATACAATTGGTGATAATGACACAAGTGCTCTTATTTATTTAATTACAGTTGCATTCTGGAATGTAATTATTACACGGAGATGTAATTTATTACACTCAAGTAACTGAACTCCTAAATGTACAGAGCAACTGATTACAAGGAATAGGTAGGGTGATACAGAATGGGCACTATCCATCTGTGGAGTATTCGCCCCCTCACATCTGAGTAACTAAACTACTAAAAAGTTGGTCATCAGGAACTTTGACTATGTAACATTTTTGGTCCCATACATAAGTCGGTGGTCCACATATTAACACATAACATGTAAACAGCAATTACATTATCAGTTTTGGAAGTCTGAATAAACACATTTACTGATAACGTAGTAGTCATGCTGGCTGGTACTTTTGAGTAGCCATCCTGAAAAAAACGAGTTGGATGCCTATGAAATGCAGTAATTTCGAAAACTTATTATAATGTTAGTTATGCATAAGAGCTGATTTAGTATTTGGGATTCGAGTCGGTGACTGGAATTCACCTTACACTACTTGGGTTGTGGTCCCTACTCATCATCTACTGACTGCAAATCTAAAGGTTACTTGTTGCTTTGGACATGCCTCAGGCATAAAATGAATACATATCAAGTTTGGTACTTACTCCAGCAACGGTGCGTCACCGTTGCATGTTACACAACACCACCACAGATGGTTTGATACATTCTGTATCCAATGAAGGAAGTCCTCGCATCCCTTGCCTCGGACCTTTGCAATAAACTTGCGGTTGATGCCTTTCCCCATGTGCCACATCATGTTGGTGATCGAGCTGAAATGCAAATTACAATTATTTATATTTCTTATCCAAATTTAAGATATTTTTACAACAGCTGTTACCTGTTTTTGCTGTTAGTGTGCAAAAAAACAAGTTAGTGAAAATGTATGCACATGGTATATTATTAAAGATATTTCAACAACATATAATTATTGAGTGATGCCAGTATTTTTATAATACAAACATGGTGTATCTGGTGAGCTCATTGATAACTATATTTGGATCACATAATTACTCCCAGAGATATCATTCCAAATGCAGAATTTAAATGTTTTTTTTTTAGAAAATGGCCATCAAATGTGGCATAATGGATAAAAATTAGTTGATATTGACACTTTTATTCCATGGATAAGAGTGGTTTAAAGGTATGTAATTATTGTAAAATGATATATATTCACAGTAAACATAATAAGCTATCATAATCTAGCATAACAAACATTTTAGTATTTTTTTCTATAAAAAAACACTTTCACCTGGGTTGTATCCCCTTAACTAAAATTGAGTAACATAATAATTTTACTAAATACAAATGAAGCCATTTTAAACGCTTTACAATAGAGTATATAGTGATATTCTTCGTCACATAAACAGTAGTCACACATAATTATATATCGAAGTCCAATTATATAACATCATGACATAAATAATAGGCCAAACATTTCGATATATGACAATGTCCAATGCAATATTATTGAATGCAGAACGTGTTTTTGTTCATTTAACACAGAATACAGTAAGTTTTGCAATGTTATTATAAACGACAATCATTCCAGCCCATGTTAATCCGTTACTGTAATATCGCTCACGCGACTTGATTGCCGTTAACTTTTGCTATTTGGCTATCTTCTAATGACTAAAGTCTAAACTCTTTGTGGTGCAATATAGTACATTCTGGTACTGTTCTGGCTTGCCTCCAGCATATCTTGCATCTCAATTGTCAACAGTTTTTAATTGGATACCGAGTAATTCGGTACTAACCTTCTTGCGATCGATTTCTCGCCGGCGGCTGTTTGACCGAAAATATGCGTCGCTTCGACGGCTGAGGTCCGTGACTAAATATCGTAGGCACTGCACCTGGCTTCAAACATCGACGTCGGCGACGTTTTGTTGGATCTTCTGTCGATGTAGATTTCCTTCGAAGCACGTTTCTTAACAATTATCTGAACATACTTATTTCGAAGGCTTCCAACCAGCCCGTCCACAGTTGTGAATCCACTATTTCACTTCTGGTTGTTTCAAAGGGAAACAAAAAAGACAGCTCATTAACTTTCGCTGTACTATTGTTACAACCGTATGTAGAGCAGTGTGGCATATTTGCAAGTCACGTTTTCACTGTAAGCTCAACTTATACTAATATAACGAACCGCATCCGATGAACATGAACCAACTATGCGAACTACACAAGACAGTGTCAGTGTGTCGTACACGGCAAAAATAATGCTGCTCGTTTATTGGTTGCTTTCGGCCAAATGATCGCGTCATTAGTAAGATGGCAGTCTACATGTTATCGCATAGTTCGTTAGAATCTTCTACTTTAAGACTACATTCCGAGTAAACCATTGAACTGAAAAATTTGATTGTAGATGCAAATGGTTAGTTTGTGCTAACTCTTTTAGGTGCTACCCAGCTAACACATAACGTTTTCACAACGTTGCTTGAATGTCGTATTAAGGTTATGTCAGAAATAGCGTTGTGGCAACGTTGTGGCAACGTTTTTGTTATGGTCCATCTTCCACATTTATCAGAATAGTTCTGTATAACGTTGCAAAAACGTTTTAAAAACGTTTTATTAAAACGTTTCAGTCCAACGTTTTCTAAACGTTGTGATGAAACGTTATCCATATGTTGTGGGAATGTTCTTCAAAAACGTCTCAGGGAAAACGTTTTTAAAACGTTTAAACTTGGTAATTTTTTTTAAATCCACAAGTTTAATGAAAAATCAAAAAATAAATAGTTAATTTCATGCAACATTTTTTATGGCCCATCTTCCTCATTAATATAAACATATTTACGTACAATGTTGCAAAAACATTTTTAATTATTTTTTTAAATATCAATTATAACGTTGCAAAAACGTTTAAAAACTTTTTTTTATGTTTCAGTTATAAAGTACTTTGCAAAATGCTTTTAAAATAAATTCTGACCCCACAAAGATTGGTCCAAACAAGTTTGACCCCTCCTTGAAATTTAAACCCCTCTGGTCCAAAAATGAATGTTTAACACCCCCTCCCACCGCAGCCAGCACGCCATCCTCGGCCCGCGGGCGGATCTCAACGGCTGGCTGGCGGAGGAATGCGCCGGACGTTTGCCGATAATAGCCCGCTTGATGCCAGCCGCGCATGAGGCGATCCCGTTAGCGGGAGGTGATTTATCAGTCCTCGGACCGAGGGAGGCCGGAGCACTAACATGTGATGTTCCTTACATCTATTACGTGCATCAAGTTTCACAAGCAAGATAATGTTTCCCGCGCAGTAACGCACCGCGCGAGAAGTGTAATCTAAACGAAACTAAAATTCGTTCTACTTGTGTTCTTACATTTACAAACAGAGCTCCACAATATATAATAAATTTTATTGTAAACTACGCATGTTGAATTTATATAAAAGCATAACAATTGTAAATATTATTATTAATACAATATTAATATTAATTTTTTTACTGCGAGTCTATGTCGTCCATATTTGAACACTCAGCTAATTTTTACAGTTACGCGCGCAACTAACTATCCACAACACAAGGTACATCTTTAGAAATTAAATTATGAATATTACATATGAAATATAGTAATTTTGGCATGTTTCCGTAAGCACACATTTCGATTATTTACTGCCAAATCCCGGCTAGCATCGTAACATTGTTTACGCGTCATGGACTTGGGGACATGGATGATGGAGCGTTTACATGCACTATACTATAGGCAGTCTCGATCTACTGTACCTCGACCAACAATATTTATATTTGTTGCCAATAATTAATTTACAGAACATAATTAGGCGCGCCCATAATTACATTGTTATACACATAATTTTTATATAATTATAATCTGTGAAATCTTCTATTAATTAATAGTGGTCTGCCCGGTCTCACTCTCAGTTGTTTCGGGTTTGGCATTCGATCGTTCACAATCATCTTTGCCTTTATTTGCGTCCCCTAATTTGATTGAATGTTCCAATTTTAGTGAAGAAAATACTATTATTGTATATTATATTTATAGGAACCCAAAAAGGTTAGCTCGGTCTAGTGCCACCTACTAAATAAAATAGATAAAAATAGTTACATATATAAAGTATCATCATCAAAACAGAATTACAAATACTGGTAGTATTACATATTAAACAAACATCTGCATGATTTACACATTTTTATATTTGAATATTAAACTTGGTTAAATTGCTTTCTTTAAATATTTCATTGAATCTTTGAAAAACATTACAAATATTGCTGACAGTTACATTTACCAGTATATTTATATTTGTTCTTCCTCAGCTTGCCTACCTCACATCCCTGGGAGCAGTAAACTTGGGGACCAGTGTACGGACTATGCTAAGGAAGGTGGGGACAAACTCACTTTGGTCCCTCTATTCCCTTAGGCAAGAAGAAGTTTGCTGATATGTCTATCTGCAATCTTGTGATTAGTAAGTATTATACAGCAACATAAATCGGGGAAATATTCAGCAGGTGAAAAAATGCAATATAAATATGTTTTGGCATTGGAGCAAATGTTTCTCAACTTTAAAGCAGGGAATGGTGACAGGTTAAAGATATAAATCTTAGGACAGGATTTGAATAAGTTTGTAGATTAGACTATTTTATAACAAATTATATGCATCTATTGTGTAGACTACCCTACAATATTTCATATATTAAATAAAATTGTGTTATCTTTTATTTTAGGGGCATGTCTGAAGAACCATCCCAGGGAGAAGATTGGGGATGTAGAGTTGGAGATTGGGGATGTAGAGTTGGAGATTGGGGAGACGTTAAAGCACGCACCCAACAAAGTGGGAGGAAAGAACAAGGTGAGAGAAACTTAGATACAAACACAAGTGTTGGTGTATGTTACATGGTGAAAAGCATGTTTTAAGGTGTGACACTTTAGAAAACGCCTCCATTTATGGGGTCATCATCATTATTTACGGAATGGGGGGCGACGATTTAGGGAAATAAGATAATGTGAATGTTATCACCCCCCTCCCCCATCGGAAGCCCGGGTATATTTCACCCCCCCCCCCCCCATTGAACACACACACAATATCTTTTACACACCGCACCCCCCGTCCTGTCAGACATGCGAGCTTGATTTACTGATTTGCATTATAATGACCAAATCACTGTTTTAATAGCATTGATATTTGGATTTATAAAACTACTATTGACGTATTTATTAGTTAATAGGATCAGAAAATATACTTAAACTTATAAATTTTGTATAAATGTTGATTTAATGGTTGTGGAAGTATGAATGCTTTGTTAAGCTGAGAAAGATGGTGTGTAGCGCCAAACATTTTAGTAAAAATTGTCTCATTTATGGTATATAATGCTGTTTTTGACCACTAATAACAAGTTGATTTTTATCCACTACCGACAAGTTGATTGTTATCACCCCCTTCCACCCATCAGAGGTTGCATGATTTCTTTCATCTCCCCCTTCCGGAAATAATGATGGATCTCTTAGTATAAATATCCCCACTGTCTTTGATTTTACATAGTCAAATTTAAAGGTCACATTATGTGTCGGAAAGTACAACCCCAAAATTACCACTTGTGATTTATCAGAACCCACCTATGCTTGTGGTGCTCCCTGGGGCATCACGTTGAACAGTTGCATTAATAATATTACAGCATTAGGGTCTTCCAGAATTTCTGATTTGGGGATGAGGTGGGAGATTTTATATGGAGAACCCATCAAAAGTTAATTATTACCCCCTTGAATTTTTGCCAAAAGTTAATACCGCTTGTAAAGAAGTATTACCCCTCTCAGAAATTCTGAACAGCCCCTAACAGAGATGATCAATTATTAATGTTTTTGAGCTACTAAAGTTGACATTTTTAGAAAATTAGTATTAATTAACTCCCTCTAATCTATGGAAACTTTGTGATCCTGTTTCAGAAGGCAGCTGCAGGGAACGCTAGCGCAACAGAGCCAAGTCAGATGCCTTCGATGGACTTGACTTTTGATGAAGATGAAATTTAAATTGATACCTGTGTAATAAAAACAGAATAAATGTTATAAAAAAGCTTTATATTCTGTTCTTATCGACATCATATTATGACCCCTTCATATTGTGGGAAGGTTGTGGGAATGTTGTAGGAAGGTTGTGGGAATGTTGTGGGAATGTTGTAGGAATGTTGTGGGAATGTTGTAGAAAGGTTGTGGGAATGTTGTAGGAAGGTTGTGGGAATGTTGCTGGAAGGTTGTGGGAATGTTGTAGGAAGGTTGTGGGAATGTTGCTGGAAAGTTGTGGGAATGTTGTGGGAATATTATGCATAACGTTTTGATAAAACGATGTGGCAACGTAACTGGGACCATACGTTTGAACGTTGCTGCAACGTTTTGTCAAAACGTTGCCACAACCAAAGTGTAACGTTGTGGCAACGTTGCTGCAACGTTATTTTGTTAGCTGGGTAAACACCACAACGTAGCCTTTTGTTTTCCTTTAATATCTATCATATACAAACAATCAAACCCACACATACTAATTTAAGTTTTGTTAACATTCAATAAGATGTAAGAACATAATATGTGGGAAAACCACGCTGTCATTGTTATACTCTATTAAGATAAGTATATAAAATTCTTCCAGTAACGTTCACATATTGATAAGTATATGCAACAATTAAACATCTCATTAGTGAGGTATTCGTTCCTCTACACGACACTCATTTAAGCAGCTTCACATAATTTACTTTTCAGAGTTTTCTAAGTAATTGTGATTCCTTTTAGAGCTTGAGTACAATGAGTCAGACTAAGGTGTGAACAAAGATCTTTCTTTTACATATACAGTTCACATAACTAACTTACTGATTATACTTTTTATAGCGTTATCCTAATCTCACATTGTCTTATATTATTTTGCAACATCATCATCATCATTACTCTTACAACATATGCCAGCAAGTACGCTGACATAATTAAATTTGTACAAATACACACACACACAGATAAGAAAGAGGGACAAATTGTACTTAAAAAGAAGGACCACTGATAGTCAGCTGTGAGATTCCACACGAAGACTTCTGGTGTGGAATCAATACCCACCTAGTTGGAAAAATAAAGAAAAACAACAAGGGCCTCAAACGAGCTGGAATTAGAGAAAAAGTGTCAGAGATAGATAGAAAGTACATGTAGAAAGTAGGAACACAGATAGTCAGCTGTGAGATTCCACACGAAGACTTCTGGTGTGGAATCAATACCCACCTAATTAAAAAAAAGAATAACAACTAGAGCCACAAGCACGAGCTGGAATTAGAGAAAAGTGTCAGGGATAGATAGAAAGTACGTGTAGAGAGAAGAAAAACAGAGCCTTCGATCAATATATGCATTAAAGTCAAAACCTGCTAGAAGAAGTTTACACAAGTGGAATACAACACATTATTTGTTATTTGGATACCATCTCAAACACGAATTGAGGAGACACCTTTAATTTCATCGAGGTGAAATATTTCTTTACATTCCGTTGTTTTGTATTTCGCCTATTGAATAACTGCATCCTTGTCTTTAAGTAAGCAGACTGATTGTCGAGATGCTTCCAGCATACTGGCATACACGAATCAAGGAATTCCATGATGTCCGTTTTGCCTGAAACAAGAATACAAAATAAATACTTGGACAGTTCTATATTAAAACTAGCTGAGTTACCCAACACTGCAATGTCCTGTTACCGGGTCCTTGGATCTGTTGGAACCTGAACAAATGCCGCACTGTGAGAAAAGGTAGGATTCTTGTGAAAGCTAGGCGTATCTACATCTAAAGACAGCATATTGGTTGCCTCGTGGAATGTAATTTTGAACACCAGCACTACTTGACAGCTGTAGAAGATGGTAGTCGATCAAATGCATTTGTCAATCTGCAATACTTCCAGCAACATAATTGTTGATGACATTGTTATCTTTATAATTGCATAGACAAACACACCATTGCAATTTCCACAACAGCACAGTTCAGCAAGTGTGTTATTATTGTCAATTTACATATACCTTGCCAGAAATGTACGCTTACTTGGTAAACTGCCCTTCGTACCACTTTCATCTGCAGCACCGTTGAAAAAGGCAGGGAAGCCTTGTTCAAGCAACGCATTGTCTTTCGCATCCCAACGGACGCTCTTCGCTGAAAGTGATATCATAGCAGCATGTAAACAGGAAAAGTTGTATACACGTTATTAAAGGGAGACAGTCTTCCCCCTGTGGGCACCATTACCAAAAAAGCTTGCTTTCAAACTGGATGTTTTGTTTACCTTCCTTGCAAACATCGTTACTAGCTTACTAAAACAATATGGGTGGCAGTATACCTTCAACATAGTTCTTATAAACATAATGCAGATGTGCCAATTTTTCATATTCTTTATACAACTTATTTTGATAATTAGCAGAATCCAGATGTGCCAACATCCGGCCCATAACCCGGGTCTCCTAAATACCAGCTGGACACTGATGATTGTCGCGGTTTACTGCCTCAGCATGACCCATGTGCTTGTAGAAACACTCCCTGTCGTCCTTTGACGTACACATTGCTGCATATAGTGTCGAGATGCGGTGGCGGTTCCCAGTAGTTGTTAGGGACACCCCAGCCTGACTACACACTGTCTTGACAGTATGCCCCCCAGAGCAGGGGCTCTTGGATGCTCTAAAAAAAACATAGTACATGTACAACTGGACAATGCATACAAATAGGAAAGGAAGGTATATGATTAAAAATAATAAGTAAAATATATAAATGAGTAAACCAAACTAATAAGCTATATGATATACTATGATAATTTAGATAATAGGTAAGGTTATGGGAAACTCCCATTAAGAATATAATGTTGCTAGCATGGGAGCCATCCCACTTTCTCTCCATCTCATCTTTCTCCACTATACGTACAGTGATGCTTACTCCTGGACTATACTACACTAAAGTTAGAATGTCTGACTCTTAATGGGTCTGCAAAGGAGTGAAAGTGTATGCGAGTAGATACAATGCTATATAAAAAAAATCCTTTTATTTAAGTTATATTTAGTAGGTGACATGGTTATTCTGCTCGAGAAAAACAAATTGGTTGTCTGCTGGGACCCCGCTAACTGGCCAGTACGATATCACCATCTATATTGCTTCCACGCAGTCCACTGGTATGAGAACGGGGACAAAATGTTCCATGAAGGTAGGCCAACTTGTATTGCCCAGCAAGATACTGGTCCTCAACATTTGCAGCCTGGAACAGTGCAACATATTGTAAATGTTATACTATACATTACATTATAATAAATGCTACATTAAAACATGCTGTAACAGGTTATACAAAAAAAAGTTAAAACTTTGCAAATGTTAAATCGCAAATATATGTATCAACACGAATCAATTATGTAGGAACGTTGAAATAGAGGTTTACAAATATGAGAACTGCAAAGATAAAATTAAGAGATAGCTTACGTTTCACCTGCAGCATCAGATGCTGACAGATCAGCTACTGTGTCACCATGGTTGAAAAAACAATACTAAATATGACCATAGACCTGACGACAGCTGCTGCATATCCAAATATTTCATTGAAGAATACAACAGTATTTCCAGTTTTCATAAAAGAGTGTGCAAAGAAAAAACGAATATATTATATTTTGGAGGGAAAAGGTCAGGTTAATAATGATTCATCTTAAATACTTTGAAGTGTTGTATTGTAGTATATTTGTTACGTACGTTTGTTAAAAATAAGGCTGTCTTCAGCAAATGTACTAATTATCAGGTGTTCCCAATTACAAAGTGTGCCCAACCAGGTGTGTTATTCAGAACACCAACAAGGATCGAACTTGCTGCACACTTAAGTAAGGGGTAACGAATATTAGAATATACAAACCTGTGTTTTTGGACACGAACAATGACAAAATCAGTACAACTCCAAAAAAGTCTCAAGAACAATAAAATAGACCAAGATAAAACACCAACACATTTCAAGTTGGCAACAACACCTACAAAAGTCTTAAGAATATTAAACCTAACAAAGAAAGAACACCAACAGGGTTCAAACTTGCAACAACACTGAAATAAAACTTTGCAAATTTAAATCACAAATTTGCTTATTAACACGAATCAGTGGTGCAGGAACATTTCAATAAAGGTTTGCAGATTTGAGAACTGCAAAGATAAAAGTAAGAGATAGCTTAGCTTTCACCAACATTGTCAAGTTCCATGTCATGTGAAACCATTTATTCAAATAATACAACCACTTACACTTCAATCCCCTGCATTTAAACACAGTGCATGCTCAAATCTGGAACAACTACATCTTGAAGCGAATCTAAAACATATTGACGATAGTTTTATTTGTAACATGTGTGACATAGTTTAATTATATTGTAAATCCAATTTCACGTTTCGAAAGCTACATGATCCTAGTAAGGTAGCCTTGTTAATAATGTGTTTAACCCATACAAAACAATTTATTTTCAATGATATGTATGTCCAGAATTATTGTGCTATATAATGTACTTCTTATTATTACAAATTAATTTAAGCTAAATTGATCTAACTTACCATCAAGTGACACCGACGCATCAACAATTTCTTCATATTTGTTTGGTGAAGAAGTTCTCTGTAAAGGTAGTGCACTATGATTGTGCTTGTACCTGAAACTGGAGGCATAGATAAAGACAGCAGAAATAAATCGGCAAAGAACAGCCTGGAAAACTGTTCTGAATCAGGATATAAATGCATTTGTTTAAATGCAAGGAACATAGTAAACAAAAGAAGTGAACTAAACATTATGGTAGAAGATATTGACCCTCACATAATAGGTATAACCGAATCGTGGGCCACCACTGATATATCAGATGCCGAATTGGGACTAACAGGATATGTAATGTTTAGGAAAGATAGAATAGGAAGAAAGGGAGGTGGAGTTATTTTATATATTAAAGGAAAACAAAAGGGAACGTTGTGGTGTTTAGCACCTAAAAGATTTAGCACAAACTAACCATTTGTATCTACAATCAAAATTTTCAGTTCAGTGGTTTACTCGGAATGTAGTCTTAAAGTGGAAGATTCTAACGAAATCTGCGATAACATGGAGACTGCCATCTTACTGATGACGCGTTCATTTGGCCGAAAGTAACCAATAAACGAGCAGCATTAGTTTTGCTGTGTACGACACACTGTCTTGTGTAGTTCGCGTAGTTGGTTCATGTTCATGGGATGCGGTTCGTTATATTAGTATAAGTTGAGCTTACAGTGAAAACGTGACTTGCAATATGCCACACTCTACATACGGTTGTAACAATAGTACAGCGAAGGATAAGGAGCTGTCTTTTTTGTTTCCCTTTGAAACGAGGCAGAAGTGAAATAATGGATTCACAACTGTGGACAGCCTTCGAAATACAACGCACTATGTTAAGATCATTTTGAAGAAACGTGCTTCGAAGGAAATCTATATCGTCAGTTAATGACACAAGATCCGACAAAACGTCGCCGACGTCGATGTTTGAAGCCAGGTGCAGTGCCTACGATATTTAGTCAAGGACCTCGGCCGTCGAAGCGACGCATATTTTCGGTCAAACGCGCCGCCGCTGCGAAATCGATCGCAAGAAGGTTAGTACCGAGTTACTTGGTATCCAATTAAAATCTGTTGACATTTGAGATGCAAGATATGCTGGAGCCAAGCCAGAACAGTACCAGAATGTACTATATTGCACCACAAAGAGTTTAGACTTTAGTCTTTAGAAGATAGCCGAATAGCAAAAGTTAACGGCAATCAAGTCGCGTGAGCGATATTACAATTTACAGTAACGGATTAACATGGGCTGGAATGATTGTCGTTTATAATAACATTGCAAAACTTACTGTATTTTGTGTTAAATGAACAAAAATACGTTCTGCATTCAATAATATTGCATTAGACATTGTCATATATCGAAATGTTTGGCCTATTATTTATGTCATATAATTTGACTTCGTATATAATTATGTGTGACTACTGTTTATGTGACGAAGAATATCACTATATACTCTACTGTAAAACGTTTAAAATGGCTTCATTTGTATTTAGTAAAATTCCACAATGTTAATCAATTTTAGTTAAGGGAATACAACCCAGTTGAAAGTGTTTTTTTTAGAAAAAAATACAAAATTGTTTGTTTTATGCCAGATTATGATAGCTTATTATGTTTACTGTGAATAGATATAATTTTATAACAATTACATACCTCTAAACCACTCTTATCCATGGAATAAGGGTGTCAATATCAAGTAATTTTTATCCATTATGCCACATTTGATGGCCATTTTCTAAAAAAAAACATTTAAATTCTGCATTTGGAAGGATATCTCGGAGTAATTATGTGATCAAAATATAGTTATCAATGAGCTCACCAGATACACCATGTTTGTATTATAAAAATACTGGCATCACTCAATAATCATATATTGTTGAAATATCTTTAATAATATACCATGTGCACACATCTTCACTAAATTGTTTTTTTTTTGCACACTAACAGCAAAAACAGGTAACATGTTGTGAAAATATATTGAATTTGGATCAAAAATATAAATAATTGTAATTTGCATTTCAGCTTGATCACCAACATGATGTGGCACATGGGGAAAGGCATCAACCGCAAGTTTACTGTGAAGGTCCAAGGCAAGGGATGCGAGGACCTCCTTCATTGGATACAGAATGTATCAAACCATCTGTGGTGGTGTTGTGCAACATGCAACGGTGACGCACAATTCCTGGAGTAAGTACCAAACTTGATATGTATTCATTTTATACCTGAGGCATGTCCAAAGCAACAAGTAACCTTTAGATTTGCAATCAGTAGATGATGAGTAGGGACCACGACCCAAGTAGTGTAAGGTGAATTCCAGTCACTGACTTGAATCCCAAATACACTAAATTAGCTCCTATGCATAACTAACATTATAATAAGTTTTCGAAATTACTGCATTTCATAGGCATCCAACTCGTTTTTTTCAGGATGGCTACTCAAAAGTACCAGCCAGCATGACTACTACCTTATCAGTAAATGTGTTTATTCAGACTTCCAAAAAGTGATAATGTAAATGCTGTTTACATGTTATGTGTTAATATGTGGACCACCAACTTATGAATGGGACCAAAAATGTAACATAGTCAAAATTCCTGATGACCAACTTTTCAGTAGTTTAGTTACTCAGATGTGAGGGGGCGAATACTCCACAGATGGATAATGTCCATTCTGTATCACCCTACCTAATCCTTGTAATCAATTGCTGTGTACATTTATGAGTACAGTTACTTTAGTGTAATAAATTACATCTCTGTGTAATAATTACATTCCAGAATGCAATTGTCTGTAATGAAATCAATAAGAGCACTTGTATCATTATCACCAATTTTATTAAAGAAATATAAAATCAAAACATGATATCAAAATACAGTGACTGTACATATAGTAGATACAGAAATTAAGAAGAAAAAACAAGTTATAATAAATTATGTGAAGGAATGTGATGATGGAATGCCTTATTTGTAAGGATCAGTATCGGTTTACTAATGTACCAGTATGACTACCATGATTGGCCATTGTATTGTTACTAAAACCAACCAACACTTTAAGACAGGAAAAGCACTTTAAAGTTCACTTAATGCTACAGTCATAAGGTAAATAACAGCTGCTTACTAACAACATATAGACTGGTGTGTTACACCAGTTGTTTGCAGACATTTTATTAGAAAACTGCATGCACTATTCTTCACTGTAGGAATGAAAGCTAGATTGGTGCTGTCTGCTCTGGCGTGGAACTACCGACCACGTCCCAGCCCAGACAAACCTGTTGAGACTGGTGTCATGTGGTCCAAAAGACGCAAGCAATGGGTGCTGCATAACAGACCACAGCAGGTGAACCCACGTACCCACCTACAAATGCTCACGGATAGAGTGACAGATGTGTTTATAAAGAAATATCACACTGCATGCGATCACAGTCACTAGGGCAGATGTCCCAAAACCAGAGGAGGATCTGCTGGCAGCAAGAGTCAGTCAATTTGTAAAGAAACAGTAAATACTGCCACCACCAACCTACACCTTCATAGGTCACATGTACATTGTCTAGTTTAGTTTTCAAGTCCAGCGTGGTATCCCTCGTGTTGTCCCCCATCGTGAGACCTGAAATAAATTAGGCTCAAATAAACATCTGACATTGTAAATAAATAACATATAAAAATCGGTTCTATAACGACACCATTCCTTTATATAAATTGTTTACCATTAAACGTGTGTTCTTCTGGAATAAGGCAAATATTGATAATTTTGCACTACAGAACAAATTATGACGGTGCAACAAACATTGTATCTATACGTTATGATAACTTAAGTGGAACCATTATAATTTGTTCTGTAGTGAGAGAGTATCACTTTATTCTTACAGTAGAATACAATAAAGTGTGAAACGATAACCCAAGTACATGTGTGAATACAGTAAATAACTATATAGTAGTATATTGTAGCAGGCTTAGGTAAATAATGACCAACGGTTAAGGTAAGTCATATTGGAAATGAACACATTTATGTAGGATTACTTGCTGTTGAGGGGAATTTTATGTTGCAATTATTGTCATATTAGGGTGATGGTCATCATATTTAAATTAGTCTTGGGTCAAACCAGTGTGGTTCGTCTTTACATTTAGAAAGGGTGAATGGCGTTAGCAGGGCTAGTTTAGATAAGCATACGATTGAATTAGTTGTTTTGTTGGTGGTTTTATTCCAAGAGATTTTAAGGAGGTTGTCAGTCTTAAATTTGTTGGGTTCAGATACATAGCCTCTGCAACCTATTTCAATGCATGTTAATTCTGATTTTATTCCGTTATTGTTTACATCATGGATTAGTGCGACATATTTGTTAGTTTTGAATACATGATCTTTCTTGATGTTAGGTTCAAATGGTAGTCAGTTCAATGATGTGAATTTGCTTAGCATGTGGATGGTAGATGACGTATGGTAAGTCCACTAAGTAATTTCCCTGGAAGATTGTTAATAATTTGGGCATCAGGCATGAGATTGCTGATAAAATTATCTATATATATTTGTATTGCTAGTGCTACTATGATGTTGTATTGTGTTCATTATTAATACATTTCAATAAATATTTAACAACACATTTCACTGGTCTTGTAACAATGCATGCACATATATACGTACTTGTTTGTTGGACGGCGTAATTCCCATTCTGCAGCATCACCTGCTCCAAACAAAGAATTCTAAATCCCCTGCTCTTTGTAATGCACAGCAATCCACCTGTAACAAAGAATTAAGCTTTTAAATAATAGTTTTACACGAATGTTAAGCAAACATGGATTATTATTTTGAACAAATTTCACAAAGAATGCATCACGATCCTCTAACTGTATTCATCCCAGTATTATACCTGGGTCCATAGAAATATCATGCAGATTTAAGGAAGGCCGTTTTGAAATGTGTCAATATTTGCACAAAACTGTGGTCATTTTCTTTGTCACCAAAACAAATGGGGGCTCTGGCTGAAAAATGTTCAAGGTATATTTTATTCATAAGAGCCAATGTAAACTTTGGGCAGAAAAATTGCAGTATGCATAAAGTTAAAAATAATCTATCTACTTGCCATGTGTTTAAAAAGTAGTACTGCCACATATTGTTCATATTCTATCATAGCTCTGACCTGTACAATTTTGGTTCACATGAATCATGGAACCATTCAACTATATTTCTTTTAAAAAGTGAAGGTACAGCCATGGGCGGTATTCGAAAATGGACATGTCAAAGTTCAAACACTGACTGAGTCCAGTGGCACTGAGAGTGAGATCTAACTAAGTTAAACGTCAACCAATCCCAAATGTAAGACAAGTGACGTGTCCCGGCACGAGCGATCATCTCTCGCTGTTCATACGCAGCCCGGAACTTAGGCTCATCGGTTATTTAAACAATAAACTAAACAGATTAATAATTACCTTCACCAACAGCGTTGCTGTCGAGTAGCAACCGCCTCCTGGCAGCAGACATATTCAGTTCTTGAACAAGCCAGGTCAACAAGATCGCTGCGGCATTTTCCACACCGACACCAGTCAATTTCATCTCGGCATGGTATGCGCCTCGACATTTCGACTGCCCGTGGGCCTTCCTGTTCGTGCCCACCGGCACCCGCCTCTGCCGTATCTTCCATTGTTTTTGTGGTTCAAACCGGTAACCAGCGGCTTCGAAATCGATTTGGTTTTCGTTGTCTTCCGAAGAATTGGAAAGCCATCTTATTTACACAATCACAGCGCATGCGCACATAGTTTAATTGGTAAACTTACCATAGCGCCACCTAACGGAGTTGGGAACAAATAGTACACAGAAAAGTTACGACAGTGTGACGTCACTTTCTTCTAACAATGGCGTAGTCCATAGAAATTCGGTAGTTGCGTGTTCAAAAATGTTTTCCTGGTAAACCGCTGACGTTAAAAATTTGATTGTAGTTGGAAATGGTTAGTTTGTATTAACTCTTTTAGATGCTTAACACCAAAACGTTGCCTTTTGTTTTCCTTTAAAGAATCTATCCAGGCTTATGAAATAAAATTAGAAAGAGAAGCAGATTACGAAGAAGCTGTTTGGTGTAACATAGTTACAGGAAACTCAACGTTAACAGTTGGGTTAGTTTATCGAAGTCCAAACATAAGCATAGAAGAGAATAAAAAAATACAAAACGCTATAAGGGAAGTAAGCAAACGGAACTGTATTATTATGGGGGACTTTAACCATGGGCATATACAATGGAAATCTCTACAGAGTATGGGGAGTGAGGACCACAAGTTTTTAGTTTTAGTACAAGATAGTTTCCTTTCTCAACATGTGCTAGAACCAACCAGGGGAGAGAATGTGTTAGACTTAGTTTTGTCCTCACAGAAAGAATTAGTTGACAATGTCAAGATATGTGAGCCACTGGGGAGTAGTGATCACAACCAGATACATTTTACCATCAAAGTAAAATCTGAAAGGAATAGTAAAAAGCAGTATAGGAGAAATTTCCACAAAGGAAGGTATAAGGACATGAGGAAATATTTAGCAAAGATAGACAGGAATAACACACTGAAGAATAAGACAGCAACCGAATGCTGGAATATCTTAAATAGTGAAATTAAGTGCATAGTCGATAAATTTGTACCTTTCAAAAAACAAGGGAAACGGTCTAAAAAGAAACACTTATCGAAAGAAGCCATTAGAAAAATTAAGTATAAACAAATGATGTGGAAGTCATATAGATGTACTGGAAATGATGAAGACTACAACATTTATAAAGAAGCACTTAATCAAGCTACAGCTGAAATTAGAAATTCAAAGAGAAGCTATGAACAAAAATTAGCTAGTAATATAAAACATGACAGTAAGAGTTTTTATGCGTATATTCGAAGCAAACAGAAAGTTCAGGATAAGGTCGGTCCTCTAGAAGATAGTGCTGGAAATACAATATCAGAGGGATTCTTAATGGCAGAAGACCTGAATGAGTATTTTAGTTCAGTGTTTACCAGGGAAGATATTAGTTCACTGCCAGTACCAGAGGCTAAGTTCAAGGGGGCAGATTCAGACTATTTAGGACAGTTAGTTGTAACCTCGGAAATGGTAGCTAAGAAAATAAGGGCTATGAAGGATAATAAATCACCTGGAGTGGACGGGATTCCGCCCAAACTACTATTGGAAATTAGCGCACCGCTTGCAACAGTTTTCAATTTGTCATTAGAAGAGGGAGTGGTTCCTTTAGAATGGAAAGAGGCAAACATTATACCGTTATTTAAAAAAGGTTCGAGAAACAAGTCAGAGAACTATAGACCAGTGAGTTTAACATCAGTGATTTGCAAATTATTAGAAAGACTAATTAAAGATCACATGGTGGATTTTCTTGTTAAACATAACTTGATAAACCCATCTCAACATGGGTTTTTAAAAGCGAGGTCATGCTTAACAAATATGTTATGTTTTTTGGAAGACATCACTAGGTGGGTAGATGAGGGATCACCAGTAGATATCATATATTTAGATTTTCAAAAAGCTTTCGACAAAGTACCACATCAAAGATTACTCCTTAAGCTAAAGGCCCATGGCATAGGAAATGGTATAATAAACTGGATAGAAAAATGGCTGAATGACAGAAGACAACGTGTAGTAGTTGATGGGGAGGCTTCAAACTGGAAATCGGTATTGAGTGGGGTACCACAGGGATCAGTATTAGGACCTATATTATTCTTAATATATATCAACGATTTGGACGATGATATAACAAGCAAGGTGTTAAAATTTGCGGATGATACAAAAGTGTTTAGAAGGATTAAAAGTGATGGAAACAGACAGCATTTACAAGATGATCTTGATAGGTTGATCAAATGGTCTGAAAAGTGGCAAATGCTGTTCAATTTTGGGAAATGTAAATGCCTCCACACAGGTCATGGAAAAGAAGAGGTAAAATATAAAATGGGGGGTACTGTTCTAAGTACTACTGTAAAAGAAAAGGACTTAGGGTTAACCATTAGTGCTGATATGAAGGTTTCAGAGCAGTGCGGAATTGCAGCGTCAAAGGGAAATCAAATCCTTGGATTAATTAGGCGAAATATAGCGTATAAGAAAAAATAATTAATAGTACCGCTGTACAAAACAATAGTGAGGCCTCATTTAGAATATTGTATACAAGCATGGAGGCCATATCGCAAGAAGGACATAGATATGCTAGAAAGAGTACAGAGGAGAGTGACTAAAATGATACCAAATCTGAGGGATCTTAGTTACGAAATACGCCTAAAAGAATGTGGTTTAACAACACTAGAGACCAGGAGATTGAGAGGAGATCACATAGAAGTGTTTAAAATATTGAATGGTTATGAAAATATTGATAGAAACATTTTTTTCTCAGTTAAGAAAGATAGAAGGACCAGAGGACATGAAGCTACATTAGTAAAGGAGCAGTGTAGATTAGATATAAGAAAGTTCTCATTCTCACAAAGGACTGTAAATGAATGGAACAGATTATCTCCTGATTGTGTTGGTGCTAGTAGCGTGATTATGTTTAAAAATAAAATCGACACACACCTTAAAAAGGCGGGATACATGTAGATAAAAGTATTGGACTCTCGATAAGCCAAAAGGCTTCCTTGTCCAACTGCCATCCAGAGTAATTTTCTGGATGGCAATCTTGTTAAATCTTGTTAAATCTAATGTCACTCGAATTGAGTAGTGATTCATGTAGTTATTTGTGTTGTAACTATCCCATTACAGTGGACTCTAATAAACACAATCGTGGATAGCAAGATCACCCGTTCACTAAAATAAAATAAATTTGCTAAATTACTACTTATTCCCACTACATTAAAATAAAATAGAATAATTATATCTGGATTGACGTCATTTTGCTAAGTGATGTCTAGCAATTGCATTATGCTTACTAATTTGATTTAACACTTACAAGATCAGGTTCACTGTCAAATGGATTGTAGTAATCCTCGGAAAATTCGGAAGATAACTCTGCAATAAATATATTGTTTACATATCCATTCTGCCATTTACAAATAAGTATACACATTAGGAAAATTACTACAAGTGATCTTGTTTGATGACTATAGACAGTAATTATGAATTTTGTTTAACCATATCATACTAAACATAAAATTCATTAATATGTGATCATAAGCCAAGATTGATTTCATAACGGATTAATAAAATTACATTCCTTATAATGGGATAACAAATTCCAGGAATTCATATATTTTCAGTTAAATTACTCCTTTTTTGTTTATACTTTTCAAACATGCACCAAATTATGTAGACATGCATCCATACTTCAATGGCTGGTGGTGTGACTCTTGACACTCAAATCTCGTGCTTTAAATTTGTGCCTTCTACTTCAAAGGTTATTGAAAAACCAACCATGAAATACCATTGGCCAGTGTCATGTTTTCCACTTGCAACGACCGCTCCAAATGCTCCAGCCAGTCAATAGCTACCTTCACTTTGTCATCCTAGCACATCAAAAACAAGATATTTATACACTTTTATCAGCCTATTTTATAAGGAATATAACTTTATAAGAAACTTACAATGAAGGAAAAGTTGAGTAAGAATGTACTACATTGCATATTATATATATATATATATATATATATATATATATATATATACATACATACATACATACATATATATATATATATATATATATATATATATATATATATATATATATATATATATATATATATGATCGTATTAAATATCTGACATAGAGGCAACTACATCAGCAGCAACTGATACAACTTCTTTAAAGCACAATATACACGTTGAATTCTGCACACCTATCAGTTCTACTTAAACGATGTTTTCTTTCGCATGATTCTTCCCGGTATCATACGATGCTGTCATTCTACCTAACTTCTGGTGGTTTAAGTGTTCATATTATTATGTTTTTGGTTGTTATTAATTATAATTAACCAATAAATGTATCATTGGTTTTCACTGTTGGCATTGTGGACATCATTTCAATTGTCAATATAACTGTTGTGTTGATTTTATTTCACAACTACAAGAAAATAGTACATGTCCAGCTCGATGAACTTCACGGTAGGTGCTTACTTCAAATATTGGAGCAGCTAGGCATGAAATGCAACAATATTTGATGAAATCAATCTATACAGAACTAATTTATAACAATTGGTAATTAGTTTATTATCAAAGTGATAAAAGCACTTGTGGTGTGATGGTGAGTGGTAAGTTAAGGAACAAACAGCATAAGTTTGCAGACTTTATTTGTTTAATGTTTGTAAATACTGAGTCTATAAAGTGTTCATTGTGATGATCAGTTTCACTAAGTCATTGGAAAATCATGAACAGCATGGTTTCTAATACAGATCAAATAAAAGGCACTAAAAAGATGAAATCTGAAAATTGCAGTCATAGCTTTGGTTTTGATATACTTAAATACTAATTTTAGTGTCAAATTTCCTAGACTAAAAACACCTGACAACATACCTTTGCCTTTTGCTGGTTTAACTGAAGGCTCACTCACCTTCAACTGAAACATTTAAGAAAATTACATTAATAATTATAAAAATAAGTAAAGTTATTTTGGTACAATTTAAATATGTAACTATAAATATTTCCACAACTTTATCAAACAAATTTTGACATTTTACATATGCAAATAATATATGATCAACTAGTGATTGCGTTACAAAATCATTGTAAATTATTTTATATTTATACAGATAATATATACAGCTGGTGTATATATATAAATATACTTCCCTCCACTGTTTAGCATGGCATGTTTGTACACATATTCCACTGAAAATAACCATACCATTTGTTGGCCCCTTGTGAGCGACATATTCCGTTGTCCAGACATGTTGCAGCTGAACTACAAAAAAGAATGAAGTGGAGTTTTTTTCAAAGCAAATTGGTGGGGTCATTTGGATATTGTGCATAACATTTCATTATTCAAAATTTCACTAAACCTGGATAAAAGGTTTACCAATAATTCTTCATCAACTAAAAGTATACTATGAAACTGTCATGGCATATATATATATATATATATATATATATATATGCATAAGCCTGCATTATATATATATATATATATATATATATATATATATATATATATATATATATATATATATATATCAAGTCGAGGGCTTCAGGGGCACAACAATGCAATATGACATTTACGTAACTATTGTAATGTGTTGTGATAAAAGTAAACATTTTTTATGTATAAAACAAGGTAGGAATGAAATATAAAGCCGTAATAATAACTAATGGGATCAGTGACTGGTAAGTGCAACATTACCGTTCCTTGCCTACACTGGCAACGGTTTGCAATGTCAACGATTGCAAGTTGGACTATTAGTACAAAGCATTTATTAATGGGAACAATGTTTAAGTACATGTAACCTTTATAGTCGTTAACTACCTTAGTGGCACATCTGAAAGATGCCAGACTTCAAGATAACTTTGAGTATCGACCCTTGTAGCTTGTCAAAATGTGGTTCTTCAATTCTCCAAAGAGTTTGATGTTGATCCATACGAGACTATCAAGTAAACCACATTTGTTTGGTATCAATGATAAATTATATAAATGAATTTAATCATTCCTACTGTACTGGATCAAAGCCAGAGAGTACTAGTTGATGGTAATTTTTTCCGATGATAAAAATGTGATATCAGGAGTTCCCTAGGGTACGGCTGTGGGTATTTTGTTAATCCTGTTATACTGGAACAATCTACCGTTTTTATTTCACCAGGTACCAGTCAGACTTTGGAATAAATGACTGTTTAATTCATTGAGCCATCCACATAGACCAATTAATACTTCAAAGACACAAATCAGCTGGTTCATTTGAGTAATGCATGGGGAATTAAATTTAATACATCAAATTGCTGTATTATTTATGCACACTATGGCAGGTATCCACTCAGAAAGATTACATCACATGAATGGTCATAAGCTGCCACTGCAAACTATTTAGGGGTTACTCTTTCTAACGACCTAACTTGGACAAAGAATATAATTGAAGAAGCAAAGAAGGCTAAAAAGAAATTATGTTTTATAGGGGAAGCCTGAACTATATAAAAGTATAGCATATGTTATACTAGTGAGGGCTGATATGGAATATGCTGCTTCCGTTTAGGACCTGGTTTAAAAAAAATTCAACTGCATAAAAAACATACAGAAAAATGTGCCGCGAGATGAACAAAATCACAATATTCATATGAAACAAGTATGAATACTCTATTTCAAGAATTAAAATAAACGTACTTACAGGACCGGCATCAAATTTACGATTAACGTTTTTCAGAAATTGGTTTATAAAAGATACAAAAAACCACAAGAGATAGAAGTTGTTTAGCCTTAGGACAGAATGATTAACTGAGCAGACCTAGTCCTACTAGATCCAACAAAACTAGTATAGCAATATGGTGTATGTTTTATGACCATCCCAGTTTGGAATAAAGAATTATCAAGAGAACAAGACGTAATGTCCTTAGTTACGTCTGTCGTTACGTGGGTAAGCTCCAGTAGAACCTTTCGGAGCAAGATAGAAAAGTCATCTTCAATACGGTTAGCCTCTCTTCTAATATATAGGTCTTTTTTGGGTTTACTTATCCATTTCCGGACGTTGCAGCCCTGATGGATTGTCTATAGAAGCTCTTTCGTTTGTCAGTCTCCCCACTCGCCAGACGTCAGCTCACATCCATTCCTCCATATCCTTCCCCCATTGTCTCCTAGGTCTTCCTCTGCTTCTGCTGCCTTCCACTTTTCCTTCCATTATTAGTCTCTCTAGAGACTGATGCCGATTTACATGGCCGAAATAATTTAGTTTCTGTTTCTTTACAAAAGTTCAATAAAGTCCCGGGTATAACACCAAGCTCATCTGCGATGGATCCGTTAGTTCTACGTTCAGTCCACGAAACTCGTAATATCTTTCTATAACACTTGTTTGTTTTCAAATGCATTTATACGTTTAGTAATGTTCTTATTAAGAGTCCAGGTTTCGCATCCATATGTAGCCGTTGGAAATATGCAGACTCGGATAATTCGTAGTTTCATATCTTTGTTCGTTGCTTTCCACAGCTTCTTCATCTCCGTCAATTTTTTACTCGCCATTGCCAACCTCCGCGATATAGATCTATGTATTGTTTATGTAGGGAATCTGCTGATTATTTATCAACAAGAAGAAGTCAGAGGCTATGATACAGTTACGAAACAATAGCTGTATTAGTTAACATATTGCGGCAGCCGCCTATATATTTACTATTGGCACTGAAACTGCAAAACTGAGGCGCAGTGAAGCCACTGAAGGGAGCGCTCCGTTTTGGAGACGTTGCCTTACAAAAAGTTCAAACTCAGCTATGAATAATCAAGTTGGTAAAAACATATGTAATTAATAATACATCTTGGAACATTTGCATGATAAGGTACAGAAATAAAAACCAACGTAACGCAATTAATTGCGCTAGAGTAGTGTTTTATTGGTAAAGCAGTTTCGCCGTTTTAAATTTTAACATTGTAAACTAAAACTTATGGGCTTATTTAATATCACTCAAAGAATGCGTTCAAACCATTTGTTTGTAAACATTTGATTAAACTTGTTGCACAGATTCATAATATGAATATTTCATCGAACAGTTTGCCCAGGTTATTTGTTAAAATGATTTTTCCTAATGAGTACGGCGAAATCGGGGACCATCAACTGGCACTAGTAAAAGTCACCTACTCGGTTTCTGCCCTATCTGAGTTACGATTATATAGATAGATCACTTATTAAATACATCTTTAGTCAGATATATTGGACACAATGAGCAAAGGACGTCTACAAACTTGCAACAAAGTCATTTGTCTCAAATTAAAACGAGGCAAACAGGGTTTTGACAGATATTTTGATAGCGAACGCAGTCCACGTGACTACGTATACACTACAGTGCACCATATCAGTGACGGTGATGTAAACAACCGAAATATTAAAACTTCTCGGGCGAAACTGTAAGCAGCTATTCACGCTAATCAACACAGGCAAGTTAACGAACAGCCCGTGGAGTTTTTACAGTGAATGCGTTGCGATTTGCCTCACAGTGATGATTTTGAATACGATGAGGCAAAAACTAAGTGCTTCCGTATCGTATGGCGCGTGAAGTGATTATCGTCTAACGAATATTGCAAGTATTTCACTAAAACAACTTATGTGACGCTTCGTTTGCATGCCATTGATAAAAACAGTGGTTCTGATTAATAATATTGATACGTTGCTGGACGATTTCTAAAATTGTTGGTGACAACAGCATATTATGTATATGTGTAAGGCAGAAACCGAGTGGTCCAGTATATGTGTAAGGCAGAAACCGAGTGGTCCAGTATAGTAGTAAAAACAGATGAAAAATGTTCGAACACGACGTATTTCACCCAGTTACTTACGTTTAGCGTTGTGCCTACCGCAGTTTCATAGGCATTCAACATGTATGGATCCAACAAAATCTTAGCGTTTTCGCAACATTCACCAAATGTGTTCTAGATATTAATAAAAATTCTACGTAATTTAAAAATGCGAGTTCTCAGCGCTCTTACATCGAATTCGATGTGCTGAACAACTGCCGAAGCCAAGGTCACTGCCGCTTTATGATATTCGCGACATTTATTATAAGTTTTTAACATTTATTAAACTACACATCAGTAAATAGGTAAACATATACAGTAACAGTAAATACACTTTCGTAGCTGATATTAATAGATGCATGACTAATCAGTACTTATACCGAACATATAGGCACCTTTGTCTTTGACTTTGACTTGCTGAATGTCGCGAATCTGACAGCGACGCATTCAACAAAACTGCGTAAGATTTCCATCAAAAGCATTTGTTAGTAATATATATATATATTAATTAAGAAGTGTGCATATATATGAATCATATCGTACACTGAACAAAACATGCTGACCCTTCGTTCAATATATAGCAGAAATGTTAACTTATGAGCATTTTTCCCCGGGTACCGTACGCGGTACGGTTCGTCAAATTTATACGAGGCTCTGGAATAAACATGCTCAAAACTAATCAAAATGAAAACAAAAAATGCAAATATTGGCACATGGTATTTCCTTTATGGTTCAACTGTATCTACTAATAAGGAAAATCGTAACACAAAACGCTTTAGTTGAACAATCACATACGGAAACTTTAAGGAGACCGGCTTCGGTCTCCTTAAAATACCGGTTTCCCATACGCCTCGCTATATGCACAAACGGGGTCCCGAACGCCACATTTAGGCATATATATATATATGTATGTATAGCATAACCGTTATAACCAATCAGACGACGGGAATAAATAGGTAGTGTGAACTGACCTTATTAATTATGTTGAGGTTATTATTATTAGTTATATTTTTGTTTAGTTTGGGGGTTAGGATATTCGGTGGAAACAATCAGACGACTGGAATAAAAACTTAATGTGATATGTCATCATTCATTGTGGCTGAGGTTATTATTATTATTATTTATGGTTGGATCATTTATAATTAGGGTTAGGGTAATAAAAAATACAACAAATCTGACGACTAGAATAAACAGTTAGTGAGAAACGTCTCCATTCATTAGGGTTAAGTTTATTATTATAATTAGCTATGATTGGATTTAGTCATGGTTGGGGCAAGGATAACACTTGTAACTAATCGGACGACTGGAACAAATAGTGTGAAGTGTCATTAATCATTAGGGCTAAGTTTATAAAATTATATATCAAATAGTCTAATTATTTAATGATCAGTAACTAAATAGGGTATAAAACCTATGTCTTTTAAATAGCTTGAGAGAGAGAGAGAGAGAGAGAGAGAGAGAGAGAGAGAGAGAGAGAGAGAGAGAGAGAGAGAGAGAGAGAGAGAGAGAGAGAGAGAGAGAGAGAGAGAGAGAGAGAGAGAGAGAGAGAGAGAGAGAGAGAGAGAGAGAGAGAGAGAGAGAGAGAGAGAGAGAGAGAGAGAGAGAGAGAGAGAGAGAGATAGAGAGAGAGAGAGAGAGTATATGTATAAATGTATATATATATATATAAGTCTATATACCACATTACATGTACATTCAGTGCCAAAAATCACCGCATTGTCTGTACATTTATATTACCTGTACATATACGTGTACATGCAATATTTTAACCTTCCACACACATTTCTCTGATGCAGATACTGATGTTTCTGTTAGTCACATACATTAAGTGGGTGTTATTTGGGGGAATTCTGTAGTTTATTGTCTGTTGTAGCGTACAATTGTATATGGTGTTATGCTAGCTTTAATCGAGTGTATATTTGAGATTAGATCGCATGGTTTGCAAACTACTACCAGCATTAAAACGTTGCGCGAATAAAACAGAGAAGATTACGTATTTTGTGTTTTGGTTAAAATTTACCGCGTCCAGTGTGTCGTTCGTGTATATTTCATATGCGAATTGTGCGCATGCGTCCAAATTAATCTAGGTCACGCGTGAGGAAAATGGCGGAAACGTCTTGTTGCCAAAGCTCTCACTTCAAATATTGATTTTGTTTTATCGTGGATGATTCTCTGTACAATTTGACCAAACTACTACAGACAGATAGCAAAAATGGTAGCACGACAGAATATGCACCCGAGCGACGAAGTTGAGTTGAGAAAGTTGCGGATTTTATCGATGAAGTGGCGCGTGCCGAGAAAACCACCCACACCAGTCACCACACTGACACTGACACGACACATTCACAGTGGCACAGGTACAGCTTATATTTTACATACTAGGCTCGAGTGTCTCAAGTTCGTGCATCGCGAGATTTCGTAACAATGCGGTATTGTGTTAGTTTTACGAAAAGTTGCGATGCGTTGTTTAAAATACAACATTCGCGACACTGACATTCGGCATATAATATTGTGTTTAACTTTATCATGAATACATACGATGTTCATGTTTATCATTATGTCGTGAAAATTGAAAGGATGTGTGAAATGTTGTCGTTAACTCTGCATTGCCATTGGCATCTTTTTTAGGAAGCATTTTTCGCTGTACGGTGTTGGATATTGTATGAACTGAAATATGTCACTTGTTCTGAATATCATGTAAATTAGAACAATTTAAATAAGTAATCCCTAGTATTAGGAATAACTGCTGCTTTGTTCAGTATGTATCACTTATAAGTTATAGTTATACTATTGTCTGTTAAAATATTAATCCTGCATCGAACGTTTTTTTATCAAGTCTATTTCAAGAATCAAGGTGATAAAATAAATAAAATAAAAACATTATTGTGTTATTTGTAATTAACTGAACTGTGTGATGTCTCCAGTTGTCTCCAAAACAATTACAATGGTGCGTCTCATAATTTTATTTCTTGGACATTCCAACTTCTGAATGTTCAAAGCATTAAGTTGAATTCTGGAAAACAAACAACAATGCTTAGCCTTAGTACATTAATTGTACATGTAGATTGTTACCTCTGTTTATGCCTCTCTAGTGTTTTAGGTAATGCCGATGACGGTAACATGCCTCCGAGCAAAAGGCAAAGAAGCCTGAAAGAAGGTTTCTAGTGTTACTGTGCTATCTGAACTTATTGAAGCCTGCTTATATTATATGGAATATTTTCAAACTGTACATTTAGTTTAGTTTAGTTTTTTATGTCAATATCAGTGTTCAATATTACTGCTGGTCGAAGTAATAAATAGCATATGAAAGGAAGGTGGCTCCTGTGATAGTGACTATGTGTTAGCTTAATAGCAGACGTGTAGAATATTGGTCACTATTCATGCTATATTTAAAGTATGTGAGATTATTGTAAAAAAATACAATTTATGCTTCTTTGAGTAGATACAATTTTTATTTCTAAAATATTAAACGGTTAACTTACATGGCCTGAATATACATTTACCCAGACAGGTTGGCTGTTATCATCTTACCCACATGAGAGATCATCTTCATAATTATTGAAATGTTCTCTAATTTTAGAGCAATTCAGAGTTCAAATTTTATAGAGATCCAGTAGGCCAGGTAAGATGACAAGAGCCAACCTGTCTGGGTAAATGTTTATTCAGGCCATGTAAGTTAACCGCTTAATTTATCTTTTTTTTTAAATACTGATGGATTGCATTTCAGTGATTATGTATATATATGCTACTTTATAAAATCTAACATAGACATTTATCGGGAAACGTTAAACTTAGGTCGAAGACGAAGGTCCGTTTGTTTGTGCAAGCCGACATAATTTATTCCCATTGTATTTTTATTTATGTAATTTATCATGAAAATGTTTCATGTTATATTTTGAATCACATATATTTTAACATGATTATCCATAGCTGAGTTTGCCCAAACAACTTTTGTTCGGCAACGTCTGCAGAGCGCTCCCTTCAACGTTCACGAGACTTCACCGTTCATCAACATTAAGACCAAAATTTACAGACAAACTATAGCTATACTAGCTCAAAGGCCACACTCCACATCAACTAACTGTCGTGTGTTTAGCAGGTGGGTTTTGGCTTAGAGAGTTAGGGCCTCACCTTCTCTGGATACATTGTGTTGTCTCACTCAAGGCAGGCTCATTTGAATCAGTGAATGACACTGTCTGTTGTCACTGTTGCTGGCAGTGTTGACTGTTGTCTGTAGTCAAAGTATAGACTGTAGTCTGCTCTAGTAGAGTATCGTCGGACAGATTCGTATCCATAAGCCATAGGTATAGCCGTAGCGTGGGGCCGTGAGCATAGAGGGCAAAAGTAAAGACGGCGTGACGACACAAAATCTCGGCTAGGCCCGTCTTTACTTTTACCCCTCACATAGACGTACTAACGTAATCCTAATAATAATAGGATACAATACATTTATAAATTATATTATTTTATATCCAGGCATGAGTCATCATCCATGCCCATGCCCTGATCCATGATTGACCAGGCATGGCCAAGGTTCATGCCATGGACATGCCCCAACCCCTTATGGCTATGTGGCTCATATCCGTAGGCAGCTATCCGTATAAGTTGTACTGCATTGGTTTTAAATTTGCCTTTTCCAGTAAAGTTGGCAATGTCAGGCTTTGGCCTTTGCAAGGAAATTGCCATGACAGGTCTATGGCTATATCATACAGAAGTTACCTTTCGTGCGAAACCTAAGCCTGTGTCCAATTTGTATGGCTATTGGCCATGCCTGCATGATTTATACTAACTATAGTCTTATACATGACTTCATGTGATACAGACAGTTGATATATTATGTTTAGACATAGTCATAACTTTGGGCACAGGACTATTGGCATAAGAAATCCCTAGCTTGTCTTTGTCCATAGATCGGGTATCCCATCCAGAGTTTCCTGCATTTAGAGACTCCCTTAAATGCATCTACGGGCCTACCGGTACCTAGAACAGTGATGGTAATTATGCAGTGTTATATAGGCTGCTTTTTCCTATGTTCCAACATACTTTAAAGCAAGTTAGCTTGCACTATAATTAATATCAGCTGCAGGAATGTATAACTAGTTTAAATGTGTTTATCCTAAGATATTGGTAAATACGCTCTAGTAGCATAACTAATGTACTTCTCAGAAGTGTCATTGAGTTATACAATTATTATTTGTGTACACACATAAAAAAACAATGTATTGAGATACAGGGGGTCATTATACTAATGTAGGAACGATCCTTCATATGAACCTGTACTTTATATGAAACTTGACTTAAAAGCAAATGTATCTTTTTCAATTCTCAATAAATTTTATTTTGCAACTATTCAATAAAATTATAACAGATAAGAGCCACTACATCACTGACGTTTTTGTTTTATTGCAGCTGAAGGAAAGTCCTGCTAAAAGAAAACAAGATTCTCAGGTAAATTACAATTTACACTACATATTCAATGCCCATGGCCGGTACCTGGACAAATGATATATTAACTGTACATTAATACAGACAATGGCAAGACAGATTTATTTTTATTTTGTAAATAGTTCTCACCTCAAACTATCAACTTACATGAATTCAAGAAAATAATGTTCACTAATTAAATGTTGTTGCAGGATTTGTGCATTGTGGTGTTTCGTCCGTAAGAATTTATCCTAAATTGGATTTTGTCCCAGATTTCCCATGGCCACATAGCCTCTATTCATGCCACTAAAATTTGACAGAGGTAATTCAAAAAGATAGCAGCCACTGTAGATTGAAAAAATATATAATTTATGCATAATTGTTATATTTTATGTTAATAAATCAATTTGAATACACAGGTATTGTTTAACAAGGAGTTGATAACATTGTCTAAATTTGCATTGTGTCTTCCTGGGCATCTGTAGCCTACATACATTTTTCTGTTTGCAGAATCTAAAAAATAAGGTAAAATTGTATCAAATGTATTAATATTGGACTATTTGTAGCACCTGCTATTCAGCAGGTAGTGTCTGTCATATGGCAAGAGCAACCTATAAGTACATGCATTTTATAAAAACAATGTTGTCTGCTTAATATATAATATCGTATAAACACCATTATGACTGGTGTTCTCTGCTTGATATAATACCGTATAAACAACATTATGATTGGTGCTCCTGACATTTCAGAAGACATCTCCCATTGAACTTGAAGAAACGCTTTGGTGGTGTCAGTTGGGGCTGATAACGACAACTTTAAGACCATCTCTACAAAACATGGTTGGTATTTACTGTACATCATTCACTATCTATTCCAGCTGGTTATTCATACAACCATACTGAAATCAAATGTTTATTGAAGTCACAACATTGGTAGGCATACACCTTTTAAAGCAGATACAACACAGTGAATTGAACTGTTTGCACTAATTAAAAACTAATCATATCTACCTGCCGTGTCTGCCCTTAACAACTACTGTCAAGAGAATTGCACCAGTGGTTTATTCGGGGAACAGTTGTAACATTACATGCTATAATCATGTATTTAATTTAGTTATGCAGTGTTATATACAGGCTGCATTGTTGTGTTCTGTCTTAGTTAGAGTAAGTTGGCTTGCACTAAAATTAATTTATACCCTGCTGATGCTTACTGGCAGAAACCTGAGCTTGTTTGCTATAATAATTGAACAAGAATTAATGTAGTTGGTAATGGTCATTTAATAATGGTAACCAACAGGAACAAACCAAATACATCACTCGATGAGATAAAGCTTAAGCGCTAAACCACTGGTACTATCATCGAGGTACTACAAACAACTATTAAATGACAAATCAGATTAGCAAAGGTGGGTGGTAATTTTTCCCCACCCCATATCAAACAATAATGTCTATATACATATTCAGCACAGGTACAATAGACAATTGGACGTGCTAAACACAACTATCTCCAGCGTTATGGTAACACGTACAAGGAAAACATAGGCACATACAAGTGCAGCAGGTTCATCAAAACCTGCTGCCAAAGAAATTAAATATAATTAGGTATCTTGCAACAAAGTATCATGGTGGTAGTAAGGGGAGGATGGTGGGTTGAAGTAAATCTTCCTTTGTGTTGAAACGACAAAGACGTTCGCTGCTATCAGATTCCAACACAAAGGGACAGTCCACACCCAGCCTCGTTTTGATCCTGGGTGCTTACGTAATTTGGAACATTGGTAGATTATCGTGACAACGAATCGTTGACGGATTATCCGCATCACATTGCATAAATACTATTTTGACATATGTAAAAATATTCATTTATACCCTGCTGATGCTTACTGGCAGAACCCTGAGCTTGTTTGCTATAATAATTGAACAAGAATTAATGTGGTTGGTAATGGTCATTTAATAATTGTAACCAACAGGAACAAACCAAATTCATCATTCGATGAGATAAAGCTTAAGCGCTAAACAACTGATACTATCATCGAGGTACTACAAAAAATTATTAAATGACAAATCAGATTAGCAAAGGTGGGTGGTAATTTTTCCCCACCCGGCCTCCTGCATTAGAGGCCCAACCCCACCCCAGGACTCTGCCAGTGCATTAAACTGCCTATGGAGTCGTACGGGTACTAACAGGAGAAAAGTAAAATAAGTATCAATACACCTTTAGTAAGACAAACGCCAGCCATGCTGCAGCGTCTATTCAATATAACCGCCAATTAGCCTGGCAATGTCACACATTAAACAGATACGTGACCATGAACTGGATGCCAGGGTGATCAGTCGTGCTCCTTATTGCCAAGCTATACACAGCGGATGCCAGCCATGCTGCAACAACCACTGCGAAAAACAATGGGCGACATAAAGCAGGTGGGGAAAGAGTGTCTCAAACAAACGGCATTTTGTATATCCTTGGGAAAACTAGTGCAAACAACGGAAGCCAGCCATGCTGCAACAACCCCTGCCTACAGCAGCAGACCAAAATTTAATATATCGAGAAAAGAATGTGTCCCAATAATATGGTAGATCAGTAGGAATATTACAGTACAGAATGGGCGCCAGCCAAGCTGAAGCACCCAACGCGTACAGGAAAACGAGACCAATCAAGTGCCGGTCATGTGCAGCATAGGAATACGAATGTAGCGTTTAAAGGCAGTGGACTTCCAGCTGCCCATAGATTGAATTTGTGTTTCACTCATCCCCATGTCAGCTGCCGTGGTAGCGGCACCGATTCGAAAGCTGTGAGCTTTATATTGACTGGGGTCTAGATCCGCCCACTGGAGAGCTTTATGCAAGTGTTGACAAAAATAGTTTCGAGAAACAGGGGAGGCATTAGGAAATGCAAACAGTGGGCCCTTAAATGGACCACGAACCTTCAGGAATCGAGAAAGTGCTTGCACAGGACAATACTGATTGTGCGTTTGCGAAATGGACAGAGTGACAGGGCGCCCAGATGTGTTGTGCTTAAAATGACACAAAACTAGAACAATGTGTGAACGAGAAAGGGTGACATCTGCAAACTGTATGACAGTGTCGCTCCTGGATCGGGCATGGACCGTCATTTCCCCAATGCGCAAGAATGCATGAAATGCCAAGAGAAACATGCTCTGTAGCATATACCTGGTATAGGTGGATGAGGCAATAAATTGTGAGGCGTCAACTATCTGGTATAGTACAGAGGGAGTGATGGGTAAACGGGTGTCAGGTGTACCTGCCAGCTTCTGAGCCCCAGCCAACAATTTTTTAATAACAAAATGTTGAGTTGCATCCGGCATACCAGACAATTTATGAATATACGACAGAGCAGACATATAAGACATAAGGGTAGCTGGAGCATAGTCTTTGGAGAAAAGGCTTGCTATATATGTAGCCAAATGACCTGTTGAAGCTGGAAATATCGTACATTTGGGAAATTGTTTCCGGCTGAAAGCTGCGTACGATGTAATAGATCGTTTGTAGGCCTTTTTAGTACCGTCAGACATGGCAGCATTTAGTAGATGTAGCATCACTGCTGCAAAGGAAGAATTGCTGCCGGAATCGCTGTTGGCTGCGGTTGGAGCCAAGGTGCCATGTGCCGAGCTGCGGATTCCTGAAAGCGTGACAGTTTGTCAGCTATGACGTTAGTCTTTCCTGGAATGTGCTTAGATTTAAAATAGACATTAAATTTCAACGCAGTCACGACCAGACGTCTAAGTAAACGCATTAGGTGACAGTTCTTAGCGGACTGCTTGTTGATCACGTCCACCACAGCTTGGTTATCAGTGAGGAACAGGATTGAGTGGTTTGCCATGCATTGTCCCCAAAGCTCCAAAGCGGCTACGATAGGATAGAGTTCCAATACAGCAATGTTGTAACCATCCCAGATTTCCGGAAAGGTAACATTAAACCATCTGGAACCAAAAACGGCAGCAAACCCGTGCGTAGATGCGGCATCAGTGTACAGCTTAATGGAATCCGATGAAACCCAATTACTATCGATGAGCATGGTGACTCCATTGAATGAAGAGACAAAACAATGCCAGGCCGCCAAGTCAGCGCGCGACTCAGCCGTCAACCGGATATGATGGTTAGGTCTAGAAAGAGCTCTTGTAAGATGGATGAGGCGACGGATGAACGCTCGACCGGTGGAAACGACGCGGCTTGCGAATGTGAGTAGCCCAATGACGGATTGGAGTTGGTGCAACGTCACAGAACGGCATTTCCGCATGACGGCAAGGGATGTCTGTAGCTTCTGAACTTTATCCTGGGGGAGGCGAGCTTCCCATTTGACCGTGTCGAGTTCAATGCCATGAACAGTGATGAGCGTAGATGGGAGACAGGTTTTCTCATGCTTGATTGGGATAGAAAGCTCCTTGGCCAGAGCCATGAATCGGTTGAGATCGTGAAAGCAACGAGATGAATTTGGGGGGCCGATGAAGATGAAATCGTCTAATATGTGACTAACAGCCATGACACCCCTGCTTTGCAGGACCCACTGCAACGCACAAGTAAACCGTTCAAACAGGCGACACGATTCAGCACATCCCATTGGTAGGCAACGATCATAGTAGAAGTTAGTATCCCAGGTGAACCCAAACAAATGGTAGCATGACGGGTGGAGGGGAATTATGCGGAATACATCCTCAATGTCTGCCTTCCCCACCAGAGCCCCTCGGCTAAACTGACCCAACAAAGCTATGACATGATCTAAAGTTTCATAAGATACAGTGGCGAATTCCTTTGGAATACCTTCATTGATTGTATTACCCGCTGGATAAGAAAGATCATGAATGAGACGGAATGCGTTAGGCTCTTTCTTGGCAACTACCCCAAGCGGGGAGGACTGATAGGGAGTGAATGGTGGTGAGATGAATGGGCCAGCAATGCGTCCCAGCGAAAGCTCCTTTGTCAGTTTCGTGTCAACTATAGCCTTATGGTCTGAAGCAGATGGGTGATTATGAGTGGAAACGAGAGAAGGGGTACCCAAATAGTAAATTTTGAATCCAAGGATGAAACCATTGACCAGAAAGGTGACTTCCGCCTGGTCATAACCAAGGAGAGCTTGGTGTAAGCGTTTAGGATTTATTGGTGTTGGGAGTGATGATTTTCCGACATGAGCTGGACGGATGGGGTGCATGACATTTGGCGCAAACGTGTTTGAATTTGCACAAGCGGGAGTGGCACTTACCCCCTCGCTGGTACTGCCAGCAGTAGCCAACGGGAAAGGACTGCGGGCGACGGGATTTGTTGGGAAAGGGACCTGGAGCACGAGTTGACCCCCCATGGACATCCTTAGCATACATGCAAGAAAAGAATAAATCCCACCGGGGCTGGGCCCAGGGGAATCCGGCCAGATCAAATTGTCGGAGCGACCGGAATCGTGTGTCATACTGCCGCCAGGCCAACGGTGGACCTGTGGCGGCAGTATCACGGACAACATCACAATATTTGAACAACCCGGGGGCTGCTTCCGGAAATCGTTGGGCATATATTGCCCCAAACACCAAGAAGGCAGAAGTCCACTGGTCGAGCAAATTTGAATGCAGTATAATTCAAGGATTATCAAAGTACTAATCCGCGAAACTACGCACGAAATTGCATACACAAGATCGAAGTATAGTATGAACAACGTTGAACTATACTAACCTCGAGAACTTGAGTGAAGTAAATCTCCCTTCGACAAAGACGTTCGCTGCTATCAGATTCCAACACAAAGGGACAGTCCACACCCAGCCTCGTTTTGATCCTGGGTGCTTACGTAATTCGGAACATTGGTAGATTATCGTGACAACGAATCGTTGACGGATTATCCGCATTGCATAAATACTATTTTGACATATGTAAAAATATTCATATTTCATTGTAGAATGTTGCACTAAAATAAATAATAGCAGGAATGCATATAAACATTACAAACAATGCATATAACAAATTAATGCATTTTTTGAGCATGTAATAGTAATGAGAAGGAAGCTAAGTAGTACTAATACATTACATTGTAATGTAATTGACCCCAGACCTGCACACATTTCATTTTGTCGCAAGATTTGTGCACTTTTAACATTGTGGGATTTTGTCTGTTTTTTATATTGTGGTGTTTTGTCCACAGTAATGTATCCTATTGGATTTTGTTCTGGATTCCCCATGGCCACATAGCTACTTCTGTTCAAGCCACTAAAACATGAACCCGAAAAGATAGCAGCAACAGTAGATTAAACAAATGTCAATGCATACTGTTATATTTTATTTGAACAAATCAAATTGAAGTCACAGATTTTGTGTAACAAGGTGTTGATAATATTTTCTAAATTTACATTTCAAGTGTCTCCCCAGGCACCTGTAATCTATGAAAAGTTTTCTGTGTAGTAGAATCTAAATAACAAGGTAACGTTGTATCGTATAAAAATGTATTAATGTCAATCATGTGTTTGTATAATACTAAAATGTGTGCGCAAAACATTTGTAGGCTTTGGGATGTCTTCGATTGCCACAAATGAACTGCAACCGGAGCAGTAGAGAGGTGATTATAATATCTTCAGTTAACAGTTAATCTTTATATGAAGTGTACAAATTGAACATGACATAAATTGATCAACGTGTTACATTACAGAGCATCTTCAATTGTGTATTCATCTGAAATGTCAAATATTGATCACCTAAAACCTCTTAAACATGTTGCATTATGGAAAAAGCTGAAAGTCCACATTTGGACAACCAATTTTACCCCACTACACCCCTTATAAAAAATCTTAGCTATGCCTCTGGCTAAGAGTGTAAGCCACATGATCTTTGATCACTTTAGGCTTTGTTTTTTACATTTTACATTTTAATCGGATAATAACTATTATGACATATATGGAATATTATGTAACATAAATAATATGGATTGAAGGACATTTATAAACTAAAATGGCAGCATAGGTATGCAAAAGGCCTAAAATACCACCTATTGAAGATGCACTTTTTTGTGTTCTGCAATGCCAAAATATATTTAAGTACATTGAATTAATTGTAAGATGCTTCCCACAGGTATATTTTAAAATGTTGTTTTCTCATCCAGCTTCAGCCATACACATGGTGGAGTGAGGAGACCATGCTAACTACATCATACATTGAAAATAGTATGACTGATGAAGAACGATTACCTGGTTAGTTATTGTATTTGTATACAACAAAGAAGGGCACAGACCACTGTTAGCTTTTCCACTGACAGCCATGTTAATATTTTGTTAGATTGTAAGGAAAATACCATTGGAAAATCTGAAATTTCAGAAAATATATGCTGATTAAACTTCGTCAAAATAATGTACCTCTAGCTCTTATAAAACACATACATGCTCGGTGCCCATCAATATTTATTAAAATAGACATGATTTCCTGTATGCACGTGTCATGTAAATAAAAATGGCAAAATCACTACGCCAACTACACTCTTCCAAATATGCGTAATTTCACTGCCAATACATGCTAGCACTCAACCTGCTAGATCTATTGCATTCATTTCCCACAAATGTAAAAAATCACCAAGTTACTAGGTATTATGTTGTTGCAACACAACAGGACGGCTAACAGTGCTCTGGCCCCGGCGTTTTTCTCTGATCTAGACACAAGTTTATTATAGTAATGTGCATATTTTAAGTTAATAAATAATCACTACAATAAAGTTTCATGCTAGCATTTTAATATTTAACACACATTTATTTCATGGATATCAGACAGGAAAAACATTCTACCAACAGTCTGCATTGATCCGGGTGATAAGGATACTGCACCGTAACGTTTGATGATGCATAAATGGATCTGATGATATTCATCTGTTTCACAATTGTTATAATAATATAACAATTTATAATGTAAGATTACGCTGAGTGATGGTTTGACTGATTGAACAATACTATGTATTTAAATGTTTGCAGTGATGCAATATGCATTTAGGTAAACCATACAAGAGGACACTGTGTGCTATTGATTTACTCTAACAACGGTTGTTTTTGTTCAATTGTTGCCCCAACATTTCTTTCAACAGGAAACAGAGATGAAAGCCTTCAAACAAGACAGAGTTGGACCATAATAAAGACAACATTAAACAACACCAAACACATGAGGCAGCAGAAATAAAGAAAAGACTTGATTGTTTAACAACAGATTTGTAGTCAAACCATGATGATATTGATGGTATTCAAGCCATAGTGGTATGCAAATCATGATGGTATGTAATCCATGGCAATATAGATGGTATGCAAGCCATGATGGTATGGATGGCATGCATGCCATGATGGTATCGACAGTGTGCAACCCAAGATGATATTGATGGTATGCATGCCATGGTGGTATAAAAATGCATGATTGTAGTGATTGTATTCAACAAAAGATGGTATTGATGGTATGTAAGCAATGATGGCACGGGCGGCATGCAGGCCATGGTCAACTTGATTGTATGCATGCCATGTTGGTATGGATGGCATGCATGCCTTGATGGTATTGACAGTATGCAACCCATTATGATGCTGATGGTATGCATGCCATGGTAGTATTGATGATATGCAAGCCATGATTGTATTGATGCAAGCCATGATTTTATTGATGGTGTGCATGCTATGGTGGTATTGATGGTATGCAAATCATGATTGTATTGGTGGAGTGCAAGCCATAATGGTATTAATGGTATGCAAGCCATGCTGGTATTGATGGTATGCAAATCATGATTGTATTGGTAGAGTGCAAGCCATAATGGTATGCAAACCATAGTGGTATTGAGGGTATGCTAGCCCTGGTGGTATTTATGCTATACAAGCCATGATGACACTGATGGTATGCAAGCCACTTTTTATTACTGTGACTGAATGTAGCATACAACTGTCATCGTTTCCACGCTGATGCAAACAAAAATGCAATTGTGTAGTAGATCTATGTTGTTACCATCTCTATGTGATAAGGTATGCAATTAATAATTTCACTATTTAGGTTGGTAGTTATATATTATGTATTTAAATTACATGTTTTGTGTTGATTGTTTGCATTTTGGAACAATGTATTTTATACATGTCAGTCACATTACCCTTTGCGGGTCTTGTTCTAGAAATGTCAACAGTTTAAAGATAATGATCAAGTGTACGAGACGGCCACCCCTTGAAAAGACTGAGCAATGAAAGGATTTCAACAACAAAAACAGTTTTTTAAATATAACAAAACAACAGTATCATTGACCGGAAACTGACAGATAACAGTGAAACACAGAACATAATCAATATATTACAGACAAACTGAATCGCACACCTCTCCCTCCCCCCGCTCATGAAACGGACAGGCCCTCCCCCAAATGAAGTATATTCCATACGTCTATCGTGTCTTTGTAAAGGTGTCTTTGTTATGTTATCGAAATGGTGCTAGTTGCTGCAATACATTGTTTCATATGCATACTGCAGTAGCCATTGCATTTCTTTCTTATAGACTGCATGAAAAAACAAACCGGTGTGTTAAATATAGAAATGCCTACACTTGTTTTACTGGGACAAATACTTTAATTGTGTGTGAAGTTGTTTTCTGAATAAATGAGATGTATGCACTAATAAACGTATTTATTTACAAAAAAGTTTATGTTGACTGGTTTTATATAACACACATATAGGCCTTCTACAGTCCACGTATAATATTAATCAAATTATTTGTTAATCACATTTTTGTGGTCTGATCTTAAGCAAATCGAAGCAGACATTTAAATGTTGATGACAGTTTATTAATAGATCCTGTAATAATTAGTCAATTGTGTATACTTTTTATTATATCAAGATATTCACGCTAACTGTTATGCTACATAACATAAATATCAGGTTTATTTTTATTTTATTCAACACGAAAAGACCAGTAGAACATATACAAAATAAAGATTAGAGTCAAGTAGTGCTTGTTAGGATACTCCAATTCGCCCACCGCCACCCATGAGCCATGTACGGTATTGAATCGTGCGTCCTAAGGTGTTATGCAGTTTTAATAAAAACCTGGACCAATTCGTACGTAAGGTTATTTATGTGCTAAATATTGAATAACTAATCCGTCAAAGTTGTGCAAACTGTTGTTCTAAGTGGAGAACTTAAAAAAATAGACCAACAAAATCCAAATCGCGAGAAAAGATGCCTGTGTGAGTTGTGTCAAAAATCGTGCGTCCGACTTCTAGTGTTCTAGATTTGTCCTCTGAATCTAGACCAAAATCTGTGACGCGTGGCTCCGCTCCCGCCAAGATTCGGGGCTTCCCCAAGATTGCGTGGCAATATTATGCAAATGAATATTCGACCAATATTGATGATCACATGAACCAATGAAAGACAGAACTACGTCATAGCCATGTTCGCGGACAGTTTTCCGACAATTTTGACTGAGGTAAGTGGTTGTTAACTTTGACAATCGTTTAAAAATACAGTAAAAGTTACCGTTAGCCTTTTATTTATCTTACATACCCTATTTTATGTATATCTACTTTAATATGATATTTATGTTATAGTTGTGAGCTTTGTCGGAAAGACGCAGCGGCCCGTCGAAAATAGACATGTTGCACGCTGTTAGACGTTCAAAATGGAAAAGCGCAGTTAGCAGACAAGCACACGAGCTGTGCCGCAGCATGTACGCCACGTTGGCGTTGGCACAATTAAGTTCGACGGGCGCGCGCGCCATGCAAATCACAAAATACTTGCTCTGACACGGATTAAAATGTATGCTTCTAAGCTATTCAAAAAATTAGTCATAGTTTTTAATTTATTTACAAATGTAGCATTGGGTCTGAGAATGTGAGCGTAGACAGAAGTGATCCAATATTTCTGTGTCTGACTGTTCGATTCGTATGAGATACGAACAGAATGTAGCCATCGTAGATCACGCTGTTTCCTACAATTTACACGTAAATCCCGATGTATTTTGTGCGAATAATGAATTATATATATGTAAATAATGTATGATGTTATTTATTTAAAAAAAAGCTTTTGTTAAAATATTAGTTTCACAATTTAAAAATCTATATGACCTTGGCATGTTTTGGCCGAGTTTTACATTATTGATATTGAACCATTTAACATTAAATCCAGTGCCATCAGCACTTTTGTAATTATGTGCATTTAATTTAACATTTATTATTGTTTATAATAAAAATAGTAACTAAAATGTTGCCATGATATTTTTATTCCTCTACTACAACACAATTAAATGCCAGCTTTTTAATGGCTTTCTTAATAATCAGTACTGTAAGATTAATTATACAAAAACAAAGTCCAGTGACACCAATATGATTGTTTTATTTTGGGAATACATTCTTGTGGTATTGCATTATGTCATTTGTATCACACACATACAGTAATACAGTTTTCCTTTACTTCATGTTGAAGGATTCTGCTGCAAATATATGAAGAGTGACGGAACAGTGAAGATAACTTCTGTGAAAACTAGCACACATCACTTACATGGAAATATGAAACACTGAACTGACTACGTCTACACCGAACCAATGAACAGTGTCCTGTGAAACTGACAAACTTCAATTATATGGATATATGAAACAATGAACGGATTATATCTATACTCAACCAACAGTGTCGGGGGAACATTGGCACACTGCACTTGCATGGATAATATGAAACATTGAACTGATTATATATGTACTTGGCCAACAGTATCCTGGGAACATTGGCACATTTCACTTGCGATATAACAGTGAACCAACTATATGTACACTGAGTCGGCAATGTAATCTATTTCTCCTTCTGTAGTTCCCTGTATGTGCATTGAAGCTGACTAGTTCTTGTACTTCTGCTGTTTCAGTTGTTTTCTTTGTCTACTTGTCGGCTGCTTACTGTGAACAATGTATTAACATTACTTCATGTTGAAGTGTGGGACATCGAACAAAACAATTAAACATAATTATTGTAGTACAGATGTTTGCATCATACTGTGAACATTTTATCACACAGTCAACTGCTGGAAATGATAACGATCTTGGAATGTATAATAAATGGTGTTAAATCCAAGTGGTGTTTCTTTGCAACAATGATTAACACTCGTCAGTTTGCAGGGGACACTTCAAAGTAATGTCACAATGGCCAACAGTTAATCAATAGTTGAACTTTCATTTTGCTAGCACAACATCATAATCATTAAGTAAAAAATAAATCGGACATTAATATAGACAATTAGGTCAGAGGTCAAGTTTTTTTAACAAATAAGTAACTAATGGTTCACACTTTAATATACCATTTTATGGTCAATGCATACATACATGATCCATTACAAATATTTATAAAGTTTACTACACATTTTACCCAAAGTAATTTAATTAAGTCATTTGTCAACATAAATAAATAAATACGTGTTCAAGGTTAATTATCTAGGTCGTGTCAAGGTCATATGCTATTATGGTCAAGGTTAAACATTTAGTTACCTTTAATTTGCTAGCACAACATATCATAATTAATAAGTAAAAATAGATTGGATATTCAAACATGCAATTAGGTCAAGGGTCAATTTTAAAAACAAATGAGGTCATTATTGATTCTTGCTTTAATACGATATGTTATGGTCAATGTGTACATAAATGTTCCATTCCAACAATTTATAAACTTAATAAGCCATTGTGTCACACATAATAATTTAATTAGGTCATGTATAATTATAAATAGGTCAACGGTCATTAAAGGTCAACTAACTAGGTCATGTCAAGGTCACACAGTATTAGGACAATGTTGTTGGGTCATAGCTTTTTACTTTACCTCAATATCTTCCTTAGAACAGATTATGTAATATATGCCTATATTCAGTGCCACATGGTGGCAGCACAGCCTGCACAAGTTCCAGATCACAAGAAATGGACATGAATCCTATAGACACAATGACCCTTTTTTCGACACGAAAAAGTGGATTAACTTTATTAATAATAAAGCTATTTCAAAAAGGGTTGTAAACTACATAGCATACACTATCACACAGAAGTGTTTAAATGATTATATAACAATTTTGATTTTTTTGTAATGTACCAACGAGGCTAAGCTAAGGCTAAGCCCGTTAGCCTAAGGCCTAAGGCTAGTAGCTTACAATCGATATAGATATGCCATATGATTAAAACTGTCGAACATGAACCAACACGAGCTTGTTCTAAAGTAATGTTAATCCTGAAGGGCCATGGGATTTGTTGATCGCAATTATATTAAATATTATCGGCCTAGCCTTAGCCTAGGCTTCGCCTTCGAAGTTCCAGTTCGACGCCGAAGTGTCGGTGTCAGTAACGCAGTTGCTCTCGGCTGCTGCTTACCTCACACATATTACACTCAGTAAGCATTAAAGTTGTGTAACTAGCATTGTAGTTTAATGCCGGGGTAACATGTAGTCGATTTTTACAAGGGATCAAGTGTAAACAAGTACAGTTTCGCGCAACACTACAGAAAATACCGGCGCCATTTATTTTCATGAACAACTGTCGTAGGTCATAAAAGGTCAGCCATTGGCCGCTCATTGGCTGTAAGTTTATATATGTGAAATCACTGCATTGCCTGTACATATACAGCTGTACAGCTAATATGGTTTTAGTTAAAACAACATTACCTGTACATCAAAATTGGAATACTTATAAATATGCAATTGAAACCAAAAACAAGCACCTAGATTTATATAAATAATTAACTGAAATCACACTGGGCATAATGTATTCATTTTCGATCGTAAAAATGTATGTAGTAGTCGTCATTATAAATGTACAGGTAATGCGGTATTATGAGGCACTGTACAGGCAATGCGGTAGATAGTGTTTTATATATATATATATATATTACACATGCTGTTCAATGTTACCGTAAAAGGCATCTGTACCAAAATAATGATATGTTTTCGCGCCGTTAATGTTGTGTGTGTGTCAGCGTCAACTTTTCGTTTTCACGCCATTGGATTATTTAAAAACATACCTGTCGTACATGTGTTGATTTTCATTTGGCAGCAGTTTGTAACTAATTACTTTTTGCGCAGATCGGATTTTTTGTCACAACCGTCACTTTTTTGTTTTCGCGCCTTTGAATTATTTAAAAACATGTCGTGCTTGTGGTGAATGTTACTTGGCACCCGTTTTGTATCTAATTAGTTGTTGCGCCAATCGAGTTTGTTGTTACAAGTGTCAACTTCTTGTTTTAGCGCCATTCTATTATTTAAAAAAAAACATACAATGGTCTTTATCAAATTTTGGTAGACGGGCGTCAATACGTTCAGGATATTTATTCATAAAACTTATTGTTAGATTTCAGTTATTTGTTTGACTTTTCGTATTGGTAAACACCTCAACTTATTATTCAAATTAATCGCAAAGCGTCATTCTGCTGTTTATTCACTGAAAAAGTAAATGTTATCATTAACAGAGAAACCGCGTTGTTTTTTGTTGCAACGTATCGCTTGCACATCGGATGATCCGTACTCGCGTAAATAGACCATAATATACATTCCTCACTTTGTAACGAATTTGTTGTGGCTAGTGTCAACTTATCGTGCCTTTCGATAATAAAAAAAACATACTGCACGTCATGCTTTGCATTACCAGGCGGCAATTTGTAACTAACTAGTTTTCGCGCTTATCTTTTTTGTTACACTTTTTCGTTTTCGCGCCATTCGATTTTGAAAAAAAACTTATCAAACATCGTGCATCTAATGAAATAGACCACGACAAACATGGGACGGCCACGGGGAGTGTCAACTTTTCATTTTGATAGCATAATCTTGTATTTGACCACTGGAAAGTATCCACGGAGTTTGAAGAATGACTGCGGGAAGAAAAGCAACTATAAGCGCCAGGCAAGCAATTTTGCTGTGTGTGGTGGAGAGTTATACTTCGGACTCAGTTCAAAAACAGGCTCCATCGGCATCGGCTCAGCCTCAGTGCTGGAGCCTAATTATCGTCTGTTTTATTTGCTTTAGTCGGTTTTTAATTACTTTGTGCAAATGTGTTATTTACGTTGGCTAAATAATAAATGGTATATTCGCATGCAGCGTACGCAGACCAGTTATGCATAGCCGCGTAGGGTAGACCGCTCCTTTACGCAATATTAGGGTATACAACCCCCGACCCTCAATTGCCGCCATAAAAGACAGGTATAAAATGATATAGACCATCAATGCAAGCCTGTTAAATGTTTTTTGCCACAATGCGGAGTTAATTAAAGCATAACCTGCGCATCGGATGCTCCGTCCTCACGTAAAAGACACATTTAAGAGTCATGATAAAAGTATTCCTCGCATATACCTACACTAAGTTTTTAGGAAGTCATTGTTACATCAGATGTTGGATGTTGCATAGATTTGTCGAAATTAGTGACATAAGTTGCAAACAAAAGTCAACACCTATCTGACTCCACGACTCAGGTGGAACCGAGACACTGTCACTGACTGTGCAGGGAAGGTGTGCCTCGTTGGCGACGGTCGCATGTGTTCGTGTACGTTTTCACACCTTCTTTCATACCTGGCCACCAGTACCTCTCCAAGATCTTTGCGCAGGTCTTGTCTTGGCCGATTTGTGCACCCAGGAGAGAGAGAGAGAGAGGGAGAGGGAGAGGGAGAGGGAGAGGGAGAGGGAGAGGGAGAGGGAGAGGGAGAGGGAGAGGGAGAGGGAGAGGGAGAGGGAGAGGGCTTGGCCTGTATACCATACATGCTGTCATGCAAAATGGCACCTACGATCTCATGAGTGAATATGATATCATTCTGAAACAGAAAGCTCACGCTGTCAACCTGAAACGTTACTGTAAGCGACAGCATCTTGACTCGGTCACACCTACGGCACCAAAGCAGACGCATGACATCCTGCGTACAGATTTACCAGCTGAGGTGCCATGCCGTCAAACTTCGACCCGCCCGCCGACATGCCGCGAAACTTCGACCCGACCGCAAAGAAACTTGACACCGAGAAGCCTGATGTATTGCTGACAAAGATCACACCAAAACAGCAGTTTGCTAACTACATCAGCCTAGCGAAGATACCAAGCTGAACGCCTGAACCTTCCTTTACCTAAATAGATGAAATCTAGACAGCAGCTCGATAATCTAACCGAACCAAAGGCGCAAAGCTGGCGGACGCCATCACAGCCTCAAGTGATGGCAACTGTTTTTTTCGATCCATGAGTCTCGAATTGACAGGTACACAAGCGAATTACAAGATGGTTCGGGACCTGGTAGTAGCATTTCTCTGCGATCCAACACATTGTCAAATGTTTAGCAACTACAATGGCGCAAACATTAATCAGTATGTTTCAACTAGCGGGTTGGCCAACGATGGAACATGGGCAACTGAGATTGAGATTGTGGCTGTGACTACTCTACTACAAACAACGATATTTGTGTACACAGATTACAGTACCACACAGAAGTGGCTTCCGTATAAACCCCTTTGTCATGTACCGGGCGTGCTGAAATGGAAACAAAGTGTATACCTATGTTGCGTGCTACTGAGTTAAATATACGCAGGCTGCGAGATTGCGGCAAAGTTAACTGTTTAATTCATCTGCTCATTATGTGCGCTTTGTTGCGTGCTTTCGATGTCATTAAGATGTATCCATCCTGTCCTGAGAGTATTTGTTCTTATTAAAATTACTTTTCCGGATGCATACAATAGTTGAATCGTTTTATATATATACCAGACACCAGGATCCCCACTCCCGGACTAATTTCGCAAAAAATCTAATCTATGAATCACCCGAAGTGGCCCGCTAGATCGCATACAAAATGTCAGTCCCATACATGCAAAACTAACGGAGATATGAGACGATGGACAAACACACAGACAGAAAGAGAACCACGTTTGTTTTAGAAGTGCCGTAGCAATTGATACTGACTGTCTGATGTCAACAGCCCGATGAGATAACACATTTTCGTTTTTATATGTCACATGACCCTTATCTACATACCTCCCCATCCCATGTAAAGCTTCGTAGCGCTTGCCCGGATATCCCCGTCCTTCCCCAAACCGAGATGTACTTTATGGATGGCCCCTAACACAAAGAAAGTGAACATTTGAATAAAAAACGTCAGGGGTAGTGTTTTGAGCGTAACTGTAGTGTTTTGAGGGTACGCCCAAAACACTACGGTAGTGTTTTGAGCGTACCCTCAAAACACTACCGTAGTGTTTTCAATTTACTACACCGGCGTAATGTAATAGGCCTTTAGTCGCATTACAACGCCTCGCGTACGTGGCAGGCTAAATGTCTAATATTTATTGAAATTACGATCTTAAAACCACTCGACTGCTACGTTAATTCCGATAATTAAGTAATTTACTCATACAAGAATTTTTGAAATAAGAGCGGACAACTTACTATAGACCGTAGCTCATGCTTCGTTCGATTGAACGCGACTTAAAAACACCACACAGCCGCAACTGATTTGCCGCCAAAACTCATACACGGATTGTAAACTGGGCCGTGATTCGCAGTTTCTGGTCATTCAGATCACGAAATTTACCATTTTTATTGCCGATGTTTGCCAAGTTTGCCAAGTCACAATATTCGTGTAGCGCCCATGTATGGTCAGAGAGACTTCTTCCAATACACGCCTAGCCTCAACATGCTGAGGATACAGGCGGTGCCGTGGCAGGGCAGGCGAACAGGACATTTTTTGTTTGTTTTTAGAGTGCAATATATAAGAACACAACTTATCGTGTAAATAAACAGAAATACGTGCAGAAGAACTTATTAACGTCTAAAACATGGGGTAGTGCAAAGTCTGGATGTTGCTTTTAAATGCGTCCAGGCTGTTTTGATTTACAATATATTGAGGGAGGGAATTCCAAAGTCGAATGGTACTGGGGAAAAAAGAATACAAGTGGTAGTTGCATCTGGAGTGAGGGATAAGGTAAGGTAAGGAATGTTTTTTTCTAGTGACTATATTTACAGGAATAAGGTATTGGTTTGCTGGTACATACCCACTAGGCCATTTGCTATCTCTCATTAAGGCATTATGCATGCCGCTAACATAAGAGCCAAAGTGCTGTTAAATGTATAATTTTAATACAACATTATAATATATCAATAATTATTGTATTACATATGATTGATATAAGTAATACGCGTTAACTGACAGTGTTTAGCACTAGTTAACTAACTAACATTAACTAATTACTAACACTAACATCAAACAAGGAAAATAATACATAAGAATAATAACATATAAATTACACACTAATGTTAAAATAAAACTTACAATTATTCTACAGTTAAATATTATTAAACTATTATTAAAAACATCTCAACAATTAGCCAATAACAACAATTAATACTGAGTAACAGAATAGGGCCTAATAGCCCTACTAATATCAATTATAGGAAAACACAAATACTTAACCCTAAAAATCTTTTAAAAATACAAACAGCGTCTTATGTTACAAAACACTGTAATGGTGATTCGTTCTGTATAGTCATAATTGATATCTTCCATCATCGCCATTGTCCATATTATTACAGGTATGTGATGAGAACCACTGTCACTTTGAAATATATATATATATATATAAATAAATATATACAAATTAACATTTCATCGTTTAGTAGGTTCTTATGCATGTTATATAGGGGCAAATATTACGCAAACGTGGTGTGCTGCGAGGGGTCGAGGATTTCTCCGGGTCATTTCCGGACTGGTTTGTTTCGGGTGGTTCATGAAACTTCTTTGCATGGCCATAAAACACTTTATTTTTATAATAAATACTGGTAGATGTTTGTAACGAAAAATACATCGTGAACGCATTGGTTCGAGCATTTATTTGTGATCGTGATAACCGGAGTTGGCGTCGCAACGGAGCAGTTCTGATGTTAAAAGTTGAGCGAGTCACTCGGTGAGTGAGTGACTGAGTCGGCGAGTGATTTCTTTCGGTGATCCGCTGGCACTGCCGTTAATGACGATTGCGCGGGTGGCGTGGAGGTACCTAAGTACGTTATTGTGTGTTGCATGGTGAAATTGTATCTGATGTGTATTGCTAATGTATGCTATAATGTACTCTTCCTCTTGTTACTTGTCAATATGTATAGTCACCTACTCGGTTTCTGCCCTATTTGAGTTTCTGCCTCATTACGATTATATAGCAGGATCTCATATTAAATCCATCTTTAGTCAGATATATCGGACACAATGAGCAAAGGACGTCTACAAACTTGCAACAAAGTTATTTGTCTCAAATTAAAACGAGGCAAACAGATTTTTGACAGATATTTTGATAGCGAACGCAGACCACGTGACTACAGTGCATCATATCGGTGAGGGTGATGTAAACAACCGTAATGTTAACATTAATCGGACGAAATTGTAAGCAACTGTTCACTGTAATCACCACAGGAAAGTTAACGAACAACCCATTATACAGTGAATGCGTTGCGATTTGTCGCATAGTGAGGATTTTAAACATGATGAGGCAGAAACCGAGTGCGTCCGTTTGGCGCGTGAGTGTTTATCGTCTTACGAATATTGTAAGTATTTAACTAAAAACTACTTATTTGATGCTTCGTTTGCATGCCGTTGATGAAATAAATGGTTCTGATTAATAATATTTATACGTTGCTGAACGTTTTCAAAAACTGTTAGTGAAAACTGCATATTATGCTTGCGTAAGGCAGAAACCGAGTGGTCCAGTATACCATCTTTATGTATAGTCAATGTATGTTATAATGTACTCTTCCTCTTGTTACATGTCAATATGTACCATCTTTATGTATAGTCAATGTATGCTATAATGTACTCTTCCTCTTGTTACATGTCAATATGTACCATCTTTATGTATAGTCAATGTATGTTATAATGTACTCTTCCTCTTGTTACATGTCAATATGTACCATCTTTTTGTATAGTCAATGTATGTTATAATGTACTCTTCCTCTTGTTACATGTCAATATGTACCATCTTTATGTATAGTCAATGTATGTTATAATGTACTCTTCCTCTTGTTACATGTCAATATGTACCATATTTTGTTATAGTCAATGTATGTTATAATGTACTCTTCCTCTTGTTACATGTAAATATGTACCATCTTTATGTATAGTCAATGTATGTTATAATGTACTCTTCCTCTTGTTATATGTCAATATGTACCATCTTTATGTATAGTCAATGTATGTTATAATGTACTCTTCCTCTTGTTACATGTCAATATGTACCATATTTTTTTATAGTCAATGTATGTTATAATGTACTCTTCCTCTCGTTACATGTCAATATGTACCATCTTTATGTATAGTCAATGTATGTTATAATGTACTCTTCCTCTCGTTACATGTCAATATGTACCATCTTTATGTATAGTCAATGTATGTCAATGCTTAATCGCCAGGAGGCAGCACCGCTGTAGTCACCGACTAGTTTTGTATTATTTCACCACTAGGGCACTATGTGTGATGACTTTGATTTGAGACATGTAACTAGTATATATATACACTTAATTGCAATACACTTGTCATGGTATTATTCAACAGGTAACAACTACAGAAACCCGGATAAACTGTCAATCTGTCATTGCATAAAGACGTTGCCTGGATTAAACTAATCCTGGGTGTTTTGAAAAGACAAATGCTCGATCCGAACGTGACCGGATGTGTATATACTATATAGGTAGTGCCACCAGGCTGGTGAAGTCGCAGCTGAGTTTCGACAAGGAGTAAGTTTGTATCTTCAGACTGCGCAGTCAGGCGCATAACCACAATAAGAGAATACTTCAGATAGTAATGTAGGACTTGGTATTACCAACTTTATAATTTGTTGACTGTCTCAGATTTAATTAATCAGGTTTAAATACAGTGGAACTTCACTATTAAGCACACGCTCCGGACTTGGCCAAATTGATCTTAATGGAGAGGTGACTAAATAAGGTATTGGCCAAATTGACCTTAATCGGGAGTTGATTACATAAGGACTGATTCCGTCACTGTCATTTTATAAACACTCACCCATGACAGGAGTGATGACACTTTATCAGCGTAAACTCCTCGAGTACGATCACGAGAGAAACATGGGTGAGTGTTGGACGCTTTGGTGGAAGATATGTGCTGTTAAATGGAATGGTAAACATGTTGATTAAGTTCTTTGGTGGAAGATATGTGCTGTTAAATGGAATGGTAAACATGTTGATTAAGTTCTTTGGTGGAAGATATGTGTTGTTAAATGGAATGGCAAACATGTTGGTTAAGTTCTTTGGTGGAGGATATGTGCTGTTAAATGGAATGGTAAACATGTTGATTAAATTCTTTGGTGGAAGATATGAGCTGTTAAATGGAATGGTAAACATGTTGATTAAGTTCTTTGGTGGAAGATATGTGTTGTTAAATGGAATGGCAAACATGTTGGTTAAGTTCTTTGGTGGAGGTTATGTGCTGTTAAATGGAATGGTAAACATATTGATTAAGTTCTTTGGTGGAAGATATGTGCTGTTAAATGGAATGGTAAACATGTTGATTAAGTTCTTTGGTGGAAGATATGTGCTGTTAAATGGAATGGTAAACATGTTGGTTAAGTTCTTTGGTGGAAGATATGTGTTGTTAAGTGGAATGGTAAACATATTGATTAAGTTCTTTGCTCACAGTTCTCTTATCCCCTCAGATATTGCTGGTTGAGTCGCGAGGCAGGCACATACATAAGAACCCTGTGTGTCAACCTAGGGCTCATTTTGGGGGTCGGAGGTCAGATTCAAGAGCTACGCCATCATCATCGACATGTTCGGTTTGGAATACTGTCTGAGAAATAGAAGGTAAGGATAGAAATAGCAGCACTGTAACGAAGGTTGGACAAATCATGATTTTGTAAAAACATGAAAGTATTTGTTATTTAAATAACATTTGAAATATAATATAGATTGCTTTATTTATTTATAAACTTGTTATATTCAAATCAGTTGTCATCCTTGTTTTAAAAGAGGACTAAGAATGTTAAACTTGTTAATGACTTAATGTATAGAATTATAACACAATTTTACATAAAACAGCACCAAAGTTGTTCAAAACTCAACAATATCATCATAGACGGTTGGTTTGTCGGTGGATGAAACAACAACAGAGCGAAAGGAGAGAACATTTTCGTTGTCTGTGCCTGATATCGGGTCACGGCCAGTTTGTCAACCGTAGCCGTCCCTGGGGCTAAAACCAAACAGACAATGTCACACAGCCCTAGTTCTTCATTTACCCTACTTTAGACAAGAATAAACACAAATAAATTAGAGAGAAAGCTGGGCAAGCTCGTGTTTGAAGATACCCAAAGTGGGAGTTCCACACAGGAATTGGAATGACACCAGGAAAAACCTCCAACACTCCTTCTCTTGGCACCATAACAATCTGCATCGCTACTACATCCGGCACTATCAACAGGCTCAGAAAAACCTCCTCTTGGCACCATAACAATCTCCATCACTGCTACATCCGGCACTGTGAACAATCTCAAAACAAACCTCCAACACTCCTCCTCTTAGCACCATAACAATCTCCATCACTGCTACATCCAGCACTGAGAACAATATCAGAAAAACCTCCAACACTCCTCCTCTTGGCACCATAACAATCTCCATCGCTACAACATCTGGCACTATCAACAGGCTCAGAAAAACCTCTTCTTGGCACCATAACAATATCCATCACTGCTACATCCGGCACTGTGAACAATCACAGAACAAACCACCAACACTCCTCTTAGCACCATAACCATCTCCATCACTGCTACATCCGGCACTGTGAACAATCCCAGAAAAACCTCCAATACTCCTCCTCTTGGCACCATAATAATCTCCATCACTACTACATCTGGCACTGTCAAAAATCTCAGAAAAAACAACTCTCCTCCTCTTAGCACCATAACAATCTCCATCACTACTACATCCAGCTTGATGAACAACTCAGAAAAACCTCCAACACTCCTCCACTTGGCACCATGACAATCTCCATCACTGCTACATCCGGCACTGTGAACAATCTCAGTAAAACACTCCACCCCAAACAAAAATAAACCATGCTATGAGCGTGATGTTGGTTTAACACTGCTGCCCTTTGACTTGTAGGATGACATGGTGACAATGTATGACGTGTTGGATGCTGCCTGGCAGTACGATCACACGCAGGCTTGACGAGACGTACCTCTGTCGAGTCATTCACCACTAGATGTATGACGTGTTGGAAGCTCACTGGCAGTACGATCACACACAGGCCTGACAAGACGTACCTCTGTCGAGTCAGTCAGCCACTAGATGTATGACGTGTTGGATGCTCACTGGCAGTGCGATCACACACAGGCCTGACAAGACGTACCTCTGTCGAGTCAGTCAGCCACTAGATGGATGACGTGTTGGATGCTCACTGGCAGTACGATCACATGCAGTCCTGACGAGACGTACCTCTGTCGAGTCATTCAGCCACTAAAATTAATGTATGACGTGTTGGATGCTCACTGGCAGTACGATCACATGCAGTCCTGAGGAGACGTACCTCTGTCGAGTCATTCAGCCACTAGAGGCGCTACAAGTCTCTCACAAACGGATCGTCACGAAAGACAACACAGTAGGTGTTGCTATAAATGTATACTGACATTCACAGCTTTAGTTGCTACATAGATGGTGGAAATCTTTATTGTAACAAGCATTTAAAAAAAATAAAGTACATTGCAGTTGATTGACAAATACAACGCTATTTCCTGTCAACAAGTGAAGCATTTTGGGGTAAAACACAGTGGATCCATTTAGTGCTTTTGTGAAAAAGTCACTTTTGTATGTCATCCATGGAAAAGTTAGAGTTTAAATAGAAACTTGTACTTGATATTGGAACATCTTAAACATCTGATATGAAAGAGACTGGTAACAAAGGTTGACATGTACTTGATGTTTGAACATTTTGAACATCTGATATGAAAGAGACTGGTAACAAAGGTTGACATGTACTTGATGTTTGAACATCTTGAACATCTGATATGAAAGAGACTGGTAATAAAGGTTGACATGTACTTGATGTTTGAACATCTTAAACATCTAATATGAAAGAGACTGGTAACAAAGGTTGACATGTACTTGATGTTTGAACATCTTAAACATCTGATATGAAAGAGACTGATAACAAAGGTTGACATGTACTTGATGTTTGAACATCTTGAACATCTGATATGAAAGAGACTGGTAACAAAGGTTGACATGTACTTGATGTTTGAACATCTTAAACATCTAATATGAAAGAGACTGGTAACAAAGGTTGACATGTACTTGATGTTTGAACATCTTAAACATCTGATATGAAAGAGACTGGTAATAAAAGTTGATGTTTTTTTGCAGATTTTGTGTACAAATGTGATGGTAAATTTGGTTTCACCAAAATGTAATATATCCATGACTTCTTAGTTCTATGTCAAACGCAATACATCGTTACAGTGAGCACCGTCACTACACCTGGTGGGAAGAGGGGCAAGGCAGTGCTGATTGGCTGAACAGAATTGGACAGAGAAGAGACTGGCACCCAGACAGATGGTTGACACCACGAGACAGGTAGGTCGGGTCAAGGTCACACTGCATTCGTGTTTACAACATGTGACAGTTCATATCGGAATTTGCTGCCGTTCTCTTTGATTTCAAATTCGTAATATATTTCAACATAATATACAAGTTTCCTATCAAACTCTGAGGATGAAACATGCTCAGTCACCCCTGAACCTGTACAGAAACATGCGTACACAACTTAATGTCTCTTTCTGCTAGTTGAGTCGTTGAAACAATATCTAAAACATGACACAGAATCTCACACTTTGCCCACAGTTGTTGCTGGTGAAACAGAGGGCAGCACTGCAGGTCGGTCGTCGCTGTTGACTGACTTGATTCATGCAGCTGTCATCGAGTCGGACACAGACTGGTGGCATTGACGATGACACAGGTTCCGGTGACGCACACAGAACTAGTGTTATCACTAGTGATACGGTGACACTTTGTAACGATTGGTTGTTAGGGGCGTATATAGTTTATGCTGACGTGGGCGGTTGGAATATTTAACTATGTTTTAGTTAACGTTAATATCTATAATTGATGTAACGTGGGGTGTGGGGCGTATGTTAATGTTGACCTCCTTGATGGCTTCTATGTCAGGCCCAAAACTTTCAGTGATTAGTCGATGACTATTCAGAATAAAAGTAAAGCCTTTATTTTTCCGATATTTCCATTTGTTTAACCATTTCAGTGCGAGATCCCGCTACCGATTTATTACGCTTGAATGCGATAGCCCTCTGCAGCGGGATTAGCGCCGCAGCGGCTTATACCCTCACTAGTTCAAATTAACGTTAACGGTAGCGTCACCAAACGACTATTACTGGAACCGCAAAATCTTGAGCTTTCCGTTGACATTAATATCGTAAGATGTTTCTATGCCAAAAATCTAAATATTTCAGATATTTTGACTTCATGGATGAACATCACGGGCCAGTGATGCGCTTGATGGCTGTTTCGCGTGTAATTGTTTTATTGGAATTAGTTGTCTTTGTCTCCATAAACGACGTCAACGAGGTGGACGATGATAGGGGTAAATACCTGATTTCGATAAGAGAATATTACAAATATCATTCACGTTTGGTTTATTATGTTTACGTGGTGTATATATAGCAAGTTTGTGAGGCACTAATTATGACGGTGCATTCACACAGTGGCATCATTAGTGCAATTAGTGCACTCCCGATAATTTATGCACCGACACCATTGCTATATTACTGTTTTGTTGGCACTGTCTATATTTTAACAAATTCTTCAATATGATTTAGCATTGTTGTAAAAAACAAGTATAGCAGAAGCAAGTGACAATATTCGAGATTATGTTCTCAATCAGTTATTTGAAAGTTTACCGGAATCATCTGAAGTTGAAGACATTTCTATTTTCCTGGCCATCTTGGATTTTTGTGGTTCCCATAGTAACCAATATCAGAAATTCCATAATCAAAGTATTCATTGAAGGCTCAAGTTTCATAATGTGTCAGGTGTTCCTATTAAAAAATGCATCTTTGTAGGTAAAAATAACAAAACAACTAAGCATGGTCGGCCATCTTGAATTTCCCTGGTTCCCATGACAATCTCAGTAATTCCATATTCACAGTATTTATTGATGGCTCAGGTTTCATAATGTATCAGGTGTTCCTATTAAAAAATGCATCTTTGTAGGTAAAAATAACAAAACAACTAAGCATGGTCGGCCATCTTGGATTTCCCTGGTTCCCATGTCAATCTCAGTAATTCCATATTCATATAGATGAAGCTACGAATTTTGCGGTGGATTGGTTGGTCATTTGTATATATGTTGAGCAGCATTGGTGCCAGTACACTTCCCTGGGGAAGACCGTTTCTTTGTTTTCGCCATCTGCTCTTCTTTCCTTGTAATACCACGAAAAATCGCCTGTTTTCAAGCATATTGCATAGTAGGTCAGTCAGGTGGAGGGCACCAGTCATCTCTAACACTTTGACAAGGAGACTCCAGTGATTTATGGTGTCGTACGCTGTAGATAGGTCTACAAAGACAACTCCTGTGACTAGACCTTTTTCAAAACCATCTTCAGTATGTGCTGTCAGGTTTGGCAGCTGACCCGTGCACAATTTCTATGGACAGAAGCCGGCGTGTTCAGGAATGATTTTCGCGTCAACATGTTGGGCGAGCCTGTTCAGGATCAGTCGTTCAAAAAGTTTGTAGGTGTGGCACAGCAAGGAGATGGGTCTAAAGCTCTTTGTCTCAGATGAGTCTTTCCCTGGTTTCAGGGTTGCCACTACCTTTGCCTGTCGCCAAAGCTTGGGAATTTTTTTGTTGGTGTCGCAGTTGTTGAAAAAGCGCAGCAACTAATCCCTGGTCTTTGGTCCAAACTGTTTGATAAGTTCTGTTTGGATGTCGTCTAGGTCTGTTGCTTTGTTGTACTTCAATGCGTTGATGCCAGCATCTACTTCGGCTGCATTGAAAGGTCTTATAAACCCCGGGTCATCGGGACATCGTTGTCGATTGAGACATACTTTGTGTTGTTTGTTTGTTGTGCGTCTGTTTAGCAGCAGTTGGTGAGCTACTTGTTGTGCTGTTGTGCTGTAGTGTTGCTTTGTCTTTCGAGGGTCATTGCTGAGTTTTTGTATCCGCCTTCTTGCTGTTGTGTGTCACATCTGTTGATTCAATCATAATATGTCATGATTTACAGCGTTCCTCAGAGATGATGTTCATCAGCTCTTCACCTGTCTCGATACTGTCCACAGCAAAGGGGTCTGTTTCATATTTATTTTGTATTGCTCATATATTTCAGCCGACTCGGGTGTCAGACAGGTGACATAGTTTCCCCTACATCCACGGGTAATGTTCTTCCTTGGGTTTCTTTGTACGTTGGTCCATCAACTGGCTGTAGTTTTCTGCAGTCAGCAGTATGTTTTTAGTGGCTGCATCTAGTGGTTGCACATAACCTTGCCAGTTTGCCTTTTTGATGTAGAACCTTCGACGTAATGGCACGGTTTCTGGGGTGACCACTGCATTCATTTGTAGGCCAATAGGTCGATGTTGGGAGTGTGGGACTGGGTCCATCACAACCTTGTTGCAGCATTCATTTGTAGGCCAATAGGCCGATGTTGGGAGTGTGTGACTGGGTCCATCACAACCTTGTTGCAGCATTCATTTGTAGGCCAATAGGTCGGTGTTGGGAGTGTGGGACTGGGTCCATCACAACCTTGTTGCAGCATTCATTTGTAGGCCAATAGGTCGGTGTTGGGAGTGTGGAACTTGGTCCATCACAAATCAGTTAATAGTTTGTCTGATGATGATTTAATTCCAAGGCAAGCATCAAATAAGTTAACAGTTTGTCTGATGATTTAATTCCAGGACAAGCATTACATAAGTTAATCGTTTGTCTGATGATGATTTAATTCCAGGGCAAGCATTAAATAAGTTAATAGTTTGTCTGATGATTTTACCAAAAATACTTCCAAAGGCTGCACAAATGAACCAGCATGTCTGGATACTTTGGCTTTTTTAAGATGCAACATTTTTTTTAAATGAGTTGAAAACATTCTAAGTGCTGATGCGTCTTTCAATCACTTAAATTATAAAAAACATCAGTGTTTTTTTAAAAAGAAAAACGCATTCACAACACAGCATTATTTTTTAACTGTTCTTCTGCCAACTTTGTTTGGTACCCTTTGACTTGTAGGACGGCATGGTGACAACGCATGACGTGTTGGATGTGCAGTGACAATATGAACACATGCAGGACGAGACGTACCTCCATCAAGTCATGCGTGACTGCGCATATGGAGCGCAGTGGCACAGTGGATAGAGCATCACACTCTCAATCGATGGGTATGAATCTTGCGCTGCCGTTTTGAACCTTGGACAAGTTTGTTGTGCTGTGTGATTGCCTGCCTGGCTATAGACAATGGTTGATATTTGGGCATGAACAGTGTTGGCACAATAATCACAGCATGGCTGAATGCTTCCCAGATAAGTTGAGGTGATGTTCGATTGAACAGGTCTGCCAGGGAATCAAGTGTAAGGCACTTTGAGCAGTCCTGAGGACTGGATATTGTCCTATATAAGAATTTACCTTAGAGTTTATATAGAAACTTCTATGTACGAATGATGTTGGCAAATCTTAAAAATATGAAATGAAGGAGTCTGGAAACAAAGACTGACTTGCTTTTTGTAGATTTGTAATACAAATGTGATACTAAATATTTGGAAACAAAGATTGACTGTCACTACACATAGTGGGAAGAGGGGTAAAGCAATGCTGATTGGCTGAAAAGGATGTATCGCGTTCTCCACATCTGTGTGGGTAGCTTGTACTAGCTTCGTGTTGTAAATTATACATGGACTCGGTTGCATGGTTTCTGACATAAGACATAATACAAACACTTCGACCCGCTTACTAAGTACAAAGTTATCCTTCTAGAAGATGACAAATATTGCTACAATTTATGTGTGCAAATGTTGATGCAGGTGTGTTTTATGACAGGTGAATGCCATTTGTTGTTGGGCAAAGATTGTGGACCTGGCGTGTTGCGACATGACGATGGTATTGAGCTCAATGACCAGATAGTTATCTGCATCACAAAGGATGAATCAAAGGTGAGATTGGGGGCCCTTTTTTCTTCTTCCAGTTTAAAGGAATGAATTCTTTGAGAATAGCAATTGAAGAAACATAACTATTGATGATGTTATCCAGTCATAGTTGCACAAATTGTCATGTACGCAGGAATCTGTTTGAGAATATGAATTCTGGTGTTGGGTTCTTGATCGGTGCCGTTCCCTTGCGAGAGCATTGTCTTGCGTCGTGTTTCGGCTGTAAACTGATGCGAAAACGGCATGGTGCCTTCCAAAAAAGGCTGTCCACAGGCCCTACACCCAAGTCTAAGAGGATTAAAACATTGGACCAAAAGTTAAAGAAGGAATACACTGTCAAATATCTTGTGTTGATCTCATCACAGGTGAATAGCAGCTGATAGTGCATTGTGCATGGTTTGTTTTTTGGACATCAATGTCACATGGCATGTCAGATCACAGGTGAATAGTAGCTGACAGTGCATTGTGCATGGTTTGTCATTTGGACATCAATGTCACATGGCATATCATATCACAAGGTGAATAGTAGCTGATAGTGCACTGTGCATGGTTTGTCATTTGGACATCAATGTCACATGGCATGTCAGATCACGGGTGAATAGTAGCTGACAGTGCATTGTGCATGGTTTGTCGTTTGGACATCAAAGTCACATGGCATGTCAGATCACAGGTGAATAGTAGCTGACAGTACATTGTGCATAGTTTGTCATTTGGACATCAATGTCACATGGCATGTCAGATCACAGGTGAATAGTAGCTGACAGTGCATTGTGCATGGTTTGTCGTTTGGACATCAAAGTCACATGGCATGTCAGATCACAGGTGAATAGTAGCTGATAGTGCATTGTGCACGGTTTGTCGTTTGGACATCAATGTCACATGGCATGTGAGATCACAGGTGAATAGTAGCTGATAGTGCTTGTGCATGGTTTGTCGATTGGACATCAATGTCACATGGCATGTTAGATCACAGGTGAATAGTAGCTGATAGTGCTTGTGCATGGTTTGTCGATTGGACATCAATGTCACATGGCATGTTAGATCACAGGTGAATAGTAGCTGATAGTGCTTGTGCATGGTTTGTCGATTGGACATCAATGTCACATGGCATGTCAGATCATGTGGGCCTACTATGTAAAAAAATCGAATTCAGAAATTGCAAAATAAGTATGGCTGTGTCAGAACTAAAGCCGTAGCAATAATACAGGTGCTCAGTGACAAAGACTATCAGACAATATCCAACATGATGAGAAACAAACCATAGCAATAATACAGGTGCTTAGTTACAAAGACTATCAGACAATGTCCAACATCAGAAACAAACGATAGCAATAATACAGTTGCTTAGTTACAAAGACAATCAGACAATATCCAACATGATGAGAAACAAACCATAGCAATAATACAGGTGCTCAGTGATAAAGACTATCAGACAATATCCAACATGATGAGAAACAAACCATAGCAATAATACAGGTGCTCATTGACGAAGACAATCAGGCAATATCCAACATGAATATAAACAAACCATAGCAATAATACAGGTGCTTAGTTACAAAGACTATCAGACAATATCCAACATGATGAGAAACAAACGATAGCAATAATACAGGTGCTCAGTGACAAAAACTCAGACAATATCCAACATGATGAGAAACAAACCATAGCAATAATACAGGTGCTCATTGACGAAGACAATCAGGCAATATCCAACATGAAGATAAACAAACCATAGCAATAATACAGGTGCTCAGTGATAAAGACTATCAGACAATATCCAACATGATGAGAAACAAACCATAGCAATAATACAGGTGCTCAGTGATAAAGACTATCAGACAATATCCAACATGGTGAGAAACAAACGATAGCAATAATACAGGTGCTCAGTGACAAAGACTCAGACAATATCCAACATGATGAGAAACAAACCATAGCAATAATACAGGTGCTCAGTGATAAAGACTATCAGACAATATCCAACATGATGAGAAACAAACCATAGCAATAATACAGGTGCTCATTGACGAAGACAATCGGGCAATATCCAACATGAAGATAAACAAACCATAGCAATAATACAGGTGCTTAGTTACAAAGACTATCAGACAATATCCAACACGATGAGAAACAAACGATAGCAATAATACAGGTGCTCAGTGACAAAGACTATCAGACAATGTCCAACATCATTAGAAACAAATGATAGCAATAATACAGTTGCTTAGTTACAAAGACAATCAGACAATATCCAACATGATGAGAAACAAACCATAGCAATAATACAGGTGCTCAGTGACAAAGACAATCAGACAATATCCAACATAATGAGAAACAAACCATAGCAATAATACAGGTGCTCATTGACGAAGACAATCAGGCAATATCCAACATGAAGATAAACAAACCATAGCAATAATACAGGTGCTTAGTTACAAAGACTATCAGACAATGTCCAACATGATGAGAAACAAACGATAACAATACTACAGGTGCTCAGTGACAAAGACTATCAGACAATGTCCAACGTCATTAGAAACAAACGATAGCAATAATACAGGTGCTCAGTGACAAAGACTATCAGACAATATCCAACATGAAGATAAACAAACCATAGCAATAATACAGGTGCTCAGTGACAAAGACTATCAGACAATATCCAACATGAAGATAAACAAACCATAGCAATAATACAGGTGCTCAGTTACAAAGACTATCAGACAATATCCAACATGATGAGAAACAAACCATAGCAATAATACAGGTGCTCAGTGACAAAGACTATCAGACAATATCCAACATGATGAGAAACAAACCATAGCAATAATACAGGTGCTCAGTGACAAAGACAATCAGGCAATATCCAACATGATGAGAAACAAACCATAGCAATAATACAGGTGCTCAGTTACAAAGACTATCAGACAATATCCAACATGATGAGAAACAAACCATAGCAATAATACAGGTGCTCAGTGACAAAGACAATCAGGCAATATCCAACATGATGAGAAACAAACCATAGCAATAATACAGGTGCTCAGTGACAAAGACTATCAGACAATATCCAACATGATGAGAAACAAACCATAGCAATAATACAGGTGCTCAGTGACAAAGACTATCAGACAATATCCAACATGAAGATAAACAAACCATAGCAATAATACAGGTGCTCAGTGACAAAGACTATCAGACAATATCCAACATGATGAGAAACAAACCATAGCAATAATACAGGTGCTCAGTTACAAAGACTATCAGACAATATCCAACATGATGAGAAACAAACCATAGCAATAATACAGGTGCTCAGTGACAAAGACTATCAGACAATATCCAACATGAAGATAAACAAACCATAGCAATAATACAGGTGCTTAGTTACAAAGACTATCAGACAATATCCAACATGAAGATAAACAAACCATAGCAATAATACAGGTGCTTAGTGACAAAGACTATCGGACAATATCCAACATGATGAGAAACAAACCATAGCAATAATACAGGTGCTCAGTTACAAAGACAATCAGACAATATCCAACATGATGAGAAACAAACCATAGCAATAATACAGGTGCTCAGTGATAAAGACAATCAGACAATATTCAACATGATGAGAAACAAACCATAGCAATAATACAGGTGCTCATTGACAAAGACAATCAGGCAATATCCAACATCATGTTTCTTCTACCAACTTAAACCAACAGCCCTAGTTATGATCATGTGATGTTGTCTTCCAACCAAGAGCAGTGGCTCTAAGTGAGATTGTGTTCTCTTTTTCTTCTACCAACTTAAACCAACAGCCCCAGTTATGATCATGTGATGTTGTCTTGCAACTGAAGGCAGTGGCTCTAAGTGAGATTGTGTTCTCTGTTTCTTCTACCAACTTAAACCAACAGCTCTAGTTATGATCATGTGATGTTGTCTTCCAACTAAAGGCAGTGGCTCTAGGTGAGATTGTGTTCTCTGTTTCTTTTACCAACTTAAACCAACAGCCCTAGTTATGATCATGTGATGTTGTCTTCCAACTAAAGGCAGTGGCTCTGGGTCAGTTTCTTTTTCCAGTGGTAAAACACACAATCAATTTTATTATAACATTTGTATAAACAATATTCTAACAACTTTGACAACAAACTTGTGTTTAAAAGGAGGCGATATGTTCCTTGGTTCTTATGATTTAATATTTAGACGATGATTAACATTAACGTATACTGTGTGCCAAATTATCTGGTGACATGTTCAAACTATATATAGCAAGTGCGTGACAATGTCCACAGTTTGAATGTTGACACTGGTGACATGTTCAAACTATCTATAGCAAGTGCGTGACAATGTCCACAGTTTGAATGTTGACACTGGTGACATGTTCAAACTGTCTATAGCAAGTGCGTGACAATGTCCACAGTTTGAATGTTGACACTGGTGACATGTTCAAACTATCTATAGCAAGTGCGTGACAATATCCACAGTTTGAGTGTTGACACTGGTGACATGTTCAAACTATCTATAGCAAGTGCGTGACAATGTCCACAGTTTGAATGTTGACACTGGTGACATGTTCAAACTATCTATAGCAAGTGCGTGACAATGTCCACAGTTTGAATGTTGACACTGGTGACATGTTCAAACTATCTATAGCAAGTGCGTGACAATGTCCACAGTTTGAATGTTGACACTGGTGACATGTTCAAACTATCTATAGCAAGTGCGTGACAATGTCCACAGTTTGAATGTTGACACTGGTGACATGTTCAAACTGTCTATAGCAAGTGCGTGACAATGTCCACAGTTTGAATGTTGACACTGGTGACATGTTCAAACTATCTATAGCAAGTGCGTGACAATATCCACAGTTTGAGTGTTGACACTGGTGACATGTTCAAACTATCTATAGCAAGTGCGTGACAATGTCCACAGTTTGAATGTTGACACTGGTGACATGTTCAAACTATCTATAGCAAGTGCGTGACAATGTCCACAGTTTGAATGTTGACACTGGTGACATGTTCAAACTATCTATAGCAAGTGCGTGACAATGTCCACAGTTTGAATGTTGACACTGGTGACATGTTCAAACTGTCTATAGCAAGTGCGTGACAATGTCCACAGTTTGAATGTTGACACTGGTGACATGTTCAAACTATCTATAGCAAGTGCGTGACAATATCCACAGTTTGAGTGTTGACACTGGTGACATGTTCAAACTATCTATAGCAAGTGCGTGACAATGTCCACAGTTTGAATGTTGACACTGGTGACATGTTCAAACTATCTATAGCAAGTGCGTGACAATGTCCACAGTTTGAATGTTGACACTGGTGACATGTTCAAACTATCTATAGCAAGTGCGTGACAATGTCCACAGTTTGAATGTTGACACTGGTGATATGTTCAAACTATCTATAGCAAGTGCGTGACAATGTCCACAGTTTGAATGTTGACACTGGTGACATGTTCAAACTATCTATAGCAAGTGCGTGACAATGTCCACAGTTTGAATGTTGACACTGGTGACATGTTCAAACTATCTATAGCAAGTGCGTGACAATGTCCACAGTTTGAATGTTGACACTGGTGACATGTTCAAACTATCTATAGCAAGTGCGTGACAATATCCACAGTTTGAATGTTGACACTGGTGACATGTTCAAACTATCTATAGCAAGTGCGTGACAATGTCCACAGTTTGAATGTTGACACTGGTGACATGTTCAAACTATCTATAGCAAGTGCGTGACAATGTCCACAGTTTGAATGTTGACACTGGTGACATGTTCAAACTATCTATAGCAAGTGCGTGACAATGTCCACAGTTTGAATGTTGACACTGGTGACATGTTCAAACTATCTATAGCAAGTGCGTGACAATGTCCACAGTTTGAATGTTGACACTGGTGACATGTTCAAACTGTCTATAGCAAGTGCGTGACAATGTCCACAGTTTGAATGTTGACACTGGTGACATGTTCAAATTATCTATAGCAAGTGCGTGACAATGTCCACAGTTTGAATGTTGACACTGGTGACTTGTTCAAACTATCTATAGCAAGTGCGTGACAATGTCCACAGTTTGAATGTTGACACTGGTGACATGTTCAAACTATCTATAGCAAGTGCGTGACAATGTCCACAGTTTGAATGTTGACACTGGTGACATGTTCTAACTATCTATAGCAAGTGCGTGACAATGTCCACAGTTTGAATGTTAACTCTCGTGACATGTTCAAACTGTCTATAGCAAGTGCGTGACAATGTCCACAGTTTGAATGTTGACTCTCGTGACATGTTCAAATTATCTATAGCAAGTGCGCAACAGTGTCGACAGTTTGAATGTTGACACTGGTGACATATTCAAGTTGTAAACATGACAATGACGACAGTTTGAATGTTGACTCTCGTGACATGTTCAAATTGTAAACATAACATCCACTTTCAAAGCAATCTTTATTGGTAATATTGCCAAGGCAGGTTGAGTTAAAGGCAATAATCATTGATGTTCAATGATTGATTACTTATCCACATTTAGTACAACCATTGCAGCTAACTTCTTGTTACAACTTACTGTGCTTACTAATTTCAGGTAGAGGAACATACTGTCTCACTTTTATAACTCTTGGTCAACCTGTTTAATTGATGTAGTCTGTTTGCATGACAGTCAAATCTGTCGTCTACTGTTTGTAGCTGTAGCACAAATGACAACTGCCCTGTTAGCAACCTGTGACCACTGCATTGTCACAAAGATCAGGAGAGTGACTATGGACACAGATACCTACCCTTGCAAGTGGGGTTTTGGGCTAAGGGTGAGTCGAGGGGCATTGTTTATTTATTCTCTGTTTCACATATAAACACTCTGCGACATTGTCGCACTGTCTCAGAGATGGTGAGTCAATGACAAGTTACACATTTCCACCTGTGTGTCTTGTGTTTGCCTTGCCCAGCATAGAGTCGTTGACATCAGGTAGAAGGTCTAACAGGGTTTAGTGACACTTCTATCTTAGAGATGGTGAGTTACACATTTCCACCTGTGTGTCTTGTGTATGCCTTGCCCGGCATAGAGTCGTTGACATCAGGTAGAAGGTCTAACAGGGTTTAGTGTCTCTTCTGTCTTAGAGATGGTGAGTTACACATTTCCACCTGTGTGTCTTGTGTATGCCTTGCCCAGCATAGAGTCGTTGATATCAGGTAGAAGGTCTAACAGGGTTTAGTGTCTCTTCTGTCTTAGAGATGGTGAGTTACACATTTCCACCTGTGTGTCTTGTGTTTGCCTTGCCCAGCATAGAGTCGTTGACATCAGGTAGAAGGTCTAACAGGGTTTAGTGTCTCTTCTGTCTTAGAGATGGTGAGTTACACATTTCCTTCTGTGTGTCTTGTGTTTGCCTTGCCCAGCATAGAGTCGTTGACATCAGGTAGAAGGTCTAACAGGGTTTAGTGTCTCTTCTGTCTTAGAGATGGTGAGTTACACATTTCCACCTGTGTGTCTTGTGTTTGCCTTGCCCGGCATAGAGTCGTTGACATCAGGTAGAAGGTCTAACAGGGTTTAGTGTCTCTTCTGTCTTAGAGTTGGTGAGTTACACATTTCCACCTGTGTGTCTTGTGTTTGCCTTGCCCGGCATAGAGTCGTTGACATCAGGTAGAAGGTCTAACAGGGTTTAGTGTCTCTTCTGTCTTAGAGATGGTGAGTTACACATTTCCTTCTGTGTGTCTTGTGTTTGCCTTGCCCGGCATAGAGTCGTTGACATCAGGTAGAAGGTCTAACAGGGTTTAGTGTCTCTTCTGTCTTAGAGATGGTGAGTTACACATTTCCACCTGTGTGTCTTGTGTTTGCCTTGCCCGGCATAGAGTCTTTGACATCAGGTAGAAGGTCTAACAGGGTTTAGTGTCTCTTCTGTCTTAGAGATGGTGAGTTACACATTTCCACCTGTGTCTCTTGTGTTTGCCTTGCCCGGCATAGAGTCGTTGACATCAGGTAGAAGGTCTAACAGGGTTTAGTGTCTCTTCTGTCTTAGAGATGGTGAGTTACACATTTCCACCTGTGTGTCTTGTGTTTGCCTTGCCCGGCATAGAGTCGTTAACATCAGGTAGAAGGTCTAACAGGGTTTAGTGTCTCTTCTGTCTTAGAGATGGTGAGTTACACATTTCCTTCTGTGTGTCTTGTGTTTGCCTTGCCCGGCATAGAGTCGTTGACATCAGGTAGAAGGTCTAACAGGGTTTAGTGTCTCTTCTGTCTTAGAGATGGTGAGTTACACATTTCCACCTGTGTGTCTTGTGTTTGCCTTGCCCGGCATAGAGTCGTTGACATCAGGTAGAAGGTCTAACAGGGTTTAGTGTCTCTTCTGTCTTAGAGATGGTGAGTTACACATTTCCACCTGTGTGTCTTGTGTTTGCCTTGCCCGGCATAGAGTCGTTAACATCAGGTAGAAGGTCTAACAGGGTTTAGTGTCACTTCTGTCTTAGAGATGGTGAGTTACACATTTCCACCTGTGTGTCTTGTGTTTGCCTTGCCCGGTATAGAGTCGTTGACATCAGCTAGAAGGTTTAACAGGGTTTAGTGTTTCTTCTGTCTTAGAGATGGTGAGTTACACATTTCCACCTGTGTGTCTTGTGTTTGCCTTGCCCGGCATAGAGTCATTGACATCAGGTAGAAGGTCTAAGCGGGTTTAGTGTCTCTTCTGTCTTAGAGATGATGAGTTACAGATTGCCACCTGTGTGTCTTGTGTTTGCCTTGCCTGGCATAGAGTCGTTGACAGCAGGTAGAAGGTTTAACAGGGTTTAGTGTCAATTCTGTCTTAGAAATGGTGAGTTACACATTTCCACCTGTGTCTCTTGTGTTTGTAATGCATGATCCACGTGTTAGATGGCACCACTGTTGTGATTTATTCTCCATGCGATGGGAAGTTTCAGCCAAATCACCACCTCTCATACCTTTGCTATAAGTTTATAGGAGTGTATAACCAAATCAGTGTAAGTTTCATTGAAATGGGTTGTTCTCCTTCGCAAAGTGAAGAAGACCACATTTCATCATCGCCTACTGTGAGCGTCACTTTGTCGAGACTTTCTCTCACTTTGGATTCTTTTGGCATCTGCAACTCGTCTTTGTTCTTAGAACACAGCACCCTCTTTTCTTTCTCTCTGCTAAGTTTATCACACACAAACTGTTCTCTGCCAACAGTCATGGTCCATACTGATGTTCTTGAGAGATGCCTTGAGGGTGTCCTAGATCCTGTCTTTTGTCCTCTCTGCAGCAATACATGATCCACGTGATCAGTTCATAAGTAACACTTTTTCCAGTCTCATTTATGTCTATCCTATTTATAGACACGTTTTTCATTCTGACAGCAATATAACATGATAATGTATTATGTGTTTTACCTGTATTCTAGTCATAATTGAAGTATGCTTTCCAGGCTAGCAGGAAGAAGCAACTGCTCAACTAGACAAGTGTGGAAAGACGAATGAGAACACACCAAAAGACTGGTCCAAGTCTTACATAGACCTCAGGTATTCATTTACTTCACAGTCACAAACGTGATCCACTTAATCTAAACACCAGCCAACAACAGCTGTCTAGTTCATGAACAATCACAAACGTGATCCACCAAAGTGAACTGGGTATTAAGTTGGACATACTTAATCTAAACACCAGCCAACAACAGCTGTCTAGTTCATGTACAGTCACAAACGTGATCCACCAAAGTGAACTGGGTATTAAGTTGGACATACTTAATCTAAACACTAGCCAACAACTGCTGTCTAGTTCATGTACAATCACAAATGTGATCCACCGAAGTGAACTGGGTATTAAGTTGGACATACTTAATCTAAACACTAGCCAACAACAGCTGTCTAGTTCATGTACAGTCACAAACGTGATACACCAAAGTGAACTGGGTATTAAGTTGGACATACTTAATCTAAACACCAGCCAACAACAGCTGTCTAGTTCATGTACAGTCACAAACGTGATCCACCAAAGTGAACTGGGTATTAAGTTGGACATACTTAATCTAAACACCAGCCAACAACAGCTGTCTAGTTCATGTACAATCACAAACGTGATCCACCAAAGTGAACTGGGTATTAAGTTGGACATACTTAATCTAAACACTAGCCAACAACAGCTCTCTAGTTCATGTACAGTCACAAACGTGATACACCAAAGTGAACTGGGTGTTAAGTTGGACATACTTAATCTAAACACCAGCCAACAACAGCTGTCTAGTTCATGTACAGTCACAAACGTGATACACCAAAGTGAACTGGGTGTTAAGTTGGACATACTTAATCTAAACACCAGCCAACAACAGCTGTTTAGTTCATGTACAATCACAAACGTGATCCACCGAAGTGAACTGGGTATTAAGTTGGACATACTTAATCTAAACACTAGCCAACAACAGCTGTCAAGTTCATGTACAGTCACAAACGTGATACACCAAAGTGAACTGGGTATTAAGTTGGACATACGTAATCTAAACACCAGCCAACAACAGCTGTCTAGTTCATGTACAGTCACAAACGTGATCCACCAAAGTGAACTGGGTGTTAAGTTGGACATACTTAATATAAACACCAGCCAACAACAGCTGTCTAGTTCATGTACAATCACAAACGTGATCCACCAAAATGAACTGTGTGTTAAGTTGGACATACTTAATCTTAACACCAGCCAACAACAGCTGTCTAGTTCATGTACAATCACAAACGTGATACACCAAAGTGAACTGGGTATTAAGTTGGACATACTTAATCTAAATACCAGCCAACAAAAGCTGTGTAGTTCATGTACAATCACAAACGTGATCCACCAAAGTGAACTGGGTGTTAAGTTGGACATACTTAATCTAAACACCAGCCAACAACAGCTGTCTAGTTCATGTACAGTCACAAACGTGATCCACCAAAGTGAACTGGGTATTAAGTTGGACATACTTAATCTAAACACCAGCCAACAATGAACTGGGTGTTAAGTTGGACATACTTAATCTAAATACCAGCCAACAACAGCTGTGTAGTTCATGTACAGTCACAAACGTGATCCACCAAAGTGAACTGGGTATTAAGTTGGACATACTTAATCTAAACACCAGCCAACAACAGCTGTCTAGTTCATGTACAGTCACAAACGTGATCCACCAAAGTGACCTGGGTATTAAGTTGGACATACTTAATCTAAACACCAGCCAACAATGAACTGGGTGTTAAGTTGGACATACTTAATCTAAACACCAGCCAACAACAGCTGTCTAGTTCATGTACAGTCACAAACGTGATCCACCAAAGTGAACTGGGTATTAAGTTGGACATACTTAATCTAAACATCAGCCAACAACAGCTGTCTAGTTCATGTACAATCACAAACGTGATCCAACGAAGTGAACTGGGTATTAAGTTGGACATACTTAATCTAAACACCAGCCAACAACAGCTGTCTAGTTCATGTACAATCACAAACGTGATCCACCGAAGTGAACTGGGTGTTAAGTTGGACATACTTAATTTTAAACACCAGCCAACAACAGCTGTCTAGTTCATGTACAATCACAAACGTGATCCACCGAAGTGAACTGGGTGTTAAGTTGGACATACTTAATCTAAACACCAGCCAACAACAGCTGTCTAGTTCATGTACAATCACAAACGTGATCCACCAAAGTGAACTGGGTATTAAGTTGTACATACTTAATCTAAACACCAGCCAACAACAGCTGTCTAGTTCATGTACAATCACAAACGTGATCCACCAAAGTGAACTGGGTATTAAGTTGGACATACTTAATCTAAACACCAGCCAACAACAGCTGTCTAGTTCATGTACAATCACAAACGTGATCCACCAAAGTGAACTGGGTGTTAAGTTGGACATACTTAATCTAAACACCAGCCAACAACAGCTGTCTAGTTCATGTACAATCACAAACGTGATCCACCAAAGTGAACTGGGTATTAAGTTGGACATACTTAATCTAAACACCAGCCAACAACAGCTGTCTAGTTCATGTACAGTCACAAACGTGATCCACCAAAGTGAACTGGGTATTAAGTTGGACATACTTAATCTAAACACCAGCCAACAATGAACTGGGTGTTAAGTTGGACATACTTAATCTAAACACCAGCCAACAACAGCTGTCTAGTTCATGTACAGTCACAAACGTGATCCACCAAAGTGAACTGGGTATTAAGTTGGACATACTTAATCTAAACATCAGCCAACAACAGCTGTCTAGTTCATGTACAATCACAAACGTGATCCACCGAAGTGAACTGGGTATTAACTTGGACATACTTAATCTAAACACCAGCCAACAACAGCTGTCTAGTTCATGTACAATCACAAACGTGATCCACCGAAGTGAACTGGGTATTAAGTTGGACATACTGAATCTAAACACCAGCCAACAACAGCTGTCTAGTTCATGTACAATCACAAACGTGATCCACCAAAGTGAACTGGGTATTAAGTTGTACATACTTAATCTAAACACCAGCCAACAACAGCTGTCTAGTTCATGTACAATCACAAACGTGATCCACCAAAGTGAACTGGGTATTAAGTTGGACATACTTAATCTAAACACCAGCCAACAACAGCTGTCTAGTTCATGTACAATCACAAACGTGATCCACCAAAGTGAACTGGGTGTTAAGTTGGACATACTTAATCTAAACACCAGCCAACAACAGCTGTCTAGTTCATGTACAATCACAAACATGATCCACCAAAGTGAACTGGGTATTAAGTTGGACATACTTAATCTAAACACCAGCCAACAACAGCTGTCTAGTTCATGTACAATCACAAACGTGATCCACCAAAGTGAACTGGGTGTTAAGTTGGACATACTTAATCTAAACACCAGCCAACAACAGCTGTCTAGTTCATGTACAATCACAAACGTGATCCACCAAAGTGAACTGGGTGTTAAGTTGGACATACTTAATCTAAACACCAGCCAACAACAGCTGTCTAGTTCATGTTCTGTCAATTTTGTGATTTTGTCAGAAATGCAAACCTTATTACCTCATCTGTCAACACCCTGTTTATTTTCACTGATGTCCATATCCAAAACTACATAAAATATCTGCATTTGCGAACCCATCCATTAAAGACAATTGACAATATGAGTCAAAATGACCTCGTTACTCAAAACAGTGCTTGTGTTCAATTTTACCAATAAATCAAAAGTTACTGAAGGCATAGCATCATATTAGGAATAATTATAAAGCTCACAATCTGAGGATTCCATAAAAACAGAACATTGTAATTTCACAAGTTTGTCACTTAATAGCCACCTTGCTGTGGCACGTCATCAATTAGCTCTAAAATACTGCTACTTCAGGAAAATATTGTTGTCAGTGGTGTCCACAGTGTGGCAGCACTGTTTCACAAGAACATTCAAAGTATGTACCCCTAGTGGCAGTCAGAAGAAACACAAATATTCATATATAAAAGGTAATCTAAATACACAGAGCAACTGGTTAAAACTTGTTGTGATGCGTCGAGCTGCTCTACGAATAAGAACCATTATTGCCTTTAGTCGCAAAGAGTGTTTGTGTTTCAGAGGAAGTATTCAAACAAGACTACTTTCAGCAACAGCGACGTTCCTAACACACCCTCAGTGGCGACCCCTAGTGGCAGTCAGAAGAAACACAAGAAGCCGTGAGTAGCGTTAGACCGACCGGTTTCACGTATTTTTTCGCGATTGTTGTCATTATTGTGGAACCTTGCCATTATTGTCAGCCTGGATCAGTCCCAAATTATTTCTGTGACAGTAATGTATAGAGTTACTCCAATTAACCTAACTAATATGGCCACCTTGCTATTCAGGTCGCACTGGGCCAGTCTCGAGTTTGATTTTTACAGAGAGGTTTCACTGTGTCTGGATGTCCAGGTTTTACATATTTTATTACCATACATAACCATTTTCTTCAGAACCAATGCAGTTGTTTAGAAGTGTTCAAGTTAATTGCAGTGTATTTATAACATATCGCGCAGTACTATCAACTGTGCAAATTGTGAATACAGATAAAGTATTTTAATTACTCTTACAAGCAATGTTGACTCAAGACAAGAGGTCACACAATTCATGGGAAATGCTAACCAGCCCATTGTTTTTGGTCAGAATCAATGGATACATTGTGTTTTTAAAAGAATAAATTCAAAATTAATAAAATACATTCATTCATGAACCCATATATTAAAGAGTCAATGAACAGTATGACTCAAAATTACCAAATTTTTCAAAAAGTAGCTTTTTAAAAGTGCTTCAATTTTACAAAATATATCAAATATTACTGAAGGGAGTTGAACAATTGATGTGTCAGTTTATAGCAGACACTCTGAGGAACCGAGAAAGCAACACAACTCCATTTCACAAGTTTGTCACTTAATAGCCACCTTGCTGTGGCACATCATAAATTAGCTCTAACTTAGTGTTATTTCAGGAAAATATTGTTGTCAGAGAAATCCCTTGGTGTCCACAGTGTGGCAGCACTGTTTGACAAGAACACCATTCAAAGTATGTACTTGAGAAGAAAGGTTAGACCACGCCACGCCAACAGTTGATATATGTTGGTTGTTTTAACACACAATTCATGGTCCCAGTGCATTGCGGTTTGCCTTCACCTCAATCACAATTATATGTGAGACCTCCATGAAGTTTTGTTGATATACACTGTATCTGCATTGCACCTACAAGGGCGGCATGACGTCTGCTAAATCACATAATTTCAACAACATATTCTGTTACATGTCTGAGAGCTGCTCGTGTTTGACGTCCATTTTGATGGCTTCATGGATCTTGTTGCTACGTGATAGATTATGTGATGGATAGGTGAATAATAGTAATGTTTCATGTTCTCTCCACTAGTGATATGACCTGTTGTGTATTGTCAATGTGTCACTTGTGTCTTGTCAACATGTCACTTGTGATGTTTCAGAGTGAATAAAGAAACAGACAACACAGAAGATTTGGCCGAGTAAACGTTTACAGACCGGTCTTCACACCAGTTCGTTGTCAAGGTAACATGTTCACATGGCATGAATTAACACAACCAACTTGCTAGATCCATTCAAAGTATCGTATTTGTATAGTGATATATGTAATTCATGAATATTTAGCTATGCCTAGCTCTCAATCTTACAATCTCGTGTATGTTGAAAATAGCATATCAATGTTAATAGTAAATCTTGTTTTGCATTAAAAGAATTTATGCAAATCAACAAGTTGCATAATAGATTTTATGCAATTGACAGAGCAAGTCTTCCGCAGGCGCTGGCCTGTGTGCTTGAGTCAATAACAGCTCCTGGATGATCTCACCAGATCAGATTACTCCGTAAGATAATCCACCAATCACAGCACTGGATTAGTCCAGATGTCTTATCACTCCGGTCAAGCAGTTACCCAGTGGTAGACGTGTTTTTCATTCACTGATAATTTGACATTTTGTTCATCTTAGTAAAAGTTATTATTTATCTTAATTCTATTCAGTACTAAATTGACGCTACCTTTTCTGCGTAACCCGGACCGGAGGAAGACCGTCACAATCAGCATTTCAGCTGAATATCGTTCGTTTTATTTCTAATTCCTTTGTCAGTTTGTGCTGGTGCGTACATCGGTCGACCGTTACGTTAACATTTGTCAAGTTGTTACGATCAGATCATCAGTTATCCCGCATCGGCCATTAATAATGTCGTCGGCAAATCCTGATCTTAACATTGTAATCCTGGGGCATAGTCACGCCTATTGGTTAGGCGAGTTTGTTGAATCCGTGGGATTGTTGACAGATTTCGTTAAACTAGGTCACAAATGTAACATTTCGTTTATGGGTCGCCGTGGTGCTCGCGTGGGTACTTTCCGCAAAACTGCGGTACTAGCAGGTGTAGCAGCTAACCCTCCCGATGTGATCATAACAATTCTAGGAGGTAACGACCTCGATTCAAAATTGTCCACGTCCCCTCAAGAAGTCGGGTCAAGTCTTTGCGTACTCAATTATCGATGGGAAAAGAGGAAGCCTGTCAGCGCATCAAAACCCCATCAACACAAACTAGTAGAGGATAAACCCCCATGTTCATCTACATTGCAAAGAAATGTGGGGAAAGCTTTTTGACATTTTCCATCTTCCTTTTCTACCAACGATGTACAATAGTATTTATTACCTACACATTCAATGAAAGGAAGAAAGGTGGGGAGGAGGGCGGATTTCAAATTATCAGTGAATGTAAAACACGTCTACCACTGGGTAACTGCTTGACCGGAGTGATAAGGCATCTGGACTAATCCAGTGCTGTGATTGGTGGATTATCTTACAGTAATCTGATCTGGTGAGATCATCCAGGAGCTGTTATTGACTCAAGCACACAGGCCAGCGTCTGCGGAAGACTTGCTCTGTCAATTGCATAAAATATATTATGCAACTTTTTGATTTGCATAAATTCATTTATGCAATAAACAACACAAGTCCAATGTAGCAGAGAATCGAAATTAGCCAAATTAATTACGTTTATTTATTGAAGTTGGACAGCTTATCGTGCAGCCGGTTTGGGAATGACATTAATAGGAATGTGAGCTCTAAAATCCAAACCTGATACGACACTGAACCCTTGTACAGTGTCAGCCTTCTGGTTTCTCAGATTCCACATTCCTACAATCTTGACAATAACAATATATACATGATTCGTCCCTACCTTGTAATGGACTACAAACCACTACATGTATAAACATATGATGTCAAGAATACATACATTCCCCACCAAAAACACAACTTCTACTTAGCAAGGTGGGGGTAATTCGCCACAAGGTCACCAAAAACACTGTGACCACCCCATAGAAATTATAGACTGAGAGTGCATAATTATCAACTCAGTGAATATGGATGGAAATTCTGCTAGCAGTTGTTACGATGGACATGATTCAGTTATACAGCTTATGATACCACTATGAAACACTTAAATATTATGTTAAATATTTATTTTTATAGTTATTAATATTATGAGACCAATTTACGAGCACTTGACGAAACAACCCTCCTGTGTTTCGACTTGGAGCTAAATAAATCGTACGATTCCTTGATGCATGGATTCCATTTCCACCACAGTGGTAGGAGAATAAATGCCCTCATAGGATTCTGTACAGGTAGCAGTGTCTGTAAACTGAGATATACGTAGGCCTGCATTGTATGTTAGCTGGACACTGTTATTTTTAAACAATTAACACAGATGCAACTTAACTTTCACCAGTTAATAACAAATTGTCTATGATGGAATAGTGAGTGAGTAGCATTGGACCGACCGGTTTCACGTTTTTGTTCGCGATTGTTGTCATTATTGTGGAACCTTGCCATTATTGTCAGCCTGGATCAGTCCCAAATTATTTCTGTGACAGTAATGTATAGAGTTACTCCAATTAACCTAACTAATATGGCCACCTTGCTATTCAGGTCGCACTGGGCCAGTCTCGAGTTTGATTTTTACAGAGAGGTTTCACTGTGTCTGGATGTCCAGGTTTTACATATTTTATTACCATACATAACCATTTTCTTCAGAACCAATGCAGTTGTTTAGAAGTGTTCAAGTTAATTGCAGTGTATTTATAACATATCGCGCAGTACTATCAACTGTGCAAATTGTGAATACAGATAAAGTATTTTAATTACTCTTACAAGCAATGTTGACTCAAGACAAGAGGTCACACAATTCATGGGAAATGCTAACCAGCCCATTGTTTTTGGTCAGAATCAATGGATACATTGTGTTTTTAAAAGAATAAATTCAAAATTAATAAAATACATTTATTCATGAACCCATATATTAAAGAGTCAATGAACAGTATGACTCAAAATTACCAAATTTTTCATAAAGTAGCTTTTTAAAAGTGCTTCAATTTTACAAAATATATCAAATATTACTGAAGGGAGTTGAACAATTGATGTGTCAGTTTATAGCAGACACTCTGAGGAACCGAGAAAGCAACACAACTCCATTTCACAAGTTTGTCACTTAATAGCCACCTTGCTGTGGCACGTCATAAATTAGCTCTAAAACAGCGCTACTTCAGGAAAATATTGTTGTCAGGGAAATCCCTTGGTGTCCACAGTGTGGCAGCACCGTTTGATAAAAACACCATTCAAAGTATGTACTTGAGAAGAAAGGTTAGACCAATCCACGCCAACAGTTGATATATGTTGGTTGTTTTAACACACAATTCATGGACCCAATACATTGCGGTTTGCCTTCACCTCAGTCACAATTATATGTGAGACCTCCATGAAGTTTTGTTGATATACACTGTATCTGCATTGCTCCTACAAGGGCGGCATGACGTCTGCTAAATCACATAATTTCAACAACATATTATGTTACATGTCTGAGAGCTGCTCGTGTTTGACGTCCATTTTGATGGCTTCATGGATCTTGTTGCTACGTAATAGATTATGTGATGGATAGGTGGATAATAGTAATGTTTCATGTTCTCTCCACTAGTGATATGACCTGTTGTGTATTTTCAATGTGTCATTTGTGTCTTGTCAACATGTCACTTGTGTTGTTTCAGAGTGAATAAAGAAACAGACAACACAGAAAATTTGGCCGAGTAAACGTTTACAGACCGGTCTTCACACCAGTTCGTTGTCAAGGTAACATGTTCACACTGCATGAATTAACACAACCAACTTGCTAGATCCATTCAAAGTATCGTATTTGTATAGTGATATATGTAATTCATGAATATTTAGCTATGCCTAGCTCTCAATCTTACAATCTCGTGTATGTTGAAAATAGCATATTGATGTTAATAGTAAATCTTGTTTTGCATTAAAAGAATTTATGCAAATCAACAAGTTGCAAAATAGATTTTATGCAATTGACAGAGCAAGTCTTCCGCAGGCGCTGGCCTGTGTGCTTGAGTCAATAACAGCTCCTGGATTATCTCACCAGATCAGATTACTCCGTAAGATAATCCACGAATCACAGCACTGGATTAGTCCAGATGTCTTATCACTCCGGTCAAGCAGTTACCCAGTGGTAGACGTGTTTTTCATTCACTGATAATTTGAAATTTTGTTCATCTTAGTAAAAGTTATTATTTATCTTAATTCTATTCAGTACTAAATTGACGCTACCTTTTCTGCGTAACACGGACCGGAGGAAGACCGTCACAATCAGCATTTCAGCTGAATATCGTTCGTTTTATTTCTAATTCCTTTGTCAGTTTGTGCTGGTGCGTACATCGGTTTGACCGTTAGGTTAACATTTGTCAAGTTGTTACGATCAGATCATCAGTTATCCCGCATCGGCCTTTAATAATGTCGTCGGCAAATCCTGATCTTAACATTGTAATCCTGGGGCATAGTCATGCCTATTGGTTAGGCGAGTTTGTTGAATCTGCGGGATTGTTGACAGATTTCGTTAAACTAGGTCACAAATGTAACATTTCGTTTATGGGTCGCCGTGGTGCTCGCGTGGGTACTTTCCGCAAAACTGCGGTACTAGCACGTGTAGCAGCTAACCCTCCCGATGTGATCATAACAATTCTAGGAGGTAACGACCTCGATTCAAAATTGTCCACGTCCCCTCAAGAAGTCGGGTCAAGTCTTTGCGTACTCAATTATCGATGGAAAAAGAGGAAGCCTGTCAGCGCATCAAAACCCCATCAACACAAACTAGTAGAGGATAAACCCCCATGTTCATCTACATTGCAAAGAAATGTGGGGAAAGCTTTTTGACATTTTCCATCTTCCTTTTCTACCAACGATGTACAATAGTATTTATTACCTACACATTCAATGAAAGGAAGAAAGGTGGGGAGGAGGGCGGATTTCAAATTATCAGTGAATGTAAAACACGTCTACCACTGGGTAACTGCTTGACCGGAGTGATAAGGCATCTGGACTAATCCAGTGCTGTGATAGGTGGATTATCTTACGGAGTAATCTGATCTGGTGAGATCATCCAGGAGCTGTTATTGACTCAAGCACACAGGCCAGCGCCTGCGGAAGACTTGCTCTGTCAATTGCATAAAATATATTATGCAACTTTTTGATTTGCATAAATTCATTTATGCAATAAACAACACAAGTCCAATGTAGCAGAGAATCGAAATTAGCCAAATGAATGACGTTTATTTATTGAAGTTGGACAGCTTATCGTGCAGCCGGTTTGGGAATGACATTAATAGGAATGTGAGCTCTAAAATCCAAACATGATACGACACTGAACCCTTGTACAGAGTCAGCCTTCCGGTTTCTCAGATTCCACATTCCTACAATCTTGACAATAACAATATATACATGATTCGTCCCTACCTTGTAATGGACTAAAAACCACTACATGTATAAACATATGATGTAAAGAATACATACATTCCCCACCAAAAACACAACTTCTACTTAGCAAGGTGGGGGTAATTCGCCACAAGGTCACCAAAAACACTGTGACCACCCCATAGAAATTATAGACTGAGAGTGCATAATTATCAACTCAGTGAATATGGATGGAAATTCTGCTAGCAGTTGTTACGATGGACATGATTCAGTTATACAGCTTATGATACCACTATGAAACACTTAAATATTATGTTAAATATTTATTTTTATAGTTATTAATATTATTATACCAATTTACGAGCACTTGACGAAACAACCCTCCTGTGTTTCGACTTGGAGCTAAATAAATCGTACGATTCCTTGATGCAAGGATTCCATTTCCACCACAGTGGTAGGAGAATGAATGCCCTCATAGCATTCTGTACAGATAGCAGTCTGTTAAACTCAGAAAAAAAATATGTTTAATAGACTGTCTAAGACAAAAAACAACACAAACATTCATATATAAATGTTAATATAAATACACAGAGTAACTGATAAAAACTATTTTTATGATGCGTCGAGCTGCTCTACGAATAAGAACAATTATTGCCGTTATTCGCAGAGTGTTTGTTTTTCAGAGGAAGTATCCAGACAACAATACTTTCAACGACAGCGATGTTCCTACCGCAACCTCTGTAGCGACACCTAGTGACATCAGAAGAAACACAAGAAGCAGGAAGAAGCCGTGGGTAGGGTTGAACCGACCGGTTTCACGTATTTGTTCGCGGTTGTTGTTGCCGTTATTGTGGAACCTTGTAATTATTGTCAGCCTAGATCAGTCCCAAGTTATTTCTGTGACAGCAGTGTATAGAAAGGTACTCAGATCAGCGTCTCTTATCTTAGAGTCATTGCAGTGTTTATGTTAATTGTTTAAACAAATACTACCTACGAAGCTCTAGGTGAAAAGTATTTGTAGCATTTCACAAAATACAATATAGAGTGCAGATTGTGAATGCTGATCAAATGTTTTAATTACTTGTAGAAACAATGTTGACTTGAAACAAGAGGTCACCCATGTCATGTAGCACAATGTTTTATAAGAATCAATGGCTGGGAGATAATATAATTGTTATTTACATATTTCATGTACTTTGTAGGAGGTTGAAACATGAGAAGAAGAAAACACAAGAGATCAACATATTCTGATTGAAGATTCCTCACCAATGACGTTGTGGTGTGAATGTCTTCATTGCAAGTAACACAGGACCCTATCACATGGGACCTAGTCACTTGTAGGTCTCTATGTGATGCAGGACCATATCACATGGGACCTAGTCACTTGTTGGTGTCTATATGATGCAGGACCATATCACATGGGACCTAATCACTTGTAGGTCTCTATGTGATGCAGGACCATATTACATGGGACGTAGTCACTTGTAGGTCTCTATGTGATGCTGGACTTGGTCTCATCTGTGTTATGCAGGATCTGGTCTGTTGTAGATCTGCGTGTCTTATTAGACCATTATGTAGATATGTATGCAACAATATTTGTCTACATTTTAGTCATCAATAAATCTACTATATATCAAATTACTTGTCTCCAACTTTATTTGAACTAGTTGAATATATTTGTATGTGATATATTCTTATCCTTTGGACATGTCGTGTTGTCACGTTCAGACATCCAACTGATTGCTTGTGATTACTCACACCCCAATAGGTGGCGCCTCTGATACATTAAGTTTGTAACGATGTAACAGTATATATTAAAAACTTTAGTTGTTAATCTATGGTAACAGTCTGTCCTCCCAGACACCAAAGTCTACTCCCCTCTTTCTGTCTCATTCACTTTAGTTGGTAATCTATGATAACAGTCTGTCCTCCCAGGCACCAAGGTCTACTCACCTCTTTCTGTCTCATCCACTTTAGGGCAACAGGTATCACCATTATGTAGGGGCCTAATGATGATAACTACTGGCCTTTGTTTGTTGCTCCACGGGTGGGTGTAGGTAGTTATGAGAACTTGCTTGGGAGGAAATACACTTAGAATACTCCAGATGTAGCATATTAATATACAGATAATACAATTATGAGCAGACCAGATATAAACAATTCTTGAAAATGTCCAACGGTAAAACACCACAATAAAAGCAGAATGGAGGAGGGTGGATCCAATCTTTTCCAAGAGATCTTTTACACAAGCAGATACGTGTGCCTCTGGTTTAAAACAAGTTCTCCAACATCTGCTCAGACTTGTATTGTCTATATATGCAATGTATATTAAATTAATAGTGTAAATATCCAAAACAAACACGATTGCATTACTTGTTGTATATATACAATTTACTAGCCATTGTTTAATTGCATACATACATTCAAGTCACTTGTCCTGATATGTTTGGGTTGTAAACACACACACACAGTGTAACACATACGAGACAAACCCTTCAATGTACATTTGTAAACTATCGGCAGAGGTGACATCAGAGCTGCTCACTGCCACTGTTGGTTGACAGCGATGGCGACTCACGGAGCAAACAGTGAATGAGAGCAGGATTTGTAGAAAGATAAAGTTAGCTATTATTACAGTCACATGCAGTTTTCTAAAAACAATAATTGTTTATTACATGTGATAATTACTGTTGGAATGTATTATATAAACACTCATCAATTTTCTGATTAGTCACACGTTCAATTTAATCTTGTTTTATGAAAATATGCATGCTGTAAACTTGATAAAAACATACATAAACTTGATCAGGAAATAAATATATATATATACTCTTAATTTACGTTTCAAATGAATAAATTATATCTGAATCAATGTACATGAGTTATTCTACAAGCTGAGATTATACCAGCATTGTCTGCTGTCCGCTCTACTCTATGGCCCTGGGTGCCGAAGTAAAACTGAAATATTAAAATTTATACAGTTAGCCCTGTACAAAATATATACAAATGAGGGGTCACACAATACTGTGCCAAAAAAGGAGGACTGGACACCAAAAACAAAGTGCTTTAAAATAAATGAAAAACTCTTAGATGGTAGCCAAGATACATCTACACCTAAAATTAAAGAAGAACATAAGATCTCTGTACTCACTGTTATGTGGCGCAATGCCAAGTGAAGTTAATGATGTAACTAAAATATGAGAATGTGAAACCCTTCAGAAATCAAAATTTGCTTGACTGGTGTATGCTAGTACCTCGTCAGAGTCCAACCAAAAGACTTAAAGTGTTAAGAATGATCCGAGCACTCTGGACGTGAAATGGTGGACACTGTAACTTACGTTATCCACCACACTGTCCACAACTAAAAAAAATTTAAACAACAATAAACAGGCAGGATATGTTTTTTGTGTCTCTTCTTTCTTCATGGGCCTAAAATACAGCACAAATGTTATCAACAGGAACTATCCGCAAAGAAGCTGGTTATGGAGCCAAATATAGCTAAGTTAAAGGACACCAATTTGGCCCAGTACTGTGCGACTCCTCAAATACAGCCAGTGAAACAAAGGCAAGGCATCCATCGGCATGGCAAACAGTGCAGTGTATACGTTGACACAACACATGTGAACATGTAGAAGTCAACAATGTTGTTACAATCACTGACACGTTATACCTGGAATAAGTTCCAAGTAGATCACCCAACAGCTATGCACTAGAGATGACTAGAAAGTCCTACATTTGTCTGTCTGTCCACGTGTGTGCATGTAAAGAAAGGGTAAGCCGTCTCGACTTCTCTGGAAAACATTCAGCCATGCTGCAGTTACTGGGTGAAGACAATTCACACACAAATATCTACCACTGTCTATAACCAGGCACTCGATCATAGTGAACTGAAGTAAAGTCTTCCTCATTGGTTCCTTTGTTGTCGTCATCACCACCTTCATCATTGTCGTCTTCCTCGTCTGCTTGTGAACATTCATTGCTGCAAACAAAATATATATTCAGTAATTAATCAGTTTTATTAAATTGTAAACATCATCCAAATATTATTGACTATGCTTGTATTTTAGTAGTTATATTTACTAAAAGAAATAGAGGCCATATAAATTTTGAGCGAGTCCCTCATCCAACGTATGCATTTCCCAGGTTGTTACAACGTGTAATAATGTATCTGTCATTGATATACAGGAGCTGAAAACAACCTCTGTCATTGTGAGGGGCTGTCAAGTAGCCCAGCGTCAATCAAGCTCGGTTTAGATATGTGACTAGTTTTGTTGAAATGCTAAACAAATGACTTTGATTGTTAGATCTAGCAACTTGCAAAAAGTGTAAATATTCAGAAGTTTCTGTCACCATATAAACAATATGTTTGTCGGTTTTTGATTAAACATAATTCAATAATTTGTCCGATGTATTTCACGAAATATAAATAACAAAACTGCAAACTAGCATGGCATAGTGGATACTATAAATAACAAAACTGCAAACTAGCATGGCATAGTGGATACTATGTAGATTTGTTTTTTTAAATTTGTTTATTCAAAGCTCAAATGGTTATCAAACAAAATTATTCGAAAAATAAATACAATAAATTTTGAGTCAGTCCCCCATTTAATGTGTCCAGTTATCATCAGTTGCAACAATGTATTATCTACCCAAGGGTCAAGGTCGTTATATTTACTGATCAATCCGAGCGGCGTCTGTTTATCTAACTATATATATTATTTGTACATTTACACAAACACGTGATATTATTTTGACCCGGTCCCTGTGTAAATGATTAGTCTCAGAAATGATTATGAAAGGAAGTTGTAAAAAGTTATTAGTTTTGAGCGAGTCCCCTGTCTAAAGACCCCAGATGTTTGAGGGTTCCCTGGCCACTGAGTGTGACAAAGTATATTCACTGATCAACGCCAGCGACGAACTGAAGTAAACAGACACGTCTGACGTGGCCGGGTAGAAACTATTGCCCTGGCGTGTTTACAACCCCGTCTAATAAAGTGGTCATTGAGAGACAGGTCAGTAGTAGTGGACGGCCGGACACTGTAGACAGACGGTAGATATGTGAGTGAGACAGGTCAGTAGTAGTGGACGGCCGGACACTGTAGACAGACGGTAGATATGTGAGTGAGACAGGTCAGTAGTAGTGGACGGCCGGACACTGTAGACAGACGGTAGATATGTGAGTGGTCAACTTACCGGGTTACAGCTAAACCTCCATCCAAACTTATCCAGGCGGGAGACAGTCGAGTCTGACAGGGAACAGTTCCAGGCCCTGAAAGACAGAGGACAGATACAGGACACATGTCGCTGTCGTCTCACGATTATATGTGACACAAAACTAACATCTGTACAAGTCTGTATCAACTCACTCGATATGTAATTGATGCCAGTGTCGTAACATTCCCCGCAGCGTGTCGCCGGTGTTGTCGCTGTTGTCACCTCCCAACTCGACGTTGTCACTGCAGCTGTATCAACAAAAGACAGAAAGTAAACAAACGTTGAGTGATAAACCCTCACCCTCGGGTCGTCACGTGTTCCCGGGTTAACGCGTCCTCATAAACACTTCACGACAGTGACACAATCGTGTCAAGTTGGGGCAGTTTTTTCAGGGACGCTGTCTTCTAAATTATGTTGATTTTGGTGGATAGTTTTGTAGGAATACACAACGTAAACATTTACTGCCTGAGAGGGTAATCGACGCGTTGAGGGTGGTTATACAGTGATAGTCAGGGTATTATAACTACTGTGGGGTGAATATACAATGTTTCTTGCCTGAACAACTTCAAACCCCGACACCCGCCTGTAAGTGCAGTTGAGAGGGCAGACAACGACGCGGGGGTGAGACCACAGAGCACCAAGCTGAAACAACAAATTGTTTATTTTACCCTCCATCAAAACAATACAATCTACCCTCGGACAAACACCCAAAGTCACTTCTATGGACAGTTGTGGAATATTAAGTCTACAAAACAACAATTGTAATAATTACTTAATTAAACTCAACGTTTTTAACGTAAACATTAGTTTTGATGCGTCACTCGACAGTCGAATAAACTGCAGCAGATAAAGACAAGAACTGGATGAAATATAACTTGACATTTGTGACATTGAGACGACAATTGAACTAGTCGTCGGTTGAAACAGGTGTAAATAAGGTTCTAATGTCCTTACCCTAGATCACGTAACTGGTCCAGGTGTCTCAGACAGTCCCCGAGCCTTTGTGTCGTCTCCGTCGACCTCAGACAACCCTCGTTGACCGCCAGACTACAAAGTAATTTATATTGTTGGTTTGAAATGACTCCAACTGACGTCACTCGCTGTCCACCGACTAAACCGTGTCACATGTCACATGTATATAACAGGTCGATTAACGACGACATTTCAGAGACATCATCGACACAAACGTCTACACACGACAACAGACTCCAGTGTGACGATCTCTCGGTAAAGTCGTATTTCACTTGTCAACAACAGTCGACACATTGTAGCCGATGCTGCAGGTCACACAGTACTCGGGGGACTCGCTCCTTCTCACCCACTCTTTACCCTCCGTGTCAAACCACACAACTCGTGCTGATTATACAATGTCACATGTAGAGGGTGAAATACAAAATTACACCTCATTTGGGCGATTTGTTTTGTGAAATGTTTTAATTTGCGACGGTTTTCAGGCAGTGATTTGTTAATGGATCTTCAAATGTTGCAATTTAATTTCCAGTTGTGACACCCCTGATATAAATTAACCTAATTCCTGCACTTCAACACGACTTGGGGGTGTTGTAGAAACACACAACATTAATATGTATTGATACTGACAGGGTATATCTAATGGAAGTGGGCGTGATGAAGGAAACATCTTACAAATAAATAAATATATATAAGTTTTATTATAATACTTCAACTAGACTCGTTTAGGGCAGTACTAAAATGAGAGTGATGGTAACTATTGTGGGGTGTATATACAATATGTGACTCACTGGAGGACCTCCAGATGTTGACATCTTCTAAGGCCGTCTAACACGGGAGACAAAGATTCCGGGGTGAGATCACATCCCATCAGGCTGAAACAACAAATTGTTTAACATAACATAATCTACCCTCGGACAAACACTCAGTCATATCTACTAATTGATGTGGAATATATTAATAATTCGACAATACAACAATTGTAATACTTATTAAATTAAACGCAACGCTTTTAATGTAATCGTTGATTTGTTTTGATACGTTACTCGACAGTTCAATAAACTGAAGCAATTAAACACAAGAACTGGATTAAACTTGACAACTGTGACATCATGACAACAATTGTAACAGTCGTCGGTTGAAACAGGTGTAAATTAGTTAATAAGGTCCCAAGTCTTACCGTATTACACGAAGTTGTCCCATCGTCCTTAGAGCTGTACCCAAACAGTTCCCTGCCTCGGTCGTCGCCAGCAAAGGTCCACGGCCGAAGCCGTCCAGTCTACAATTACAGAGTGAATTATTCCGTGGATTGAAACAACACAAACTGACGACGGTGTCAGTCACTAACACTGGGTAATAATTAAACTCTACCAAATGTAAACTCGCACGTAACAGATGATTGACGACAATATTTCATTTCACATCAAACACACGTAGTGAGTAGAAAGTTTATGCAATAATTATTTGTCAAACTGACTTTCTGTCAGGCCGCCGGTGAAGGACGCTTTCAATAGCTACATAATTACAAATACATTTCCTACAGAGGGGTACTTTTGAAACAATGTTTCTCCTTCAGGTGTTGTGTACCTGGGCAGCTTAGCAACGACTTCTAAAAATATAGACCGACTTTCTGTGTTGATAGTCGATGTGCACTAGAATAGGTTTTATTATAATACTTGACCTCGCAATATAAAATGTCATTGTTTGTTTTCCATTTTACTGATGACGACTGCGACAATGCACACATTTGCTTGCCCAGTTATTACTTGTGTTAACGGGTCTCCTAAAGGTGTTTTAAATTAATTTACCTGGTTAACTAAAACAAACACTGTCAGATTTGTAACAAAAATGCAATGGTTCATTACCTTGATGTCATGTGTTCGTATATCTAATGGAAGTGGGTGTGATTTACAAATAAATATATATATAAGTTTTATTATAATACTTCAACTAGACTCGTTTTGGGCAGTACTAAAATGAGAGTCATGGCAACTATTGTGGGGTGTATATACAATATGTGTCTCACGTGAGGACCTCCAGATGTTGACATCTTCTAAGGCCGTCTAACACGGGAGACAAAGATTCCGGGGTGAGACCACATCGCCTCAGGCTGAAACAACAAATTGTTTAACATAACATAATCTACCCTCGGACAAACACTCAGTCATATCTACTAATTGATGTGGAATATATTAATAATTCGACAATACAACAATTGTAATACTTATTAAATTAAACGCAACGCTTTTAATGTAATCGTTGATTTGTTTTGAAACGTTACTCGACAGTTCAATAAACTGAAGCAATTAAACACAAGAACTGGATTAAACTTGACAACTGTGACATCATGACAACAATTGTAACAGTCGTCGGTTGAAACAGGTGTAAATTAGTTAATAAGGTCCCAAGTCTTACTGTATTTCACGAAGTTGTCCCATCGTCCTTAGAGCTGTACCCAAAGAGTTCCCTGCCTCGGTCGTCGCCAGGAAAGGTTCACCGCCGACGCCGCCCACCAGTCTACAATTACAGAGTGAATTATTCCGTGGATTGAAACAACACAAACTGACGACGGTGTCAGTCACTAACACTGGGCAATAATTAAACTCTACCAAATGTAAACTCGCACGTAACAGATGATTGACGACAATATTTCATTTCACATAAAACACACGAGAGTGAGTAGAAAGTTTATGCAATAATTATTTGTCAAACTGACTTTCTGTCAGGCCGCCGGTGAAGGACGCTTTCAATAGCTACATAATTACAAATACATTCCCTACAGAGGGGTACTTTTGAAACAATGTTTCTCCTTCAGGTCTTGTGTACCTGGGCAGCTTAGCAACGACTTCTAAAAATATAGACCGACTTTCTGTGTTGATAGTCGATGTGCACTAGAATAGGTTTTATTATAATACTTGACCTCGCAATATAAAATGTCATTGTTTGTTTTCCATTTTACTGATGGTGACTGCGACAATGCACACATTTGCTTGCCCAGTTATTACTTGTGTTAACGGGTCTCCTAAAGGTGTTTTAAATTAATTTACCTGGTTAACTAAAACAAACACTGTCAGATTTGTAACAAAAATGCAATGGTCCATTACCATGATGTCATGTGTTCGTATATCTAATGGAAGTGGGTGTGATTTACAAATAAATATATATATAAGTTTTATTATAATACTTCAACTAGACTCGTTTAACTTTAGGGCAGTACTAAAATGAGAGTCATGGTAACTATTGTGGGGTGTATATACAATATGTGACTCACTGGAGGACCTCCAGATGTTGACATCTTCTAAGGCCGTCTAACACGGGAGACAAAGATTCCGGGGTGAGACCACATTCCTCCAGGCTGAAACAACAAATTGTTTAACATAACATAATCTACCCTCGGACAAACACTCAGTCATATCTACTAATTGATGTGGAATATATTAATAATTCGACAATACAACAATTGTAATACTTATTAAATTAAACGCAACGCTTTTAATGTAATCGTTGATTTGTTTTGATACGTTACTCGACAGTTCAATAAACTGAAGCAATTAAACACAAGAACTGGATTAAACTTGACAACTGTGACATCATGACAACAATTGTAACAGTCGTCGGTTGAAACAGGTGTAAATTAGTTAATAAGGTCCCAAGTCTTACCGTATTACACGAAGTTGTCCCATCGTCCTTAGAGCTGTGCCCAAAGAGTTCCCTGCCTCGGTCGTCGCCAGGAAAGGTTCACGGCCGTCGCCGCCCCTCAGGCTACAATTACAGAGTGAATTATTCCGTGGATTGAAACAACACAAACTGACGACGGTGTCAGTCACTAACACTGGGCAATAATTAAACTGTACCAAATGTAAACTCGCACGTAACAGAAGATTGACGACAATATTTCATTTCACATCAAACATTCGAGAGTGAGTAGAAAGTTTATGCAATAATTATTTGTCAAACTGACTTTCTGTCAGGCCGCCGGTGAAGGACGCTTTCAATAGCTACATAATTACAAATACATTCCCTACAGAGGGGTACTTTTGAAACAATGTTTCTCCTTCAGGTGTTGTGTACCTGGGCAGCTTAGCAACGACTTCTAAAAATATACGACCGGTTTTATCTCCTTCGGCTTCGACAGTCGCTGTGCTCTAGAATAGGTTTTAATTATAATATTTGATCTCGCTAAATAAAATGTGTTTTCCATTTTTACTGATTTTGGCTGCGACAATGCACATTTTGGCTTGCCCAGTTATTACTTATGTTAACGGGCCTCCTAAAGTTGTTTTAAAATAATTTACCTTACCATCGTTAACTAAAACAAAAACTGTCAGATTTGTAACAAAAATACAATGGTACATTACCATGATGTCATGTGTTCGTATATCTAATGGAAGTTGGTGTGATGAAGAAAACATATCTTACAGATAAATAAATATATATAATATGCCTTGCTTAGTTGTATTCAGTATTTCTTTAACTGCTAAGACCTAGGCTATTTCACACTTGTTGAACATATTTCAAGCAGATGATAAAATACTAAACTTAATTGAGTCAACCTACCCCAACCACATCCTAGACCCAGAGCCTAGACCTACACTTGTGCTTCCATTTTCGTCACTAAATGCCCGGAAGGTCATTCTTAACAAACATATTATGATTTTTGGAAGATATCACTAAGTGGGTAAACGATGGATCACCAGTAGATATCTACTTAGATTTTCAAAAAGCTTTCGACAAAGTGCCACATCAAAGATTACTGCTTAAACTAAAGGCCCATGGCATAGGAAATGGTATAATTAACTGGATAGAAAAATGGCTGATTGACAGAAGACAACGGGTAGTTGTTGATGGGGAGGCTTCAAACTGGAAATCAGTTTTGAGTGAGGTACCACAGGGATCAGTACTAACTGGGACCAATATTATTCTTAATATATATCAACGATTTGGACGATGATATAACAAACTAGGTGTTTAAATTTGCGGATGATACAAAAGTGTTTAGAATGATTACAAGTGATGGAGATAGACAGCATTTAGAAGATGATCTTGACAGGTTGATCAAATGGTCTGAAAAGTGGCAAATGTTGTTAAATTTTGGGAAATGTAAATGCCTCCACACAGGACATGGGAACGAAGATGTAGAATATACAATGGGGGTACTGTACTAAGTACTACTGTAAAAGAAAAAAGACTTAGGGTTAACCATTAGTGCTGATATGAAGGTTTCAGAGCAGTGCAGAATTGCAGCTTCAAAGGGAAATACAATCCTTGGATTAATTAGGCGAAATATAGCCTATAAGGAAAAAGAACTAATAGTACCGCTGTACAAAACAATAGTTAGGCCTCATTTAGAATATTGTATACAAGCGTGGAGGCCATATCGCAAAAAGGACATAGATATATGCTAGAAAGAGTACAGAGGAGAGCGACTAAAATGATACCAAAATTGAGGATCTTAGTTATGAAAAACGCCTAAGAGAATGTGGTTTAACAACACTAGCGACCAGGAGATTGAGAGGAGATCAGATAGAAGTGTTTAAAATATTGAATGGTTATGAAAATATTAATAGAAATATTTTGTTCTTAATTAAGAAAAATTGAAATACTACAGGGCATGAAGTTACATTAGCAAAGGAGGAGTGTAGATTAGATATAAGAAAGTTCTTATTTTCACAAAAGACTGTAAATGAATGGAACAGATTATCTGCTGATTGTGTGGGTGCTAATAGTGTGAATATGTTTCAAATTAAATCGACACATACCTCAGAAGGGCGGGGTGCATGTAGATAAAAGAGTTGGACTCTCGATAAGCAAGAGGGCTTCCTTGTCCACCTGCCATTTAGAATTAATTCTCTGGGTGGCAATCTTGTTAAATCTTATTAAATTTACAAATTGTATGTATTTAATTGACTGAACAACGGATTGTGGGTGTCACTAAATTGCACCTTTTAAAAAGAGTTTTATTTATGCAAGAGCAGCTATATGTAAATAAACCGTAATTATTTTCAACGCCATTGGCATTGCGATATTGCTTGCTAGATCTATGCCTACGCCTACGGTTTACGCCCACCTGCTATTCAAGCAACACCAAAGTCAACATTATTTATAATACCGTCATGTGCAGCCTACTTACTTTGTGATGCAATATGCATGCATTTATACATTTAACCTGATAACAAACCGTGTCAGAAATTGCTTAAAACAAACACTCAAGCGATTGTGAACGTTATTGTACATTTGTAGCAGACGACTTTTGTTTTTTGGCGCAAAACGCGATTGCATACAATTAGTTCCTATTCAATCGCTTCGCGGCGTTGCTATAACATGAATTTGCGTCAATTAGCACAGTGAGTTGTTACGTTATTAGTTTTAACTAGCAAAAACGCCCAACCCCCGGATAGCGTTGCATACAGACAAACACAGGAAGATGGTTTCCAGAAATTCCCAAATGAAATTTGCACTGAAGAAAACGTGAGCATTTATTTGCAATGCAACTTAAAAAACTCGGTTGTCCAAGGTCCGTAATGTGGCGCCACTGTTTTATCGTTAATGCACACACTCGCACACGCGCCCGCGCGTACACACGCACACACACACACGCACACGCACACGCACACATACACACACTCATTGTTAATGTTCAAAACCTGACAGGCACACTGAGCTGAAAAGTCGGTGGCCAGTGGGACCTTCAACTTAGTAGGGGGACGGCGGGCGTGCAAAACGGGCCTCCTGCCTAAAACTGGCCCCCACACCACAGTTGTTGTACTATTATACAGCTAAATTTGTGGTGGCGTTGCTAAGTAACACATAAATGGACCCTGGTGAACAATGGTCGGAAGTGACATTCAAAGACGTGAGCTCAAAAAGGTCGTTTTTCACACTTTTCTTAAAATATTTCCACTATTTTTGCAAATATCAAATTTCCGTTTGGTTCGTTTTGAAAACAACGAAAACTGTGCTATGCATCAGACAAAAATACATGCTCTTATATATATATATATATATATATATATATATATATATATATATATATATATATATATATATATATATTTATATATATATAGACCGTGAAAGGCGTCCAAAACGGGCCCTTAATAAGTGGTTCGCTATGCTAACAGAGGTTCGCTATCGTCGAGATGCTGTTGGTACAATACACATACCTGCATTTCTAAGGTTTCATAATATTACATTATTTTGCATAGGGTGTTACATCACATCCAGTTATACAATAATAATAATAACAATTTATTAAACAATAACATTACTAATATATTTTTTATATAACGTCAATATGAGTTGTACGGATATTTATTATATTGTTATATTATCGAGTAGTGTAATATATAAGTATATTGTCAATACTATGTCATGATAATAAACCCCGTAGCGAATGTCTCACCTATACTGCAAAGAGATCAATCAACAAAGTGGAAGTCGATTAATTTAGAAAAGACATGCTCAGTCCATACAAACGTCCACTTCGATTGCGAACAAAATCTAACAAACATCCTATAACACTGAAAATGCCTCAGACCAACACGAGTGGAATTACACGGGGAAGGAAGAGATCGGTCGCCATGTCACTGCTATGTATCGTACCTTCGAAACCAAACAACACAACTGGGTGCAGAAACAATTATGCAAGAACTGTTTTCGGACAATAAGGATACGGAAGAAAATATAAAATGTGACTAATATGGGCCGTGGGCACACCATGACTGGCCAGGATCCGAATATGCACAATGTGTTTGCGAAATGTGTGATGATGGCTAAAATTAATACAAGAGGATGTGCAGAGGTTTTGGGCGCACCTTTTTAACCGAGTCAAAAATCGGGTGGTGTTCTGAAACACCCCGTAGATAGAGTAATTTTAATAGAAATACACAACATGTTAGCATAAACGTAGTCAGATAATTGCAAAAGACGATCCCGTAGAAACAAATATTAGAATGAAAAATTTCAATTTGATGACAAATCTCGCTTAAGGGGCCCGTTTTGCACGCCGTTCCCCTACAGAACTGCTACAGTAAAAGCAAACTGTTTTCAGTTAATGCGGGACATTCGAATCAACTTTAAATATAGATTACAAGTCACACAATACAATAAAACAGAATTGCAAACCTGTAATGTTTACATCGCTGGTTCAAATCCCAAAATAATAACTAGTAAATAGAAGGTCTACAGTGTTACTTTTGCATACCATTCATTATTTGTAAACATGAAGGAAGTTATTTTCATTATACAATGCATTAATTGTTACACGTATATAGTATTGTGCTGCCTATGTGCGCACCCCGGGTAGCAAAGAATACCCCACCGATATGTCGGCAGATGTCACTTTTATTACTAGTCAATCGATGTGACACAGTGCCAAACCACACTGGCCCGTTTTATTTTCGCACAAACAACAAGAATAAAAACTTGCAATAATAAGATTTTACCCACAATTATTGTTATTATAAATGCTAGTATTCGTTTTCTCTTTTTAAATAACGTTTTGAGTTAAACCACTATTGTAACTATTTTTATTGTTCTAAATGAACAATATTTACTTTTTTAACATAATTGCTTCTATACATGTCACTTTGGCATTTTATATTTTATTCGATCACTTATGTTTGTTTAAACGACTGTAAAGTGCAAATTATTCAAACAATATATCTGCTCTTCCTGTGGAGCTCCACTTCGGCACCTCCAAAGGATCACTCATACAACTCCTGGCAGTTGTATTATCCTAAGGACAGTTTGGTGGCTCACACGGGAATGAGCATTAACAAATTTGAACAACCTATATATATATATTCTACCAATGTGTTATATTTATGTATGTCAGCATAGAACTGTTTATGGTATCAACATTTATAACATGTAATAAATATGTGGCAAAATAAATATTTGACTTGAAGATTTGTTATTGTGTTCCCTTGATAAAGTGAATGATGATTGATAAATTAACAGCTTAGTGGTTTGCGGAAAGATTGTGACCTGGAAATGAGTTTAACCTATCCCAGTTGGATTATCGTAAACTGTGGACAGTTGGGTCGTGTATCTGTTTTTAAAGCTCAACAGCATTTGGAGGCTTGCTGGTAACAATAGTTATTGTGAAATATCGGATACGGTTTTTCCTGTGTATCTAACCGACAGACACAGGATCTGGCATCTCTTTCAACAATGAAGAATCCTCAGTTACACAGTATAGCTTAAATAACAATCTGCACGAGCACACCCCATTGACATTCATTTAGAAAAATAATAGTTTTAAAATAATACAATAAAGTGCAAATTGACAATAAATTACTTAAGTTGGTTGAATTATATAACAACACGTTAGTTAATAATATTAGTGCACAGAATCATGACATCATCAACGCGTTTTGTATTACCCAAAAAGCTTAATGGGATAATAAAATTACGAAAAATAATAACAGATAAAGGTTTTTCCCTCAGCAGATTCCCAGACGTAAAGTTGTTTCTTTTGACATTTTATTAAGCAAAACACGTTTTTGTAGGACATTTAACATTAAAAAAGATTATCGACCTGCATGTGGAAATGGCTGTTATGGAGCAGCTGGGAAATTATTAATGTTGTGTAACTACCGATGACCATTTCAGTGACCATGACATTGCAAAATCCTCGCGCGCCTGGGTCGCTGCTGCTGATTATGTCAGTGCCAGCAGTACCCCCTGGGTGATCGCTTTGCGAAACTCTGAATTTAAGCTCAGCCTATGAAATGGCTCACTAGATAATTGGTTGGCGACAGGTCAGCTGGTCATAAAATAGCTCATTTCGGCCAACCGTGGCTCGTGTTACATGCAATGTTTAGGAATTAGGAAGTAGAAGCAATTATTTGAATACACAATACCGTTCAGCTGCTCGTGCTAATGGGCGAACGGATCATTATATTGGACCCTTATTATTTGGATTCCCCTAAGTCGTTTATCCGTCTTCAAATTAGGGCGGGTATTTGCGCTGTTCTCACGGGTGACGCAGTCGCGACTGTCGAAGTCAATTACTAATTTGACTCAGGTAACTTCCACACTTTGCCATGCAAAACTAGCCCTGGCTTGCGAGGATGCATTGCAATGGAAATCGAACATCTTTGTCAAAGCTCATTTTGCTTAGGGGGACATCAGTTGGGAAACAACATGTTGTATAATCTAAACAGACGTACTCATCCCTGAGACAGTGGGTGTACAAAATGTACGCCTATAGAAATGTCACATACACAGGCATATTAGTACGGCAACTGCCCATTGTACGTTTACAACACTGATTAACTGAAGTTAGCTAGTATTTACTATGATAAATTATGATGAAAACTGGATTATGTGCTGTATATGCACCGAGACTGTAGTGGCTTATTGCCGTGCACTAGCATGGTTGTCACTGGCCCATGCAGACGTCGTTGTATAGCGTGTCAACTAATAGCGGCATTAGTTATCTTGAAACTAGCATGTTCTATTTATATATGTGGTCTGGTTTCGCTCACTTGTTCAAGGACTATTTATTATTTACTGAGTAACAGTTTGCACCGTAATTAACCTCAATACCACCCATCAGGCATGGGTTAATTTCAATTGTTAATTTGTTAATTCAATTAATTTAATTAATTAACTTTCGCAGGAGACACATTAATTTAATTAAGTAATTTTTCTGGAAGAGGTTTTAATTTAAAAACTCTAGTAGATATTAACTTTCATGATCTTATAACAAAATCCCAAAAGAAAAAATGTGACAAGTGAACTCAATTTGGCAATACAATATTTAAATGAAATTCTCGAAATATGTTTTCAAGATTTAGGAATATTTGTACAATGTAATTGTGCTTTATTAGCATGCTTGCCCTGTTAGACATTTGTTCAAGTGGTGTCTCATTCCAGTTAGCCCCCTTAATTGGTGTATTTTGTTTTGTATTAACACTAATTGTTAACTGAGTTGAAGTTAACCCGGGAAAATTGGTAATATAATTGAAGTTAAATAAATGAAAATTAATTAAATTGAAAAATTTGGGAAGTTAATTTAATTGACTTAATAAATATGTGAGGTAAATTTAATTTAATAGGATAATATATGTAAATAAATAAAGCTATAATTAGACTGAGCCTTGGTGTGTCCAGTGGCAAAATTTGTCTTACTCTTAGTGTCACTGGGAGACGACCTACCCAGCTATAATTATGACAGTACCACCGTAAGGTAGGCCAATATAAAGGGACATAGTCTGTTCATTTACCCGGAATTAGCAGAGGTAGAAATTTATAACTGGAAGTCTGCTGTGTTGACCGTGGGAAAGTGATAAATCAAAGAACATCAGATGGTACTTCAGTTAGGTCAGTCCGACTCGGCCGTATTGCCAGTTGTAAATAAAGCTTGTTTTGTTTACTATTTCAACATGCACATTACACTGTTAGTAACTAATTTCTTGGTGGATGAATGTTTATATAGCGATTTTTAAATGTCCCCTAGTCGCCGACTAAGGCCTTGTCTTTTGTCGTAAGAACTCCGGACACTGTATTTTCCTTAGTCGGCAACACCTGCCGACACCCTGAGACACGATTTATTGCCGACTAAGCTACACAAATTGGTTGGTGACCGCCGGCCTTTACTATCAAGCACACTTTGACAGTCAACATAAATCACATTGTAGCAACCACTTCCTGTATGGTACAGAATTCCCGGGCACTGGTCTGCATGCGTCGTACGCAGAGCCGTGTGCATGGAATACAGGAAATTGGTCTAAACACGTCATTGTCACATTGACATTTTGAGCTAGGTCCTGGCCACTGGGCCCAGGGCTTCCGTGAACGTAAGTAAACTGGATTTATAAAGGTGTCCCAAAACATGAAAAATAATTATTTTTTCTAGATTTTTAAGTTGGCCCAGACATACGGTGTCCCAATACATATGGTCATTACGGTATATTTGTTGCCCCGTTCCGTTCAGTTTTTTCGGTCGTTCACGAGACACCTGCCCAACACGGGCAGCCACTACTCATCCACAGCGACTACACACCAACGACGAGATGGCGTGCGCTTTGTTAGATGCCGATTATCTGCATGTTGTATTCTCCTGTAGCACATGAGCTACTCCGTCTTGCAGATATGTGGCAAGGATATTTAGCCGGCAACTGCGCAAAGTTTTGTTTGTACATAGACTAGAACTCGCAGTTTCAACATTGGTCTACAGTACCCTTTTCTCAAACGACATGCTGAGGCCTTCGTCCAACCACGGGACACTACGGCTGCACAATAATGATGATAATGATGATGACGACTTTTTTTTAATTGTGTTGTTCCAGATTAGGCATTTATTGAGGACGCCAATTGAACACACTTAGAAAACAACAAAGATTTGAACTGTTTGTTTAAAAAGGAAATACCCAAAATCAACATTGGTATATATTGCTAACATTTGTAACGTCAGTCTAATAAAAAATTACATTTATGTTACAGTGCATGTTCTGTTTGGTGTAGTCTCCCCCCAAATAATGGGACCTCCCGTCTTTGACGGCAGTCGACGGTGAGAACAACATGCTTAAAAGCGACTCGATGGCTCACGCTATTGCGTAATGATTTACCATTTCTGGTATGTAATAAACAATGTTTAGTACAGTGTTTGCATCTCATTCAGTATAAGCTTTAATACTATTCAGTTTGACCGAATGACCCCCCCACACGAGAAATTGTATAATTAATTTCGCAAAGTATTATTCACATTCTTCCCAAAATGTTAAAGACCATCACCCATAGTGACTAAAGTGAAGAATCTGAAGAGACTCTCACGCCGCCGTGACTCACAACAACGCACATAGCATGGGCGGTTCCAGAGAGGGTAGTCTTGAGGGCTCAAAACCTCCACTAGCAACCGAACCAAATGATGTAGAACAGTTTTCGCTGCCGTAACTTCAGCTTCTTCGCTGTCTCGGCTAGACTGGTGACATCGGAAGATGGGGGTGGAGGTGCAGTTGACTGACCAAGAAGTCACTATTCAGCTATGTCGCACGTGTCATGTATTTGGCATGAGCGGTAGGAATGTATGTGAGCTGGGGAGAAATGTGGGTAACCAAGACACTGGAGACGATATGGGTCACTTGCTCGTGTACCCAAACTATTGCAATCATATGTAACACCTCGTCTAGGATACGTACTCGCCTTCCATAACGTTCTGGTAAAACATCGTATCATTCTGCCAGCGCCAATATTATACCGACAAGGAATGCAACCAGGGCGTTTTTTAACGTACAAAGAGGGGGGCATTGCCCCCATCCCTTTTTTCGCCACCCCAGTCAGACCAAATTTCCCCCAGTGTGCCCCCATTCTTCCAATCCAGCCCCATGTAGGGCTTACGTTTTATTCGTTTTAGTGTGTTTGATTTAATTTTCACTGGGGTATAATAAAACAAACTCTAAGTAGCAGTTGTCTACTGGGACTCGTACGATTCTTCCGGACGCCGAGACGGATAAAGATATTGTCAGGGCAGGCCGGGAATGTCAAACAGTTCTCCCGGCACCACGATGTCAGCTTTGCCCAGCACGAGCTGCAGCTGGTGGATGCTGTGCTGAACAACATACCAGCCTGCATTATGGTGTGAGAACACATTCAGGCGCCAGAACGTACTAGCGACAGAAAGGAGAAGACTGAAGCCAAAGGGTTTCTGAGAATCTGGAACCACCAACGGACGTTAGTCACCGGCCGCACTGATGTGCGACATCCTGGCGATATTTGAAACACTCCAAAAGAAGTTGCAAAGGAGTGATTTGTCCATCAGCGATCTTCTCACTGTGACTGATGTGGCAATCAAGAAGTTGAACCTAATGAGGGATGGACCATTCCCGGGAAGAAGGGAGGAGAAAGTGAGTTGTCCAACCGACAACACAAAAGAGGACCTAAGACAACGAAAGTGTAATCACCAGTTCGTTTGTACAAACCGCCGCGACAGACGAGCAATCAAGTTGGAAGTTGTGCAAGCATCGCACGAATACCTGTCTGAACGAATGCACCCGCAGCAGCAGGACGTCATAAAAGACACGAAGAAGTTAGTGCTGTCACGCAGTCTGAGATCATTCGTTGAGCATGGTGTGCGGGTCGTCAGGCGCCTTTTCCCAGATGATGCATCTGACTTTGCGGTCGGGGCAGCAATGGGAAAACACGATGAATGTGCCATTCCTGCCTGATGGCTGTGAACTCGGTTGTAAGTTGACTGTCAGACTGCACCAACTTCTGCCAGTCACAACAGGTTCAGTTCAGAAGGTATTGGCATATCTGGCTTGTACGAGTCCACACTCTATGCAGGCCGAAAGGATCTTGAGCCATCACAACCTCGTTGTCGATAATTACAGCACCAGTATGAATGAAAACATGAGAAACGCGCGACTCATGGTGGCACTGAATAGTGTGGACAATACATAATATGACCGACCCGCTGTCGTCAAATTCCTGGAGAAGACAAAAGTTGCTGGGCTCCATAATGGGACATCTACGGACAGCGTGAATTCGTTAGGAAAGTCACCCGCGAAGCGTGACTCGTCTAGTCAAACTGATACAACTGTCAAACGTTCTTACTTACGCGAAAAGTCTCAAGTTTCTATGACTACTGCATGTAATGAAAACATGTTTCTAGGATGTATGTGTAACATTTATTTTCATACCAAGATGCAGTCGTCACTCGTCACTGTAGGCCCCACAACTATGTGGATACAAAGATAATAACACATTTGCTTTCATACATGCCTAAGGGTTATGAACATAATAATTTTACATCTTTACCCCTTTAAAACATTACCCACCCAATGACAATTCAATAAAAAACGCCCTGAATGCAACACCAGTTATCCTTTTCCCATGCTTGTACCTGATCGTGTCTGAAATGTTCCATAAGCATGTACACCATTGTAACCGAGAATGCTGCACAGTTTCGGATTCGTTCACAACAAAGTCCTCTTTCTTGATGACAGCTGGTGTTGTGAAGGTCTAACCGTCAATCGGTCGTTAATGAAACATTTAGTTAATCACATTTTGATTTTTTTGTTAAATAACCCGTATTAAACCAAAATTCGAAAACATGACCGGTAAAAATCTTACTGTGCAACCAGTGACCTACGTACAGAACCAGTACCTGACTGGCGACCTGTGACATAAATAGTAGGCTTCAAGTGGTAAAAACCTTACTGTGCAACCAGTGACCTACGTACAGAACCAGTACCTGACTGGCGACCTGTGACATAAATAGTAGGCTTCAAGTGGGAAAAACAGCTTTTTGACAAATTTTTGTCAGACTTGATATTAAGCAAAACTGAACCATAAATAACCAAACAATCCAAATCGTGTCTTGCAAACGCCATGCAATAGTTGCTTCTAATGGTATAAATAAACCAATTGTTTATTCGAGACTTTTGGTTGCTTTTGACGCGCATTGTCACATAAACGCACGCACACACGCGCGCATGCACACACATACGCAAACGCACACACGATTGTTCTGTATGACGAAAATGTATAAGAACTACAATTAAGACTGGTGACACCAATAACACGTGGTTAGACATTTTATGACAACAGTGATTACTACCTAATGTACTTCAAACTTGAACAGAATGCACGCACTAGTCAGACATCTGATAGAACTAAATAATTGCTACTTACTGTAATTGTTGGATCGACTCATTTTGGGTCATTCCTTCACACAGTTGCCTGAGCACATGGATGTCTAGTGATGACTTCACACTGGAGAAAAACATACACATTTGCCAGATCGGTCCCAATAAACAGGTATATTTAATTGAGTGAACATTATGTATAATTACCAAAAAGCATAAAAAAATAGTACTCAACAGATTCAGCCATCAATAATTGAACAATTTATGTTGATATTAATTCTCAACAAGATTGTTTTAGTATCACAGTTGGAACAATGCTGTTTAGAACTAACAGAACATTGCTATATTGGTTTTATTTTTCCAGTATTATTGAAAAATAAACACAATTATTTTGAAGTCCTGGTATTAGGATGTCGTGCACTGTATTAAATATACATACACTTATGACAGTTTACGTGGTATACTATTCAGTGCATATAAGGGCAACTCTCCCAACAAGACATTTCGTTTTTAACTTTCCATATAGTGTTATTTCCTATTATTTCCAATTTTGTTATGTCACATATAAATTATGCACATCGTTGGATTCGTTTCAACTAGATCTTTCAGGATATGCAAAATTCCATATAACAAAACGCGAGCAAAGGGACCTAATTCCTGTTAGAGTGGCCTAAAATAGCCGAAAATAGGCTTTCCATTTTTAAACATTTACTTCAGATACCTCCGAAAAGTACTAAATTTTGGAAATTCAAAAGGTAAACTATCTCATCGACGTAACGCATTATAATACAGTTCCATATGATACATAATTCTATTAAGGTTTTTAAATTGCTAATTTACCCTTTTTTAGTGGTTACGCCCGATACCAAGCTTCTCACCAATGTTCCACTATTACAAATTGTTTACTTTAAACAAATTAATGTTGGTAGTAAACTGATATATATATATATATATTCAATATGTTTATACATACATTATGTGTTAACATATACTGTTACATTGCTAGTAAATTTTATCTTTGTGCCAATAAAAAAAACAGCAAACTTTAATTGGTTACGCTCAATACCAAACTAAAATGTGACATGAGACAATGAGACAAACTTAATGAACAGACTTATTTCAAAACAATACTACATGTCAGACTTGCTTCCATTTAAATAAAAACCTGTTCAGAAAAACGCCACCTTACATACGCTCGCGCCAAGGTTAACACAACTTAAGCGTGGTATCGGGTGTAACCGTTGTTGTGAAATGCTGTATTTTTCTAAACAGGTTGGGGTCTGTTCGTTATTTTCGTGTCAATCCACACTTTACAAAGATACTTGCACAGACACAAACTGCTACATATGCACTTAGCCTACCAACTTACATCCCGTACCGTCTTTCGATCTTTAAGCAGTTGCAAATCTTTAACTTAAATATTATTTGTATACCACGTTAGGAGTTGTAGGAATGTTTAGATACAATTACAAGTGGGTGGGCCGCTCTCACGTCTCCGGCGTATTTATAATGCCTTAGTAAGAGTCTCCCGACAGAAATGTCTTCTTTTTTACATTGTCGTAACATGGTTTGTATTTGTTTATTTACTATCTGTCGAATAAAGTTGCTCCAGTTCCAGTATATATTTTAATGTTTTATTGATTGTACCATAAACAGTACAACAGATAAATGGGTGTGAACGTTTTGCATAACTTACCTGAGCTTGGTGACACGGCACTCTGGCTGTTTGAGAACCCAGCTCAACGACATCATCTCGGTTGGGAACACTTGAGATAATGTAATCTCTTGTGGCACAAGGTCCACGAGGCTTGGAAGATTTCCCTCGTGGATCACCGTTGTCAGTTGCATTGTATTGTACACACCTGCCAGTGACTTAACGAAGGTGCGAGGTTTCAACTGATCTTTGGATGAACCTATACAACTCATGAAATGTGCATTTTGCGGATCACATAGCAAGCCTGCGATGAATTTAATTAACACTTCATTGCGACGGACAAAGTGCTCATCCCTGATCAGCTTCTTAAGTGCTTTACTTGGTCCTCTCAACAGCCCAACCGCGGCAAGCATCTCCTGCATTGTCAAGTGGCTGAACGTCCAGCACTTTCTTTGCAATCCACTTGCAATCAGATCTCTCGTTTCATACTCTGACAAGAATCCAGTGTGTTTGTCAACGCCACTTAAGTTGTACGCATCAAGATCATCCTCATATACGATTATTCGTAGTGGAGTTGACATTGTGCAGTATTTGGCCAACTCCGCGTGGTTCGTCAAAGAATCACCGACCTTGGCAAATATCTCCTTTGAGCCTATCTCTGCTTTGATGCTTTTCAAAGAAGGGTGGAGATTCCTAGCGAGATTTATCGCTGCAAAGATATAGAGCTCTGTCATTGTGTTAATAGACAATGTATCCTCGTTGTGTGTGGATGAATACATGTCAGCAAGACACACGCACACGAAGTTGCAGTTCACCGGTATGTAGCACATTGTCTCGATGTTGACGTTGTTCTGAAGATGTCTTGTGATGTACTGTTCTAGGTCAGAATCTTCTCTGCAGAATTTATTAATGTACTTCTTGATGCTTGTTTGGGAGAAGCCATAGAGTTGTATGTTCCGCTGAAACATAGCGGTAGGAATGTTGTCGTTTGGTCGAGACGTCACCAAGACCTTTGACCAAGGCAGCATGGTATCGTCGATGATACTTAAGAGAAGTGTGTTCAGATCAACCTTCTTGGTATAATCTCGTTCATATGACATCTCAGCAGGTTTGAAGAATGGGGCTTCATCCATCCCTTCTGCAACGATCATCACCCGATACGACTCCGCACGAAATTGTTTTAATGCTGTAGCCATCTCTTCTTCCGTCAACCCCAGTCCACCCAGCAAGAGATCTCCAAGCGTCAACTTCCTATCCGTCCGTACTTCTCTCAACGTCACCACAAACAAGTATTCCACTTCATCCGTCCACAGTTTCTTCTCAGACCATTTCATCGCTAACCATTTCACAGCTGATGTCTTCCCAATGCCCGCCTGGCCTAGGATCAAGACTTGTTTCGGAGCGTCATCGTCATGAAGCTTAGCAAAGAGTTCTGATATGAGAATAGTATCATATGACTGCATCGTTCGCTGTATTTGAACCACATCGCGATAGCCAGAACTAAGGGTTTCCGAGAGTTTTATTTGACCGGACTTCTGTAGTCGTAGTTCTACATACATGTCGTCAAAAGAAACCTGCCTGCATGACAATGCATCGACTGACTGTCGAAACGGTATGGTGTAGTTGATGTAAGCCTCTCGAAGCGCCTTCTTGACTTTCTCTAAAAATGAACACAACATACAATTTTAGGCATTGGGAATATTGGATCTTCATCTATCAATATTAATATGTTTAAAGAAGTGCACTTTTAGCCCAGTCATAGATATCATAAAGTGTACATGTTGGAATTGTTCTTTGTCGACTAAACAAAATTATTAACATATTGAAAGTGCATACACCAATAGACATACGTAACACAAGGAAGACAGGAGGAACAGAACAATTACGTAACAAAAGGAGGAACAGAACAATTACGTAACACAAGGAAGACAGGAGGAACAGAACAATTACGTAACACAAGGAAGACAGGAGGAACATAACAATTACGTAACACAAGGAAGACAGGAGGAACAGAACAATTACGTAACACAAGGAAGACAGGAGGAACAGGACAATTAAGTAACACAAGGAAGACAGGAGGAACAGAACAATTACGTAACACAAGGAAGACAGGAGGAACAGAACAATTACGTAACACAAGGAAGACAGGAGGAACAGAACAATTACTTAATACAAGGAAGACAGGAGGAACAGAACAATTACGTAACACAAGGAAGACTGGAGGAACAGGACAATTACGTAACACAAGGAAGACAGGAGGAACACAACAATTACGTAACACAAGGAAGATAGTAGGAACAGGACAATTACGTAACACAAGGAAGACAGGAGGAACAGGACAATTACGTAACACAAGGAAGACAGGAGGAACAGAACAAATACGTAACAAAAGGAGGAACAGAACAATTACATAACACAAGGAAGACAGGAGGAACAGAACAATTACGTAACACAAGGAAGACTGGAGGAACAGAACAATTACGTAACACAAGGAAGACAGGAGGAACATAACAATTACGTAACACAAGGAAGACAGGAGGAACATAACAATTACGTAACACAAGGAAGACAGTAGGAACATAACAATTACGTAACACAAGGAAGACAGGAAGAACAGAACAATTACGTAACACAAGAAAGACAGGAGGAACAGGACAATTACGTAACACAAGGAAGACTGGAGGAACAGGACAATTACGTAACACAAGGAAGACTGGAGGAACAGGACAATTACGTAACACAAGGAAGACTGGAGGAACAGGACAATTACGTAACACAAGGAAGACAGGAGGAAAAGAACAATTACGTAACACAAGGAAGACAAGAGGAACAGGACAATTACGTAACACAAGGAATACAGGAGGAACAGGACAATTACGTAACACAAGGAAGACAGGAGGAACAGAACAATTACGTAACACAAGGAAGACAGGAGGAACAGAACAATTACGTACCACAAGGAAGACATGAGGAACAGAACATTTACGTAACACAAGAAGACAGGAGGAACAGAACACTTGCGTAACACAAAGAAGACAGGAGGAACAGGACAATTACGTAACAAAAGGAGGAACAGAACAATTACGTAACTCAAGGAAGACAGGAGGAACAGAACAATTACGTAACACAAGGAAGACAGGAGGAACATAACAATTACGTAACACAAGGAAGACAGGAGGAACAGAACAATTACGTAACACAAGGAAGACAGGAGGAACAGAACAATTACGTAACACAAGGAAGACAGGAGGAACAGGACAATTAAGTAACACAAGGAAGACAGGAGGAACAGAACAATTACGTAACACAAGGAAGACAGGAGGAACAGAACAATTACGTAACACAAGGAAGACAGGAGGAACAGAACAATTACGTAATACAAGGAAGACAGGAGGAACAGAACAATTACGTAACACAAGGAAGACTGGAGGAACAGGACAATTACGTAACACAAGGAAGACAGGAGGAACACAACAATTACGTAACACAAGGAAGACAGTAGGAACAGGACAATTACGTAACACAAGGAAGACAGGAGGAACAGGACAATTACGTAACACAAGGAAGACAGGAGGAACAGAACAAATACGTAACAAAAGGAGGAATAGAACAATTACATAACACAAGGAAGACAGGAGGAACAGAACAATTACGTAACACAAGGAAGACAGGAGGAACAGAACAAATACGTAACAAAAGGAGGAACAGAACAATTACGTAACACAAGGAAGACTGGAGGAACAGAACAATTACGTAACACAAGGAAGACAGGAGGAACATAACAATTACGTAACACAAGGAAGACAGGAGGAACATAACAATTACGTAACACAAGGAAGACAGTAGGAACATAACAATTACGTAACACAAGGAAGACAGTAGGAACATAACAATTACGTAACACAAGGAAGACAGGAGGAACAGAACAATTACGTAACACAAGAAAGACAGGAGGAACAGGACAATTACGTAACACAAGGAAGAGTGGAGGAACAGGACAATTACGTAACACAAGGAAGACAGGAGGAACAGGACAATTACGTAACACAAGGTAGACATGAGAAACAGGACACTTACGTAACACAAGGAAGACAGGAGGAACAGGACAATTACGTAACACAAGGAAGACAGGAGGAACAGGACAATTACGTAACACAAGGAAGACAGGAGGAACAGAACAAATACGTAACAAAAGGAGAAAAAGAACAATTACGTAACACAAGGAAGACAGGAGGAACAGGACAATTACGTAACACAAGGAAGAAAGGAGGAACAGAACAAATACGTAACAAAAGGAGGAACACAACAATTACGTAACACAAGGAAGACAGTAGGAACAGGACAATTACGTAACACAAGTAAGACATGAGGAACAGGACACTTACGTAACACAAAGAAGACAGGAGGAACAAGACAATTACGTAACACAAGGAAGACAGGAGGAACAGAACAATTACGTAACACAATGAAGACAGGAGGAACAGAACAATTACGTAACACAAGGAAGACAGAAGGAACAGGACAATTACGTAACACAAGGAAGACTGGAGGAACAGGAAAATTACATAACACAATGAAGACAGGAGGAACAGGACAATTACGTAACACAAGGAAGACAGGAGGAACAGGAAAATTACGTAACACAAGGAAGACAGGAGGAACAGGAAAATTACGTAACACAAGGAAGACAGGAGGAAAAGGACAAATACGTAACACAAGGAATACAGGAGGAACAGGACAATTACGTAACACAAGGAAGACAGGAGGAACAGAACAATTACGTAACACAAGGAAGACAGGAGGAACAGAACAATTACGTACCACAAGGAAGACAGTAGGAACAGGACAATTACGTAACACAAGTAAGACAGGAGGAACAGGACACTTACGTAACACAAGGAAGACAGGAGGAACAGGACAATTACGTAACACAAGGAAGACAGGAGGAACAGGACAAATACGTAACAAAAGGAGGAACAGAACAATTACGTAACACAAGGAAGACAGGAGGAACAGGACAATTACGTAACACAAGGAAGACAGGAGGAACAGAACAAATACGTAACAAAAGGAGGAACAGAACAATTACGTAACACAAGGAAGACTGGAGGAACAGAACAATTACGTAACACAAGGAAGACAGGAGGAACATAACAATTACGTATCACAAGGAAGACAGGAGGAACATAACAATTACGTAACACAAGGAAGACAGTAGGAACATAACAATTACTTAACACAAGGAAGACAGGAGGAACAGAACAATTACGTAACACAAGAAAGACAGGAGGAACAGGACAATTACGTAACACAAGGAAGACTGGAGGAACAGGACAATTACGTAACACAAGGAAGACAGGAGGAACAGAACAATTACGTAACACAAGGAAGACTGGAGGAACAGGACAATTACGTAACACAAGGAAGACAGGAGGAACACAACAATTACGTAACACAAGGAAGAAAGTAGGAACAGGACAATTACGTAACACAAGTAAGACATGAGGAACAGGACACTTACGTAACACAAGGAAGACAGGAGGAACAGGACAATTACGTAACACAAGGAAGACAGGAGGAACAGGACAATTACGTAACACAAGGAAGACAGGAGGAACAGAACAAATACGTAACAAAAGGAGGAACAGAACAATTACGTAACACAAGGAAGACAGGAGGAACAGGACAATTACGTAACACAAGGAAGACAGGAGGAACATAACAATTACGTAACACAAGGAAGACAGGAGGAACATAACAATTACGTAACACAAGGAAGACAGTAGGAACATAACAATTACGTAACACAAGGAAGACAGGAGGAACAGGACAATTACGTAACACAAGGAAGACAGGAGGAACATAACAATTACGTAACACAAGGAAGACAGGAGGAACAGAACAATTACATAACACAAGGAAGATAGGAGGAACAGAACAATTACGTAACACAAGGAAGACAGGAGGAACAGAACAATTACGTAACACAAAGAAGACAGGAGGAACAGAACAATTACGTAACACAAGAAAGACAGGAGGAACAGGACAATTACGTAACACAAGGAAGACAGGAGGAACATAACAATTACGTAACACAAGGAAGACAGAAGGAACAGGACAACTACGTAACACAAGGAAGACATGAGGAACAGGACACTTACGTAACACAAGGAAGACAGGAGGAACAGGACAATTACGTAACACAAGGAAGACAGGAGGAACAGGACAATTACGTAACACAAGGAAGACAGGAGGAACAGAACAATTACGTAACACGAAGAAGACAGGAGGAACAGGACAATTACGTAACACAAGGAATACAGGAGGAACAGGAAAATTACGTAACACAAGGAAGACAGGAGGAACAGAACAATTACGTAACACAAGGAAGACAGGAGGAACAGGACAAATACGTACCACAAGGAAGACAGTAGGAACAGGACAATTACGTAACACAAGTAAGACAGGAGGAACAGGACACTTACGTAACACAAGGAAGACAGGAGGAACAGGACAATTACGTAACACAAGGAAGACAGGAGGAACAGGACAAATACGTAACAAAAGGAGGAACAGAACAATTACGTAACACAAGGAAGACAGGAGGAACAGGACAATTACGTAACACAAGGAAGACAGGAGGAACAGAACAAATACGTAACAAAAGGAGGAACAGAACAATTACGTAACACAAGGAAGACTGGAGGAACAGAACAATTACGTAACACAAGGAAGACAGGAGGAACATAACAATTACGTAACACAAGGAAGACAGGAGGAAGATAACAATTACGTAACACAAGGAAGACAGTAGGAACATAACAATTACTTAACACAAGGAAGACAGGAGGAACAGAACAATTACGTAACACAAGAAAGACAGGAGGAACAGGACAATTACGTAACACAAGGAAGACTGGAGGAACAGGACAATTACGTAACACAAGGAAGACAGGAGGAACATAACAATTACGTAACACAAGGAAGACAGAAGGAACAGGACAATTACGTAACACAAGGAAGACTGGAGGAACAGGACAATTACATAACACAATGAAGACAGGAGGAACAGGACAATTACGTAACACAAGGAAGACAGGAGGAACAGGACAATTACGTAACACAAGGAAGACAGGAGGAACAGGACAATTACGTAACACGAAGAAGACAGGAGGAACAGGACAATTACGTAACACAAGGAATACAGGAGGAACAGGAAAATTACGTAACACAAGGAAGACAGGAGGAACAGAACAATTACGTAACACAAGGAAGACAGGAGGAACAGAACAATTACGTACCACAAGGAAGACATGAGGAACAGAACATTTACGTAACACAAGAAGACAGGAGGAACAGAACACTTGCGTAACACAAAGAAGACAGGAGGAACAGGACAATTACGTAACAAAAGGAGGAACAGAACAATTACGTAACACAAGGAAGACAGGAGGAACAGAACAATTACGTAACACAAGGAAGACAGGAGGAACATAACAATTACGTAACACAAGGAAGACAGGAGGAACAGAACAATTACATAACACAAGGAAGATAGGAGGAACAGGACAATTACGTAACACAAGGAAGACAGGAGGAACAGGACAATTACGTAACACAAGGAAGACAGGAGGAACAGAACAAATACGTAACAAAAGGAGAAAAAGAACAATTACGTAACACAAGGAAGACAGGAGGAACAGGACAATTACGTAACACAAGGAAGAAAGGAGGAACAGAACAAATACGTAACAAAAGGAGGAACACAACAATTACGTAACACAAGGAAGACAGTAGGAACAGGACAATTACGTAACACAAGTAAGACATGAGGAACAGGACACTTACGTAACACAAAGAAGACAGGAGGAACATAACAATTACGTAACACAAGGAAGACAGGAGGAACAGATCAATTACATAACACAAGGAAGACAGGAGGAACAGAACAATTACGTAACACAAGGAAGACAGGAGGAACAAGACAATTACGTAACACAAGGAAGACAGGAGGAACAGAACAATTACGTAACACAATGAAGACAGGAGGAACAGAACAATTACGTAACACAAGGAAGACAGAAGGAACAGGACAATTACGTAACACAAGGAAGACTGGAGGAACAGGAAAATTACATAACACAATGAAGACAGGAGGAACAGGACAATTACGTAACACAAGGAAGACAGGAGGAACAGGAAAATTACGTAACACAAGGAAGACAGGAGGAACAGGAAAATTACGTAACACAAGGAAGACAGGAGGAACAGGACAAATACGTAACACAAGGAATACAGGAGGAACAGGACAAATACGTAACAAAAGGAGGAACAGAACAATTACGTAACACAAGGAAGACAGGAGGAACAGGACAATTACGTAACACAAGGAAGACAGGAGGAACAGAACAAATACGTAACAAAAGGAGGAACAGAACAATTACGTAACACAAGGAAGACTGGAGGAACAGAACAATTACGTAACACAAGGAAGACAGGAGGAACATAACAATTACGTAACACAAGGAAGACAGGAGGAAGATAACAATTACGTAACACAAGGAAGACAGTAGGAACATAACAATTACTTAACACAAGGAAGACAGGAGGAACAGAACAATTACGTAACACAAGAAAGACAGGAGGAACAGGACAATTACGTAACACAAGGAAGACAGGAGGAAAAGGACAAATACGTAACACAAGGAATACAGGAGGAACAGGACAATTACGTAACACAAGGAAGACAGGAGGAACAGAACAATTACGTAACACAAGGAAGACAGGAGGAACAGAACAATTACGTACCACAAGGAAGACAGTAGGAACAGGACAATTACGTAACACAAGTAAGACAGGAGGAACAGGACACTTACGTAACACAAGGAAGACAGGAGGAACAGGACAATTACGTAACACAAGGAAGACAGGAGGAACAGGACAAATACGTAACAAAAGGAGGAACAGAACAATTACGTAACACAAGGAAGACAGGAGGAACAGGACAATTACGTAACACAAGGAAGACAGGAGGAACAGAACAAATACGTAACAAAAGGAGGAACAGAACAATTACGTAACACAAGGAAGACTGGAGGAACAGAACAATTACGTAACACAAGGAAGACAGGAGGAACATAACAATTACGTATCACAAGGAAGACAGGAGGAACATAACAATTACGTAACACAAGGAAGACAGTAGGAACATAACAATTACTTAACACAAGGAAGACAGGAGGAACAGAACAATTACGTAACACAAGAAAGACAGGAGGAACAGGACAATTACGTAACACAAGGAAGACTGGAGGAACAGGACAATTACGTAACACAAGGAAGACAGGAGGAACAGAACAATTACGTAACACAAGGAAGACTGGAGGAACAGGACAATTACGTAACACAAGGAAGACAGGAGGAACACAACAATTACGTAACACAAGGAAGAAAGTAGGAACAGGACAATTACGTAACACAAGTAAGACATGAGGAACAGGACACTTACGTAACACAAGGAAGACAGGAGGAACAGGACAATTACGTAACACAAGGAAGACAGGAGGAACAGGACAATTACGTAACACAAGGAAGACAGGAGGAACAGAACAAATACGTAACAAAAGGAGGAACAGAACAATTACGTAACACAAGGAAGACAGGAGGAACAGGACAATTACGTAACACAAGGAAGACAGGAGGAACATAACAATTACGTAACACAAGGAAGACAGGAGGAACATAACAATTACGTAACACAAGGAAGACAGTAGGAACATAACAATTACGTAACACAAGGAAGACAGGAGGAACAGGACAATTACGTAACACAAGGAAGACAGGAGGAACATAACAATTACGTAACACAAGGAAGACAGGAGGAACAGAACAATTACATAACACAAGGAAGATAGGAGGAACAGAACAATTACGTAACACAAGGAAGACAGGAGGAACAGAACAATTACGTAACACAAAGAAGACAGGAGGAACAGAACAATTACGTAACACAAGAAAGACAGGAGGAACAGGACAATTACGTAACACAAGGAAGACAGGAGGAACATAACAATTACGTAACACAAGGAAGACAGAAGGAACAGGACAACTACGTAACACAAGGAAGACATGAGGAACAGGACACTTACGTAACACAAGGAAGACAGGAGGAACAGGACAATTACGTAACACAAGGAAGACAGGAGGAACAGGACAATTACGTAACACAAGGAAGACAGGAGGAACAGAACAATTACGTAACACGAAGAAGACAGGAGGAACAGGACAATTACGTAACACAAGGAATACAGGAGGAACAGGAAAATTACGTAACACAAGGAAGACAGGAGGAACAGAACAATTACGTAACACAAGGAAGACAGGAGGAACAGGACAAATACGTACCACAAGGAAGACAGTAGGAACAGGACAATTACGTAACACAAGTAAGACAGGAGGAACAGGACACTTACGTAACACAAGGAAGACAGGAGGAACAGGACAATTACGTAACACAAGGAAGACAGGAGGAACAGGACAAATACGTAACAAAAGGAGGAACAGAACAATTACGTAACACAAGGAAGACAGGAGGAACAGGACAATTACGTAACACAAGGAAGACAGGAGGAACAGAACAAATACGTAACAAAAGGAGGAACAGAACAATTACGTAACACAAGGAAGACTGGAGGAACAGAACAATTACGTAACACAAGGAAGACAGGAGGAACATAACAATTACGTAACACAAGGAAGACAGGAGGAAGATAACAATTACGTAACACAAGGAAGACAGTAGGAACATAACAATTACTTAACACAAGGAAGACAGGAGGAACAGAACAATTACGTAACACAAGAAAGACAGGAGGAACAGGACAATTACGTAACACAAGGAAGACTGGAGGAACAGGACAATTACGTAACACAAGGAAGACAGGAGGAACATAACAATTACGTAACACAAGGAAGACAGAAGGAACAGGACAATTACGTAACACAAGGAAGACTGGAGGAACAGGACAATTACATAACACAATGAAGACAGGAGGAACAGGACAATTACGTAACACAAGGAAGACAGGAGGAACAGGACAATTACGTAACACAAGGAAGACAGGAGGAACAGGACAATTACGTAACACGAAGAAGACAGGAGGAACAGGACAATTACGTAACACAAGGAATACAGGAGGAACAGGAAAATTACGTAACACAAGGAAGACAGGAGGAACAGAACAATTACGTAACACAAGGAAGACAGGAGGAACAGAACAATTACGTACCACAAGGAAGACATGAGGAACAGAACATTTACGTAACACAAGAAGACAGGAGGAACAGAACACTTGCGTAACACAAAGAAGACAGGAGGAACAGGACAATTACGTAACAAAAGGAGGAACAGAACAATTACGTAACACAAGGAAGACAGGAGGAACAGAACAATTACGTAACACAAGGAAGACAGGAGGAACATAACAATTACGTAACACAAGGAAGACAGGAGGAACAGAACAATTACATAACACAAGGAAGATAGGAGGAACAGGACAATTACGTAACACAAGGAAGACAGGAGGAACAGGACAATTACGTAACACAAGGAAGACAGGAGGAACAGAACAAATACGTAACAAAAGGAGAAAAAGAACAATTACGTAACACAAGGAAGACAGGAGGAACAGGACAATTACGTAACACAAGGAAGAAAGGAGGAACAGAACAAATACGTAACAAAAGGAGGAACACAACAATTACGTAACACAAGGAAGACAGTAGGAACAGGACAATTACGTAACACAAGTAAGACATGAGGAACAGGACACTTACGTAACACAAAGAAGACAGGAGGAACATAACAATTACGTAACACAAGGAAGACAGGAGGAACAGATCAATTACATAACACAAGGAAGACAGGAGGAACAGAACAATTACGTAACACAAGGAAGACAGGAGGAACAAGACAATTACGTAACACAAGGAAGACAGGAGGAACAGAACAATTACGTAACACAATGAAGACAGGAGGAACAGAACAATTACGTAACACAAGGAAGACAGAAGGAACAGGACAATTACGTAACACAAGGAAGACTGGAGGAACAGGAAAATTACATAACACAATGAAGACAGGAGGAACAGGACAATTACGTAACACAAGGAAGACAGGAGGAACAGGAAAATTACGTAACACAAGGAAGACAGGAGGAACAGGAAAATTACGTAACACAAGGAAGACAGGAGGAACAGGACAAATACGTAACACAAGGAATACAGGAGGAACAGGACAAATACGTAACAAAAGGAGGAACAGAACAATTACGTAACACAAGGAAGACAGGAGGAACAGGACAATTACGTAACACAAGGAAGACAGGAGGAACAGAACAAATACGTAACAAAAGGAGGAACAGAACAATTACGTAACACAAGGAAGACTGGAGGAACAGAACAATTACGTAACACAAGGAAGACAGGAGGAACATAACAATTACGTAACACAAGGAAGACAGGAGGAAGATAACAATTACGTAACACAAGGAAGACAGTAGGAACATAACAATTACTTAACACAAGGAAGACAGGAGGAACAGAACAATTACGTAACACAAGAAAGACAGGAGGAACAGGACAATTACGTAACACAAGGAAGACTGGAGGAACAGGACAATTACGTAACACAAGGAAGACAGGAGGAACAGAACAATTACGTAACACAAGGAAGACTGGAGGAACAGGACAATTACGTAACACAAGGAAGACAGGAGGAACACAACAATTACGTAACACAAGGAAGAAAGTAGGAACAGGACAATTACGTAACACAAGTAAGACATGAGGAACAGGACAATTACGTAACACAAGGAAGACAGGAGGAACAGGACAATTACGTAACACAAGGAAGACAGGAGGAACAGGACAATTACGTAACACAAGGAAGACAGGAGGAACAGAACAAATACGTAACAAAAGGAGGAACATAACAATTACGTAACACAAGGAAGACAGGAGGAACAGGACAATTACGTAACACAAGGAAGACAGGAGGAACATAACAATTACGTAACACAAGGAAGACAGGAGGAACATAACAATTACGTAACACAAGGAAGACAGTAGGAACATAACAATTACGTAACACAAGGAAGACAGGAGGAACATAACAATTACGTAGCACAAGGAAGACAGGAGGAACAGAACAATTACATAACACAAGGAAGATAGGAGGAACAGAACAATTACGTAACAAAAGGAGGAACACAACAATTACGTAACACAAGGAAGACAGTAGGAACAGGACAATTACGTAACACAAGGAAGAAAGGAGGAACAGAACAAATACGTAACAAAAGGAGGAACACAACAATTACGTAACACAAGGAAGACAGTAGGAACAGGACAATTACGTAACACAAGTAAGACATGAGGAACAGGACACTTACGTAACACAAAGAAGACAGGAGGAACATAACAATTACGTAACACAAGGAAGACAGGAGGAACAGATCAATTACATAACACAAGGAAGACAGGAGGAACAGAACAATTACGTAACACAAGGAAGACAGGAGGAACAAGACAATTACGTAACACAAGGAAGACAGGAGGAACAGAACAATTACGTAACACAATGAAGACAGGAGGAACAGAACAATTACGTAACACAAGGAAGACAGAAGGAACAGGACAATTACGTAACACAAGGAAGACTGGAGGAACAGGACAATTACATAACACAATGAAGACAGGAGGAACAGGACAATTACGTAACACAAGGAAGACAGGAGGAACAGGACAATTACGTAACACAAGGAAGACAGGAGGAACAGGACAATTACGTAACACAAGGAAGACAGGAGGAACAGGACAAATACGTAACACAAGGAATACAGGAGGAACAGGACAATTACGTAACACAAGGAAGACAGGAGGAACAGAACAATTACGTAACACAAGGAAGACAGGAGGAACAGAACAATTACGTACCACAAGGAAGACAGTAGGAACAGGACAATTACGTAACACAAGTAAGACAGGAGGAACAGGACACTTAAGTAACACAAGGAAGAAAGGAGGAACAGGACAATTACGTAACACAAGGAAGACAGGAGGAACAGGACAAATACGTAACAAAAGGAGGAACAGAACAATTACGTAACACAAGGAAGACAGGAGGAACAGGACAATTACGTAACACAAGGAAGACAGGAGGAACAGAACAAATACGTAACAAAAGGAGGAACAGAACAATTACGTAACACAAGGAAGACTGGAGGAACAGAACAATTACGTAACACAAGGAAGACAGGAGGAACATAACAATAACGTAACACAAGGAAGACAGGAGGAAGATAACAATTACGTAACACAAGGAAGACAGTAGGAACATAACAATTACTTAACACAAGGAAGACAGGAGGAACAGAACAATTACGTAACACAAGAAAGACAGGAGGAACAGGACAATTACGTAACACAAGGAAAACTGGAGGAACAGGACAATTACGTAACACAAGGAAGACAGGAGGAACAGAACAATTACGTAACACAAGGAAGACTGGAGGAACAGGACAATTACGTAACACAAGGAAGACAGGAGGAACACAACAATTACGTAACACAAGGAAGAAAGTAGGAACAGGACAATTACGTAACACAAGTAAGACATGAGGAACAGGACAATTACGTAACACAAGGAATACAGGAGGAACAGGAAAATTACGTAACACAAGGAAGACAGGAGGAACAGGACAATTACGTAACACAAGGAAGACAGGAGGAACAGAACAATTACGTACCACAAGGAAGACATGAGGAACAGAACATTTACGTAACACAAGGAAGACAGTAGGAACAGGACAATTACGTAACACAAGTAAGACATGAGGAACAGGACACTTACGTAACACAAGGAAGACAGGAGGAACAGGACAATTACGTAACACAAGGAAGACAGGAGGAACAGGACAATTACGTAACACAAGGAAGACAGGGGAACAGAACAAATACGTAACAAAAGGAGGAACAGAACAATTACGTAACACAAGGAAGACAGGAGGAACAGGACAATTACGTAACACAAGGAAGACAGGAGGAACATAACAATTACGTAACACAAGGAAGACAGGAGGAACATAACAATTACGTAACACAAGGAAGACAGTAGGAACATAACAATTACGTAACACAAGGAAGACAGGAGGAACAGGACAATTACGTAACACAAGGAAGAAAGGAGGAACATAACAATTACGTAACACAAGGAAGACAGGAGGAACAGAACAATTACATAACACAAGGAAGATAGGAGGAACAGAACAATTACGTAACACAAGGAAGACAGGAGGAACAGAACAATTACGTAACACAAAGAAGACAGGAGGAACAGAACAATTACGTAACACAAGAAAGACAGGAGGAACAGGACAATTACGTAACACAAGGAAGACAGGAGGAACAGGACAATTACGTAACACAAGGAAGACAGGAGGAACAGGACAATTACGTAACACAAGGAAGACAGGAGGAACAGGACAATTACGTAACACAAGGAATACAGGAGGAACAGGAAAATTACGTAACACAAGGAAGACAGGAGGAACAGAACAATTACGTAACACAAGGAAGACAGGAGGAACATAACAATTACGTAACACAAGGAAGACAGGAGGAACAGAACAATTACGTAACACAAGGAAGACAGGAGGAACAGAACAATTACGTAACACAAGGAAGACAGGAGGAACAGAACAATTACATAACACAAGGAAGACAGGAGGAACAGAATAATTACGTAACACAAGGAAGACAGGAGGAACATAACAATTACGTAACACAAGGAAGGCAGGAGGAACAGAACAATTACGTAACACAAGGAAGACTGGAGGAACAGGATAATTACGTAACACAAGGAAGACAGGAGGAATAGAACAATTACGTAACACAAGGAAGACAGTAGGAACAGGACAATTACGTAACACAAGTAAGACAGGAGGAACAGGACAATTACGTAACACAAGGAAGACTGGAGGAACAGGACAATTACGTAACACAAGGAAGACAGGAGGAACAGAACAATTACGTAACACAAGGAAGACAGGAGGAACAGAACAAATACGTAACAAAAGGAGGAACAGAACAATTACGTAACACAAGGAAGACAGGAGGAACAGGACAATTATGTAACACAAGGAGGATTGGAGGAACAGGACATTTACGTAACACAAGGAAGACAGGAGGAACAGAACAAATACGTAACACAAGGAAGACAGGAGGAACAGGTCAATTACGTAACACAAGGAAGACAGGAGGAACAGAACAATTACGTATCACAAATAAGAGAGGGGGAAAAGGACAATTACGTAACACAAGGAAGACTGGAGGAACAGGACAATTACGTAACACAAGGAAGACAGGAGGAACAGGGCAATTACGTAACACAAGGAAGACAGGAGGAATAGAACAATTACGTAACACAAGGAAGACAGGAGGAACATAACAATTACGTAACACAAGGAAGACAGGAGGAACAGAACAATTACGTAACACAAGGAAGAAAGTAGGAACAGAACAATTACGTAACACAAGGAAGACAGGAGGAACAGGACAATTACGTAACACAAGGAAGACAGGAGGAACAGAACAATTACGTAACACAAGGAAGACAGGTTGAACAGAACAATTACGTAACACAAGGAAGACTGGAGGAACAGGACAATTACGTAACACAAGGAAGACAGTAGTAACAGAACAATTACGTAACAAAAGGAAGACAGGAGGAACAGAACAATTACGTAACACAAGGAAGACAGGAGGAACAGAACAATTACGTACCACAAGGAAGACATGAGGAACAGAACATTTACGTAACACAAGAAGACAGGAGGAACAGAACACTTGCGTAACACAAAGAAGACAGGAGGAACAGGAAAATTACGTAACAAAAGGAGGAACAGAACAATTACGTAACACAAGGAAGACAGGAGGAACAGAACAATTACGTAACACAAGGAAGACAGGAGGAACAGAACAATTACGTAACACAAGGAAGACAGGAGGAACAGGACAATTACGTAACACAAGGAATACAGGAGGAACAGGACAATTACGTAACACAAGGAAGACAGGAGGAACAGAACAATTACGTAACACAAGGAAGACAGGAGGAACATAACAATTACGTAACACAAGGAAGACAGGAGGAACAGAACAATTACGTAACACAAGGAAGACAGGAGGAACAGAACAATTACGTAACACAAGGAAGACAGGAGGAACAGAACAATTACATAACACAAGGAAGACAGGAGGAACAGAATAATTACGTAACACAAGGAAGACAGGAGGAACATAACAATTACGTAACACAAGGAAGGCAGGAGGAACAGAACAATTACGTAACACAAGGAAGACTGGAGGAACAGGATAATTACGTAACACAAGGAAGACAGGAGGAATAGAACAATTACGTAACACAAGGAAGACAGTAGGAACAGGACAATTACGTAACACAAGTAAGACAGGAGGAACAGGACAATTACGTAACACAAGGAAGACTGGAGGAACAGGACAATTACGTAACACAAGGAAGACAGGAGGAACAGAACAATTACGTAACACAAGGAACACAGTAGGAACAGGACAATTACGTAACACAAGTAAGACAGGAGGAACAGGACAATTACGTAACACAAGGAAGACAGGAGGAACAGAACAAATACGTAACAAAAGGAGGAACAGAACAATTACGTAACACAAGGAAGACAGGAGGAACAGGACAATTATGTAACACAAGGAAGATTGGAGGAACAGGACATTTACGTAACACAAGGAAGACAGGAGGAACAGAACAAATACGTAACACAAGGAAGACAGGAGGAACAGGTCAATTACGTAACACAAGGAAGACAGGAGGAACAGAACAATTACGTATCACAAATAAGAGAGGGGGAAAAGGACAATTACGTAACACAAGGAAGACTGGAGGAACAGGACAATTACGTAACACAAGGAAGACAGGAGGAACAGGGCAATTACGTAACACAAGGAAGACAGGAGGAATAGAACAATTACGTAACACAAGGAAGACAGGAGGAACATAACAATTACGTAACACAAGGAAGACAGGAGGAACAGAACAATTACGTAACACAAGGAAGAAAGTAGGAACAGAACAATTACGTAACACAAGGAAGACAGGAGGAACAGGACAATTACGTAACACAAGGAAGACAGGAGGAACAGAACAATTACGTAACACAAGGAAGACAGGTTGAACAGAACAATTACGTAACACAAGGAAGACTGGAGGAACAGGACAATTACGTAACACAAGGAAGACAGTAGTAACAGAACAATTACGTAACAAAAGGAAGACAGGAGGAACAGAACAATTACGTAACACAAGGAAGACAGGAGGAACAGAACAATTACGTACCACAAGGAAGATATGAGGAACAGAACATTTACGTAACACAAGAAGACAGGAGGAACAGAACACTTGCGTAACACAAAGAAGACAGGAGGAACAGGACAATTACGTAACAAAAGGAGGAACAGAACAATTACGTAACACAAGGAAGACAGGAGGAACAGAACAATTACGTAACACAAGGAAGACAGGAGGAACAGAACAATTACGTAACACAAGGAAGACAGGAGGAACAGAACAATTACGTAACACAAGGAAGACAGGAGGAACAGAACAATTACATAACACAAGGAAGACAGGAGGAACAGAATAATTACGTAACACAAGGAAGACAGGAGGAACAGAACAATTACGTAACACAAGGAAGACAGGAGGAACAGAACAATTACATAACACAAGGAAGACAGGAGGAACAGAATAATTACGTAACACAAGGAAGACAGGAGGAACATAACAATTACGTAACACAAGGAAGGCAGGAGGAATAGAACAATTACGTAACACAAGGAAGACTGGAGGAACAGGATAATTACGTAACACAAGGAAGACAGGAGGAATAGAACAATTACGTAACACAAGGAAGACAGTAGGAACAGGACAATTACGTAACACAAGTAAGACAGGAGGAACAGGACAATTACGTAACACAAGGAAGACTGGAGGAACAGGACAATTACGTAACACAAGGAAGACAGGAGGAACAGAACAATTACGTAACACAAGGAACACAGTAGGAACAGGACAATTACGTAACACAAGTAAGACAGGAGGAACAGGACAATTACGTAACACAAGGAAGACAGGAGGAACAGAACAAATACGTAACAAAAGGAGGAACAGAACAATTACGTAACACAAGGAAGACAGGAGGAACAGGACAATTATGTAACACAAGGAAGATTGGAGGAACAGGACATTTACGTAACACAAGGAAGACAGGAGGAACAGAACAAATACGTAACACAAGGAAGACAGGAGGAACAGGTCAATTACGTAACACAAGGAAGACAGGAGGAACAGAACAATTACGTATCACAAATAAGAGAGGGGGAAAAGGACAATTACGTAACACAAGGAAGACTGGAGGAACAGGACAATTACGTAACACAAGGAAGACAGGAGGAACAGGGCAATTACGTAACACAAGGAAGACAGGAGGAATAGAACAATTACGTAACACAAGGAAGACAGGAGGAACATAACAATTACGTAACACAAGGAAGACAGGAGGAACAGAACAATTACGTAACACAAGGAAGAAAGTAGGAACAGAACAATTACGTAACACAAGGAAGACAGGAGGAACAGGACAATTACGTAACACAAGGAAGACAGGAGGAACAGAACAATTACGTAACACAAGGAAGACAGGTTGAACAGAACAATTACGTAACACAAGGAAGACTGGAGGAACAGGACAATTACGTAACACAAGGAAGACAGTAGTAACAGAACAATTACGTAACAAAAGGAAGACAGGAGGAACAGAACAATTACGTAACACAAGGAAGACAGGAGGAACAGAACAATTACGTACCACAAGGAAGACATGAGGAACAGAACATTTACGTAACACAAGAAGACAGGAGGAACAGAACACTTGCGTAACACAAAGAAGACAGGAGGAACAGGACAATTACGTAACAAAAGGAGGAACAGAACAATTACGTAACACAAGGAAGACAGGAGGAACAGAACAATTACGTAACACAAGGAAGACAGGAGGAACAGAACAATTACGTAACACAAGGAAGACAGGAGGAACAGAACAATTACGTAACACAAGGAAGACAGGAGGAACAGAACAATTACATAACACAAGGAAGACAGGAGGAACAGAATAATTACGTAACACAAGGAAGGCAGGAGGAACAGAACAATTACGTAACACAAGGAAGACTGGAGGAACAGGATAATTACGTAACACAAGGAAGACAGGAGGAATAGAACAATTACGTAACACAAGGAAGACTGTAGGAACAGGACAATTACGTAACACAAGGAAGACTGGAGGAACAGGACAATTACGTAACACAAGGAAGACAGGAGGAACAGAACAATTACGTAACACAAGGAACACAGTAGGAACAGGACAATTACGTAACACAAGTTAGACAGGAGGAACAGGACAATTACGTAACACAAGGAAGACAGGAGGAACAGAACAAATACGTAACAAAAGGAGGAACAGAACAATTACGTAACACAAGGAAGACAGGAGGAACAGGACAATTATGTAACACAAGGAAGATTGGAGGAACAGGACAATTACGTAACACAAGGAAGACAGGAGGAACAGAACAAATACGTAACACAAGGAAGACAGGAGGAACAGGTCAATTACGTAACACAAGGAAGACAGGAGGAACAGAACAATTACGTATCACAAATAAGAGAGGAGGAACAGGACAATTACGTAACACAAGGAAGACTGGAGGAACAGGACAATTACGTAACACAAGGAAGACAGGAGGAACAGGGCAATTACGTAACACAAGGAAGACAGGAGGAATAGAACAATTACGTAACACAAGGAAGACAGGAGGAACATAACAATTACGTAACACAAGGAAGACAGGAGGAACAGAACAATTACGTAACACAAGGAAGAAAGTAGGAACAGAACAATTACGTAACACAAGGAAGACAGGAGGAACAGGACAATTACGTAACACAAGGAAGACAGGAGGAACAGAACAATTACGTAACACAAGGAAGACAGGTTGAACAGAACAATTACGTAACACAAGGAAGACTGGAGGAACAGGACAATTACGTAACACAAGGAAGACAGTAGTAACAGAACAATTACGTAACAAAAGGAAGACAGGAGGAACAGGACAATTACGTAACACAAGGAAGACAGGAGGAACATAACAATTACGTAACACAAGGAAGACAGGAGGAACAGAACAATTGCATAACACAAGGAAGACAGGAGGAACAGAACAATTAGGTAACACAAGGAAGACAGGAGGAACAGAACATTTGCATAACACAAGAAGACAGGAGGAACAGAACACTTGCGTAACACAAAGAAGACAGGAGGAACAGGACAATTACGTAACAAAAGGAGGAACAGAACAATTACGTAACACAAGGAAGACAGGAGGAACAGAACAATTACGTAACACAAGGAAGACAGGAGGAACAGAACAATTACGTAACACAAGGAAGACAGGAGGAACAGGACAATTACGTAACACAAGGAAGACTGGAGGAACAGGAAAATTACGTAACACAAGGAAGACAGGAGGAACAGGACAATTACGTAACACAAGGAAGACAGGAGGATCAGAACAATTACGTAACACTAGGAAGACAAGAGGAACAGGACAATTACGTAACATAAGGAAGACAGGAGGAATAGGACAATTACGTAACACAAGGAAGACAGGAGGAACAGGACATTTACGTAACACAAGGAAGACAGGAGGAACAGAACAATTACGTAACACAAGAAAGACAAGAGGAACAGGACAGTTACGTAACACAAGGAAGACAGGAGGAACAGAACAATTACATAACACAAGGAAGACAGGAGGAATAGGACAATTACTTAACACAAGGAAGACAGGAGGAACAGCACAATTACGTAACACAAGGAAGACAGGAGGAACAGCACAATTACGTAACACACTGGGAAGACAGGAGGAACAGAACAATTACGTAACACAAGGAAGACAGGAGGAACAGAACAATTACGTAAAAGCCAAGAACCAAAATGCCGCACATCATTTGGTCATATTAATGAGACTTTCGAAGGCAAACAAGATACAGTTAACTATTAAGCTGAGAATGTATAATTATAATACCAAGTGTAGCTACATAGCCGGAAGAGATGGTGGCTGACACAGAAAACAATAACATGAACGAAGAGTTTCATTAACACAGGTCTGCGTTGAATTAAGAAACTACATTGATACTACAAGATTATCACCATCACTGTATTTGAAATTAACAAACGGCTGTCAGTGGTAACTGAAATCAAGAAAAACTATAGCTACAAAGGTAGGTATTTTGACATTATCTGATATATATACTTTATGGTCCTAGCACATGCAACACATTTGCCATTAGCAGTAAATAGTTTGTGTGTCGCAGATAGATCGCGCTTCGTTGCTTAGCCAGTATTTGCCAGAGAGTGTTCCGTGTCCCGCTGGTCACGACAGCATTCTGGAAACTGTGAAACTGCCAAGAGCACACACCCATGGGGGGAATTGTTTTAAAGGAAGTTTTCTTACCAAACGTGAGTCGTCGGAAAGAGAACCGCTTCCTTTGGTTTTCCCGTACGGTAAAGCCTGGTTTTGGGAAGTTTCATTTGTTGTATTATAATGTTATGCTTTACTTAGATACTCGACGTAGACAGCAGGTTTGTATTTGTGATGAGACGAGTAATAGTTGAACGTGAATGATGGTAAATGATCGAGAAACGCCAGACAGCCTTGTGTCTCAGTACGATGTTCCCGGTGACTATCTCTTTCCTTGGGCACATCCTCGTAGTAATCCTCCTTCTTGACGAGGTGCTATTGCTGGAGCATGCCTCGATGGACCGTTATGAGGTGCCATGGTATTTTACAGCTTACGGTTGCAATAAACAATCGCTGCTTTTGGTGGAAGGCCTTCATGCAACCTAACTCGTAGTTGTCACACAGGTGCATCTGTCAGGTGCACGATTCACAGGGTACCACGCTCCCCGGGAGCTCTTCAAGTGAAACAGAATCCAGAGCCACGAGAGCCCGGGGCCCATTCAAGTGAGGAAATAATGTCAGTGCCCATAACACGGAACAAAATTTGTTTCACGGCTGGAGCTCCAGGGAGAAAACAATTCATTCCAGGGACCTCACTCAAGCAGGCAAAACAGTGCATGGAAAATACCACGACACTTGAGTGAAAGTGATACAAGATATTAAAGACATGTTAGGACTCTTCACAAACATAAAAGTCATCCCCATTGAGGAAGTCAACTATCCTCAGCGTATCGCATTTTATTGACATTGAAAGGAACTTAATTCTGTTCTGCCCCATTATTGAGCACAACTCATACTTGATTTCAGCAGCGGAAATGTGTGTTCTCCATTGCAGTTACACACCATCAGACACAAGTAGAGTCTTATTGAGATTTCAACATTTGAAAATGTGGGCGCCAGATCCTATTTTGCGATCAAACGATACATGATGAATTCTTTACCGGCTTTCCTGTTTTACGCTTGTTTTGTGACAGAGGTAAGCGCTGCAAATTGCACGATTTCATCCACCAATTATGAGTTATCCACGTCGTGCTTACAAAGATGTCAAATTGCGAATCTGTGTTAATTCTTGTAGTGACGACAGCAGACCTACACCTTATTCATGTGCAACATTGGATTATGCAACGTTTTGCTGGTGGCACTCATTCGTTTCAGGATCCCGTGTCATAGTTTAACCTTCGCTTCGGTTTGTAGTAATCATAGTTTTTTCTCCTAGAACCACTGCCTGCCAAGGCTAATGAGTTAGTCTGCCCAGGTCATAAAACCAGAGTTGTCCTCCTCCGTTGAACCCTACTAATAATTTACTCTTATGCCAAAAATGTCCAGATACCTATGTGTACCACATGGAAGTCTTGCTATTTAAAGTATTGTCTGTGCAAGTGCACCAGCAAGAAAAGCTGGCGCACTCGTGTCCCTTTTCCCCCGTGAGGGGTCCATGTGGCAGTCGAAACTGAAAGCGAGAGGATGATGTATGTGCCTTACAAACTAGTCACTATACCATGATACTAGACACATCACAAGGAGACTAGACACAACGTACCTCTCACAATCTTTCCAAACTTCTCTTGCTTCAGCCTGTCGCAGTCTGGTGGCGAAAGACGGTCTTGAGTTGCCGCATCCAACCGAGTGCGATCCCACTGAAACTCTTGGTAGATGTATTCGAGCTCTTGTAGCCTTGCATTGAACTCTTCATCACTGACATCTGTTGAAGTGGCATCATCCAAGGCATTGCTGTGTGCGAGCAACTGATCTACTGCTTTCTTTCTTACATGTGATCGCAGCAGTTCAGTACCAGAATCCAGTAAGCAGTAGCACAAAGTGGCGCAGTTGAACTCATCTGTAGTTCCCAGTCGAAGGGTGGCTCTTATGTGCTGATCTGGTTTCTTTGACTTTGGAACCTGCGCCATGAAGAAGCTTCCTGACGTAGAATTGTCACCCCATGCAAACCGGTATTTCTTCTGAAAGGCTGACTTGAAGACTTCTCTTAGCTTCTCCGATACATCTTCCTGCAGGATTTGTTTTAGATGCCAGAAGTTGGTATCATTCTGAGTTAGCTGCAGAGCATTCATACCTGGAGTCTGAAAAAACACAAATAACTTTTATGGTGAGGAATTCCGTGCCGTATTTAGACACATGCGCTTGTACACGCATGCACATATTGTGAATACATTTTCATTACAACTTTTCAAATTATATATACATATTAAACATGTTCATAGAGGTAGTGGTGTGAATATCAACGTTTTTTGAGAAATTATTCTTAGAAGGAAACATGTTAGAATTGATATGTACCATTTTAATACTAAATTCAAACGTGGTGGTCATGCCAGAATACATATATAGATAAGCTGGACAAAGAACCACTATAAACTATCACATAATGGAGAAGTTTAGGTTTTTTGAAAACTTTTATTAAACTTTTTGGTATAATTACAGACCACGTGATCAATATGAGTTCACATGATAGTATTTTATTGAATAAACATGCATATACAAAGAGGTAGGAACCGAAAATAAAGCCTACATCTACATAGAGAAGCTTAATGGTTCATATAAATGCCAGTGGGTTTAACAACAAAGCACAGTTACAAGCTTATCTCTATGTGCATTGTTTGACAAAAATAAGTACTTGAGGACTTGCAAGGTTGGATAGTGGATTGGCTAGAAACTCAATACCGGCATTCACGCATATATAAGAACGTCATGTGATCGACAATGAGTGTCTCATTATAAGCAATAGCAAAAATCAACAATGTATACTATTTTTTTCTTAATGTGTATTTTATGACAAGACTGACACAAGCAACTACATGGCGGGGACACATAAGTGGTATGTATAACTCTAGATATGTGGGTAGTTCAATGCAGGCGATGACCATCAATTGTCAAATTACCACAAACATGTCGTCAACTCTTTGTCAGGAAAACTAATTTGAGGTAACTTTTGTCATTACCTCTATGTTTACGGCAAATAAAACAACCATATGTACCGTTATTGGCTGTTTGTCATTGCTTATTGAACCTAGCAGATTGTAAGTTAATGGTCATCTTCAAATTCTGATTTAACACTCGTTCTGGTCATATATATATAAGTCTGAATAACATTATAATAATATATATATATATATATATATATATATATATATATATATATATATTATTATAATGTTATTCAGACTTGGCTTTTGGCATTCGGTCAAAGTTTTGATCTAACAACATACACGAATTCATTTCGCATTTTTAAACAGCATAGAGAACCTAATAAGTTGTGTCATTCTAAATACCATAAGGGTTTCTATATTTATAAATACCAAGACACATGGTCATTTTAAGAAACTAACATCCGGTCTTGGTTTATTAAGATATATAAATGAAAAAGACTAATACGGAATTGATAGAAATTACAAACCTTCTCATTCTCTGCAGATTGCAGACCTGAAAACAATAATACAGGTTAATTGTGTTAATTGAATCAAGGTAAATATAATTGTGCTATCAAACAATGATTTTGATCTGAACAATGCAGTGGAGTATGCCCAATGGTTTTGGTGGTTTTTAATAACTAGATTTCCTACAGACTCATTAACTACAAGATGCCACCATGGCATCCTTGAGTAATTTGAAATATCCAATATGGCTGCCAATACGAACACATATACATAATTGACCATAACTTCCATGCTATAGCATGTAAAGATTTACATTTTGGGTCTACATATTGCATTCAAGTGTTCCAAAGGGAAGTCATGATACATTTGATGTTATGCCGTTTGTAACAACTTGCTACATAGACAAGAGGTTTGACGATTCAAAATATGCAGATGCCAGTCTGGCATCAATAAGGAATTTGACATATCCAGGATGGCCGCCAATAGGTGAAATATATAAAACTGACCATAATGTCCACGGTATATCACTTAGGCACGTATTTTGGGGCCAAAATCACTACTATTACAGTGATAATATATGATATATTCAATTCGATTTCACACTAAATAATACAACTGACTGCATAAGCTAGAGGTCAATTAAATAATTAAAATAATAATTTCCTTTGCTATTCCACCTAGATACATAGTTTTCGAAATACCTGCTTTTGTACCCGTTGATTCCAATGGAAAAACAATGAACATGTACCAGAAAGCGATATTGTACGCTGTTCCCTCTGAAGTTGCAAAACGATACATTTGTTGTTTCATCACATTAATTGTTATCGTCACTGTCAGTAACATCATTTGACTCGTCACTGACTATACTCATCCAACGGTTTTACAGTCTTCCTGTACATGACAATTGCAAACGATATTGCATGCTAAATGGGCATCGGGGCAACAGCAACGACTCCCTTTGGTACAGTGACTGGGGAGAGTGACTTCGACACTTTATCCTTCGATTAATAAAATGTGCGGGATTTACATCAATAGTTCTTTCTCCAAGGTTGATATACAAGTAAAAGTAACCATATATTTGGAAGTGAACACATGAGACGTGTTAATTCGTTGGTTGTTCTCATTGTTAACGAAATCAAACTTCGGTTGATCCCTGTCGTCTGTGTGAGTTTACAGCTGAACACAGACTCAAAGACACAACGGAGCCTCGTCGAAGGACAATCAGATCTATACATGTAAGGTAGTCGTTTGGACACCCTACACATGTTTACAGTTATAGTATGACACGTGTTTATATGCTATTTCGGAGATGCTTGTAATTGTAGAAACATATGTAATCTTTATCACCATTCTAATGTCGCTACATGCCACAATATGCCAGCACTATGTGCTAAATAGACGCTGGATATTGTTATATTTTAATGGTTTCATTACCAAGGACTTTATTATAATTACACATAGATTACTAAATACTATTATTAACTAATTGTTTGAACCGTATGAGATAAACTATTTCCAGAGACACTGGTCACGTGTGTTTTGACCAAGCAGTGGTCCAACAACTGCGCACTAGGCCTGCTTGGGTTTCACACAACAAGGAGGAATGTGACTTATACCCCTGGATATATGTCCGTGTTTATGTATGGTACAAAATATAATTTAGCAATTTTTTTGGAGACACGTGATGCAAAAACACAGTGTAAGTGATCAGATTTCTTCTGGAATAGCAACTAGACCACTGTGTGAACTGAAAATAAACACCAGTCGCTACTGGGTGTCATGTTTTCAGGTACATGGTACGTGAGCCAGAATAAACAAAACCTCAACTTGCAGGTACCACAGCTCCTCTTCTATCGATCTGGCACTTAAAATTATATCAGATTTGGATTTCCCATATGTCATTTAATCTAGTCTACATGCCAAATTTAGTCCAATGCTTTGTGATAAATATTCAACATTTTATGAACCCCTGAAATGGTATTTTAGCTCGTCGCGACAAATCTGCTAAAAGTTACAAAACTTTAGATCTCCGCCAAAATTTTGAGTATCGTCAAATGAAGCTCACATTTTTCATGATAAGCTAGTTTCGATGCATATCTTGACATATAAAAAATCAGCCCATTCTAAGACGGTGTTGTGGAAAGTTGACATACAATTTGTTCATCTGACACGGAATGACCCAGATATATATTCAGAAATTGGTGGCCATCTTGGATATATGATACCAATGTGGCACCGTGCATGTTCTGAATCAGTAGACCTCCTGCTTATGTAGCCAGTTGCTATATAAGGTTTAACGTAAAACTTGTGATAACGAGTGTTATCACTGTAATAGTAGTGATTATGGCAGCCATCTTGGATGATCTTTTAGTATAATTTTGTTATACCCTACCATCAGATGTCCCACTGGAATCCTCGAATACAAAACATATATTTTGACACAAAAAGTAATTATCAAGGCAGAATAATATGGAATTTTTTATTTTATTTTCATTTATTGGTGGCCATCTTCGACATTTCAGATTCCTCAAAGATGCCACGGTAGCACCATGCAGTTTATGAATCGGTAGGAATTCTAGTCCTGTAAAGCACCAAACATTAGGTATACTCCACAGCACGGCTATGTTGTCTGGCGGCCAGACTACTAGTGCGATTTTATTTTAATTAAAACAGTGCGAACACTTTTGAAATAACTAATTGCTAAGACAAATCACCGCCATCCAGCTGAGCTTAAGAAATGTGTTAATTTTTTGTCTTTACTTGGTGATGTTCAAAGATATGTTGCAGTACAGTGTCCGAATTGCTACCATATATAGCCAGTATCCTTTGGCAATCAACTTGTATTTTTAGGTTTCTACTTATTATTGTTTCATAATAATTCAGCCTTGAACTTTTGTTATGTTTTATTAATGTCAACCTCCAAAATGAGAACTTGGGACAAACACTATGAGCAGCGCATTTGCACAGTAATAATAAAAAACAGCATATTACAATTTCAGAATAGTGAACTGCCACATTTATTATGAACATATTTGGTCGAAGTGTTACCATTTATTGGGAAACTCCAATTTAAGCTTCCATCTTTAATATAAGCTAAATGGTCTTTTTCTAAATTATCATCTTGGGTGCTGGAATTTGTTAAATATATAAACAGTTTTAGTTGAAGGCCGATTTATTCTTGAAATATGGGATAATGATAAAGATGCTTTAATTTTTTTCAAACCACACTGCAAATCGCTATAAAATCATATAGGTGTATTATTGTCCTCCTTCATATAGTAATATTTTAACTGTGCTAAGGCACTCGGTATTGTTATATCTACACATTCTGCAAATTTCAGATACGTGTGAACTTTTCATCTTAAAGGGACCGGAAAACAAGTACCGGTAAATACTTCAGATTAAAACATATGCAAATTTTGGAACAATGCAGATGGTCGAGTGATCAAATAGTTTTGTACATTACAGCCAAACATTGGGGGACTGTATCTATGATTTTAGATGCGTATTATATGTGTAAAGGCCAGCTGGTAGCTGAGAGAAGGACGACACGCCACTGCTGGTGCTACATAAAGGCCAGCTGGTAGCTGAGAGAAGGGCGACACACCACTGCTGGTGCAACGTAAAGGCCAGCTGGTAGCTGAGAGAAGGGCGACACACCACTGCTGGTGCTACATAAAGGCCAGCTGGTAGCTGAGAGACGGACGACACGCCACTGCTGGTGCTACATAAAGGCCAGCTGGTAGCTGAGAGAAGGAGGACACGCCATTGCTGGTGCTACATAAAGGCCAGCTGGTAGCTGAGAGAAGGACGACACACCACTGCTGGTGCAACGTAAAGGCCAGCTGGTAGCTGAGAGAAGGGCGACACACCACTGCTGGTGCTACATAAAGGCCAGCTGGTAGCTGAGAGAAGGACGACACACCATTGCTGGTGCTACATAATGGCCAGCTGGTAGCTGAGAGAAGGGCGACACACCACTGCTGGTGCTACATAAAGGCCAACTGGTAGCTGAGAGAAGGACGACACACCATTGCTGGTGCTACATAATGGCCAGCTGGTAGCTGAGAGAAGGACGACACACCATTGCTGGTGCTACATAAAGGCCAGCTGGTAGCTGAGAGACGGACGACACGCCACTGCTGGTGCTACATAAAGGCCAGCTGGTAGCTGAGAGACGGACGACACGCCACTGCTGGTGCTACATAAAGGCCAGCTGGTAGCTGAGAGAAGGACGACACGCCATTGCTGGTGCTACATAAAGGCCAGCTGGTAGCTGAGAGAAGGACGACACACCACTGCTGGTGCAACGTAAAGGCCAGCTGGTAGCTGAGAGAAGGGCGACACACCACTGCTGGTGCTACTTAAAGGCCAGCTGGTAGCTGAGAGAAGGACGACACACCATTGCTGGTGCTACATAATGGCCAGCTGGTAGCTGAGAGAAGGGCGACACACCACTGCTGGTGCTACATCAAGGCCAACTGGTAGCTGAGAGAAGGACGACACACCATTGCTGGTGCTACATAATGGCCAGCTGGTAGCTGAGAGAAGGACGACACACCATTGCTGGTGCTACATAAAGGCCAGCTGGTAGCTGAGAGACGGACGACACGCCACTGCTGGTGCTACATAAAGGCCAGCTGGTAGCTGAGAGAAGGACGACACGCCATTGCTGGTGCTACATAAAGGCCAGCTGGTAGCTGAGAGAAGGACGACACACCACTGCTGGTGCAACGTAAAGGCCAGCTGGTAGCTGAGAGAAGGGCGACACACCACTGCTGGTGCTACATAAAGGCCAGCTGGTAGCTGAGAGAAGTACGACACGCCATTGCTTGTGCTACATATAGGCCAGCTGGTAGCTGAGAGAAGGGCGACACGCCACTGCCGGTGCTACATAAAGGCCAGCTGGTAGCTGAGAGACGGACGACACGCCATTGCTGTTGCTACATAAAGGCCAGCTGGTAGCTGAGAGAAGGACGACACGCCACTGCTGGTGCTACATGAAGGCCAGCTGGTAGCTGAGAGAAGGACGACACGCCACTGCTGGTGCTACATAAAGGCCAGCTGGTAGCTGAGAGAAGGACGACACGCCACTGCTGGTGCTACATAAAGGCCAGCTGGTAGCTGAGAGAAGGACGACACGCCACTGCTGGTGCTACATAAAGGCCAGCTGGTAGCTGAGAGAAGGACGACACGCCACTGCTGGTGCTACATAAAGGCCAGCTGGTAGCTAAGAGAAGGACGACACGCCACTGCTGGTGCTACATAAAGGCCAACTGGTAGCTGAGAGAAGGACGACACGCCACTGCTGGTGCTACATAAAGGCCAGCTGGTAGCTGAGAGAAGGACGACAAGCCACTGCTGGTGCTACATAAAGGCCAGCTGTAGCTGAGAGAAGGACGACACGCCACTGCTGGTGCTACATAAAGGCCAGCTGGTAGCTGAGAGAAGGACGACACGCCACTGCTGGTGCTACATAAAGGCCAGCTGGTAGCTGAAAGACGGACGACACGCCACTGCTGGTGCTACATAAAGGCCAGCTGGTAGCTGAGAGAAGGATGACACGCCACTGCTGGTGCTACATAAAGGCCAGCTGGTAGCTGAGAGAAGGACGACACGCCACTGATGGTGCTACATAAAGGCCAGCTGGTAGCTGAGAGAAGGACGACACGCCACTGCTGGTGCTACATAAAGGCCAGCTGGTAGCTAAGAGAAGGACGACACGCCACTGCTGGTGCTACATAAAGGCCAACTGGTAGCTGAGAGAAGGACGACACGCCACTGCTGGTGCTACATAAAGGCCAGCTGGTAGCTGAGAGAAGGACGACACGTCACTGCTGGTGCTACATAAAGGCCAGCTGGTAGCTGAGAGAAGGACGACACGCCACTGCTGGTGCTACATAAAGGCCAGCTGGTAGCTAAGAGAAGGACGACACGCCACTGCTGGTGCTACATAAAGGCCAACTGGTAGCTGAGAGAAGGACGACACGCCACTGCTGGTGCTACATAAAGGCCAGCTGGTAGCTGAGAGAAGGACGACAAGCCACTGCTGGTGCTACATAAAGGCAAGCTGTAGCTGAGAGAAGGACGACACGCCACTGCTGGTGCTACATAAAGGCCAGCTGGTAGCTGAGAGAAGGACGACACGCCACTGCTGGTGCTACATAAAGGCCAGCTGGTAGCTGAAAGACGGACGACACGCCACTGCTGGTGCTACATAAAGGCCAGCTGGTAGCTGAGAGAAGGATGACACGCCACTGCTGGTGCTACATAAAGGCCAGCTGGTAGCTGAGAGAAGGACGACACGCCACTGATGGTGCTACATAAAGGCCAGCTGGTAGCTGAGAGAAGGACGACACGCCACTGCTGGTGCTACATAAAGTCCAGCTGGTAGCTAAGAGAAGGACGACACGCCACTGCTGGTGCTACATAAAGGCCAACTGGTAGCTGAGAGAAGGACGACACGCCACTGCTGGTGCTACATAAAGGCCAGCTGGTAGCTGAGAGAAGGACGACAAGCCACTGCTGGTGCTACATAAAGGCCAGCTGGTAGCTGAGAGAAGGACGACACGCCACTGCTGGTGCTACATAAAGGCCAGCTGGTAACTGAGAGAAGGACGACACACCACTGCCGGTGCTACATTATTCACCTCACCCAAGTATGTATTGTTTACGTCAGAGCAGCTGCAATTGTAGCACGTTTTATTGATACAGTTTTTTATTTACGTGTCGGCGCCTACAAAAGTGGGTATTTGCTCAACAGAAATACGAATAATTGGTGTCCCAATTCATAGGAACAAAAACTGTTATATTTACAAAGGTATCCCAAAACATACGGTACAAAATAATATAATTTCTCTAGATTTTAAGGTGTCCCAAAACATACGGTGACCCAATACGTACGGTCATTACAGTAGGCAATGGGTGTATTTGTGGGTGTTTATCCCCTGTTCACATAATAGGGAATAACAGACACATTTTGTTTATAAATATTTACCTTTTTTGCAGACATACACAAGTATTACCACATGTCCACTGACTAAATTTTTTACAAACGTTGAAACATCAACTTTTAAAATGTCCCTTTGATTTGATACTGAATGTCCCATAAATACCCACATACTGTCACTGCATTGTTTTTTTGCATATCAGCCTCACTGGATATTGCCCATAGACACAAATGTCGATAAACTACTATACCTGAGATCTGTTCAGAGTGCAGTTGTCCATGGTCTTGCAACTCAGACATTTCTCGAGTGAGGCGTTGGACGTTCCCTAAAATAACACTTTCCTTCGTGTATTAACCATTGGACAGAAGAGATTAAGCTAGAACTAATCATGATATCTGCATAAAGGTGTGAAAACAGTGTATGTTTCACAATAATTACAAACAGTAAATTTTTGAGGTTGAAGTCATCACCGTATTTTTTATATTAATGCATTTTTTCTCAGACGACTCAAGTCAAGGTACAACGCTGAATTCACGTCATGTGGTATTACAACACTGTCTCTGTGGTATACACCTACGTGTTACTTGTTCACATGACATAACAGGTATTTATATTGAGTAACATGGATGACACACTGTGAATCAAACATGCATTTCATTGAAAGTTTAACTGATGTTATTGAAAGATTATGCGGTAAAAATGTAACGTGCACATAAAATAAATTATATTATCAGTGAAATATTATGGTTTGCTGTTTAAATAACAGTCTAGAATCCATCCCCTTGCACGTAAAAACAGGGAAAAACAAATATTTCCTTTGGAGTAGAACACCTCAACGTACAATCATATTTTGGTAGAGAACAACTGAGAATATTACTAATAACAGAGAACTAAAAGTTCAAAATATCACAAGATAGTATCCGCCATGTCAACTTTGTGACCAGGGTCTGCGCATTAATATTGATTACGATATGTCGAAATTACCTTCATCGTGCCTTAGCCCCCACCCCCTCCCATTAGACGTGAGTCCCCTGACAGGATAACTTGGTAGTTCATACGAAACTGTCATCATAACAACATTTGCAAAATGTAGGGAAACACACGACATCGTTACATCAACACCGTAACGCGCTCGCGTAATTACAAGATTGCTTGAGCGAATGATAGATAGAACCAGAAAAAAGCGTCATGCACGTGCTGCAATACACCTATATTGAAATTTAGAAGGTCGGAGGGCCAGTCTACTAAAGTTTTTGCTGCACTCGTGTGTTTTCTATGATTGTTCTTAAGTAAATCCTAACTACGTTTTACGTTGCGAACATTGGATTTATCACACACACCATTGAGACCCTTGACATAAGGGATGTTTTGAAAACAAATTTAGGTGATACGTTTCATCCTCGGGGTCAAAATTAATCCCTTATAATTAAACGGTCAACATGAAAATCGTCAGGCAAGAAAACGTTAAGATACATACACTAGCTCAATTATAGTTATATTATTATAAATGTACCTTGCAGATCATCCACGTTTCTTTCGAGTGGTTCGAATCGATGACTAGATAAGTCTTCTAGCCGCTTCTTCAAAGCAGAGTTAGAGCATATCAGTTGAAGGATATCCTTCTTGTTCTGTCGGATGTCCGTCTTGTTCTGTTGGATGTCCGTCTTGCTCTGTTGAATGTCCGTCTTGCTCTGTTGGATGTCCGTCTTGCTCTGTTGGATGTCCGTATTGTTCTGTTGGATGTCCGTCTTGTTCTGTTGGATTTCCGTCTTGTTCTGTAAAACAAAACTTCAATGTAAACAATATGTACATGGGTCATTGATAATAAACAACTGTCTGACTACCTGTTCAGATTAAATATCGACGATTCATCAAGCAATGTAATGTACACGCACGCACACACGCATGCAACTACACACACACGCGCATGTATGCACACATGTACAGGGCTGTAGCGTGGTTGATATACGGGAAGGTTTAGTTAGCAGCGTTGGAAAAATATAAATATAACTACCGATCAGATTCAGAAATTAACGAGCTAGTTAAATACAGCATAGATCCTCAGCATCTACTTTTGTTGTATGGAATGTTTGTCTGCGATCCGTTTCACACAATTATGCTCTTCATTTCCCGATAAAGTTGCAATGTGTACAGGACGCAGGAACTTGCTTCCTGTAAACCCCAGTAAATAACTGGTCGTTAATGTGCCACGATTGGGAGGTTGGATCTGACAAATACACTTATGTGGGAACAAACAACCTAGATATGGGAACAAACAAAGGTCGGGATCAAGGGGTGGGGAATTGGTAGTTTAAAATGACAGAGGTGTGGAATGCGGGGTCGGCTGTGTACTAGCAATAACAATTTATTCGCCTGGAGAGACACAAACATGGGAACAAATTACATGAATGATCCAACGAAGAGATTTAGATGTGGGAACAAACAACCTGAGTGATCCAAAGAGAGACCTAGATGTGGGAACAAACAACCTGAGTGATCCAAAGAGAGACCTAGATGTGGGAACAAACAACCTGAGTGATCCGAAGAGAGACCTAGATGTGGGAACAAACAACCTGAGTGATCCTAACAGAGACCTAGGTGTGGGAACAAACGACCTGAATGATCCAAAGAGAGACCTAGATGTGGGAACAAACAACCTGAGTGATCCAAAGAGAGACCTAGATGTGGGAACAAACAACCTGAGTGAAACAAAGTGAGACCTAGATGTGGGAACAAACAACCTGAGTGATCCGAAGAGAGACCTAGATGTGGGAACAAACAACCTGAGTGATCCGAAGAGAGACCTAGATGTGGGAACAAACAACCTGAGTGATCCGAAGAGAGACCTAGATGTGGGAACAAACAACCTGAGTGATCCGAAGAGAGACCTAGATGTGGGAACAAATGACCTGAATGATCCAAAGAGAGACCTAGATGTGGGAACAAACAACCTGAGTGATCCAAAGAGAGACTTAGATGTGGGAACAAACAACCTGAGTGAAACAAAGTGAGACCTAGATGTGGGAACAAACAACCTGAGTGATCCAACGAGATGCCTAGATGTGGGGACAAACACCCTGAGTGATCCAAAGAAAGACCTAGATGTAAGAACAAACTACTTGAGTGATCCAAATAGACACCTAGATGTTAGAACAAACGAACTGTGTGATCCACAGAGAGGCCTAGATGTGGGAACAACTTACCTGAGTGAACCAAAGAGAGTCCTAGATGTGGGAACAAACAACTTGAGTGATCCCAAGAGAGATCTAGAAGTGGGAACAAACAACCTGAGTGATCCAAATAGAGACCTATATGTAGGAACAAACAACATTGGTGATCCCAAGAGAGACCTAGATGTGTGAACAAATAACCTGAGTTGTCCAAAGAGAGACCTAGATGTGGTAATGTACGACTTGAATGATCACAAGAGAGACCGAGATGTAGGAACAAACAAACTGAGAGATACAAAGACAGACCTAGATGTGGGAACAAACGACCTGAATTATCCCAAGAGAGACCTATATGTAGGAACAAACAACCTGAGTGATCCATAGAGACCTAGATGTGGGAACAAATAACCTGTGATCAAGAGAGACCCTATACGACTAGCACACGAACCCTACCCTTTAGCGGCGAGCGGTGGTGAGGCCTGTTGTTTCAGACTGTACATGAACATGAAATCGTGGAATTTTATATTTCTGATATCACCTTAAAATAATATTCTTATCTACAAGTTTGTTATCCAGCGACACATTTGGAGGTAAGCTTATTATAGTTACTAAATTATATAAAAAGTTATAGTTATTAAATTACTACAATTTTAAGTATGACCTGAAACACTAACCCACATAGATGTTCGCCATGCTAAATCCTAGCGGTATTACCTGCGGTGACGTCACCAAGACCGCTAGGTGTCGCAACAAACTGTGCAGGGGAGTTAACAAATTAGCTGAATATCATGACACAATTTTTAGAGTATATTTCATTCAGATTGGGAATAAAATAAGTTAATTTCGCTTAGTGTTTAACAATATCGTGCCTGACATTATCGAGCACGTCTTGTTCAGGGCAGGATTCATGCGCATGCGCCGCAGATTAAATTGGATGGATGGGCATTGTTTAATAAGTCAACTGGATTAAGAAAACACCCCCAACACATATGCTATCCGTGCAATTTTTGACAGAGCATCCTCTGGAAATACAACTGATCAGCCACTGATCTGATCGCCTCGGGTGAGCACTGCAAAATAACATTGTCATAATATTAATCGACTATTTCTTGTGGTATTAAATATGTACCTGTTGGATGTCCGATGTGTGACTAGCAAGGACTTGTTTCCACGTCTTACGCTCGTTCTCAAGGAACGCCTTGTCATTGATGTCTATGACGGCATTCTCAAGCTACAATACATCAGGACAATGCAATCAAAACCTGCACAAGCTTCATATCTGGGGGGAACTGTCAAGGAATAAAGTGCCGTTGAACGTCACATGGCAGGGCAAGTTTTCCTCTCTGTACTCTGTTTTGGTATAATATAATAAATAAAACTGGTTATTTTCCTCCACTGACATATACACATATAATACACATGTTACAATGAGGTGACATAAACTATCGCAGTGACTATGATACTTAAAAACAACCACTAGTAACCAATATGTCATTGCAATGAAACAGTGTCCTTGTGTGAATATTTTTTTAATATGACCGAAGGCATTATGGCAATACCAGGAATTTGGTGGGTTTACCGTATCGTTATGCTACATTATGGTTTTGAAATCAATTTTTTAACTATATTTTTTTTATTTATGTAATTTTTGTTTTTAGTTGTAAAATGCTCTCGTCAAAAGGTTTACATTTGTATGCCAAAATATCCCGATTTTAAATCGTCAAATAGCTATGCAGAAATGCAAATCTTGATGAAACTTTCTAAAGTTGTCTTTCCTGACAGATAAGACCAAATGCTTTATCCTAGCAAAAATTGAAAATTGTGCTTCCATTGTAATAACTGGACAGCAAAGCTCATAATTTTTGAAAATAAAAGTGCTCCATTTTTCTTGACTTCGCTCCTAAACATTGGCAGTATCATTGTAAATGTAATTGAAATGGAAATAACAAATGACAAGTATTAATAATTGATTTAGATTTTGTATAAGTGGCATCAAAACATTCTATTCCAAAGCAACAGTATATGGAGGTTCATATCCCATGTAAATCCTAATTAATGCAAGATTCTAAAAAATCAGTGTGGGTGTAAGGCATGCTGCGAGATACAAAAATTCATTGTCTCCAGAACAGAGAAATAGGCTCATTTCAGAAATACAAAATATTATTTCAGAAATGTTATTTGGTATTTGAGATAACCAGCTGCTATACCAGACTTAACTGGAAACAGGATTAGAGGTCATCAAACCAGCATGTTTATGTTTATTACGAGAGACAAATGGCTAAACTCCTATACAAATATGATGTTCCTAACAGCCTCGGACATTTTGTTTTCTGTTGTTTTATATAATATAGTATACGATGTGAATTATGTCTGTTTCGCATGTATAGACATTTGCAGGCAATATTAGTACATTGTGTTCAACATATAAATTGGTAGGTATTAAGTGTGTGTTTACTATATTTAACAACAAATTTATGCAACGTACCTGCTGGATCTGTGTCACAGCCTGCACAGCCGCCGTGTCACTGTGTCGCTGATGGTGATCACGAAGCATGTCTTTCATTGTCTTCATGACATCAGACAGTTCACTTGCTGTCAGCGTCATAGTACTTGTGTGCATTAGCTGATTTCTTCTCCGTCTTACCTGAAATAATTGTTTTCTTATTAAAATCAATAATTTCAATAATATTGATCATACTGAATTCCAGGTGATCATGTGAAATATGACGTCGGGCGGGAACTGCCAGCAGTCAACTTCCTGCTTGTTTTATAATATGTTGATCCACGAGGTATCCAACTTGTATAAATAAAATAATTGAAAAACCGAATCGTCCATCCACTGAAATGCATTGTTGCGGATTATTAATAAATTACACAACACCACTCTCACACTACCCACAAAACTAAACAAGATTTATAGTGAAAACATTAATATCTCAGTAACATCGGAATATGTTTAATTATCAAACGCATGATAAACTATAAACTTAAATCTTGATAAACATCTGGAAGGCAAAACAAATCAAACTGAATACCAAACTGTGACTACAAAACTGAAATGTCGAGTCAGTGGTACTTAATAGTTCTGAGATTTGGCGAATGACACGGATAAAAATTAAAAGAATATACAGACATTCACCAATAAATACCTGCGCAGAATTTTACATATAAAATGGTCAAGCAAATTGTCCAACACCATTCTATGTGAATGGACCAAGAAATGTTAGAAAGAAAAGTACATGGAAACATAGATAAATAAATGAAACGGCACACGCTGACAAAAACAACGAAAATCACCACGTACACGTATAACATTTACAAGGAACCCTCTTGGGAAGAGAAGAAAATGACGGTCGAGAAACACCTAGTAGAGAGGCATAGAAAAGGAGAGTTTGAGATAATTGCCATGGACAGACAACAGCGAAGAACAATGGTTGAAGGTCTATGCTCCCAGCGAGCAAACACCAAAACGAAATGAAACGACGCAGTTATCCACACACATTCACGTACGCACGCACGTATGCACGCACACACACACACGCACTCACACACACACACACACACACACACACACACACACACACACACACACACACAATTTGTATTATGTAAAATAATGAATACTCACAGCATCTACTTGAACCATATCAACAATATTGACGAAGTGCTTGCAGTTTATTATTAGCTGTATAACTCCTGATGCGTCAGTATCTGAAGAGTTGACGCTTGATCTGTCCTGTCCTGTTCCCATATAAACCTTGGCAACTTGCCAAGGATGTAGTGGCCATTGTCGGATGTCAGCGTTGTTCAGCATTGGCTTCCTGGTGGATGGCTGTGTACGGTTTGCATTAATCTCAGCCAACCAGCATGAACACACAGGACAACAGATGACCCAACGACCTGTGGCATTTAATGAACACGCGCCAGTGCATGTTGTTCCTCCACACCGACCCACAAGCACGTGATGAAACGTCGTCATTTCTCTATTACAGAATTGACGTAGCACATCGACAGTCCAATTCAGTGCCCGAGTCGCCTTCAACCAACAAAGGTAGTTCGGGTCTTTCAAATCTCCAACAACTGGACAAGGAACTGACCCTGGAAGAGCAGGTGGTGCTGGAGGTGGTGATGTCATTGGCGCAACACTTGGTGATGTCACAGGTGCTACACTTGGTGATGTCACTGACAGTACAATTGTTGATGTCACAGATGCTCCACTTGGTGATGTCATTGGCGCTACACTTGGTGATGTCACAGGTGCTACATTTGGTGATGTCACAGGTGCTACATTTGGTGATGTCACTGGCGCTACACTTGGTGATGTCACTGGCACTACACTTGGTGATGTCACAGATGCCACATTTGGTGATGTCACTGGCAGTACAATTGGTGATGTCACAGATGCTCCACTTGGTGATGTCATTGGCGCTACACTTGGTGATGTCACTGGCACTACACTTGGTGATGTCACTGGCACTACACTTGGTGATGTCACAGGTGCTACATTTGGTGATGTCACTGGCAGTACAATTGGTGATGTCTCAGATGCTCCACTTGGTGATGTCATTGGCGCTGCACTTGGTGATGTCACTTGCACTACACTTGATGATGTCCCTGTAGGTACATTTGGTGTTGTCAATACTGGCACTGACGCTACACGTGTTTGATACAGTGAGACAAAGCTACCGGTACCAGACTGCGGAGGGTACGACACTCCCAACTCGGCGGACCGCCTCCAGGTGGGCAGACAGCATTTGCTGCACCTGTTACCCATAGTCGACCTAAAACAGTATTCAAACATCATATTAATGCTTTTAGTATCAATTTCTTCTTGATATTTTGTGATGTGTTTTATATATGTCCTATTCAGAAACGAAGGATGTTTTCCAGCCTTGCACGAAGAAACTATTAAAGGAGAAAGGGATAATGATATAGGCTTGGACGGGCGAGAGCACACCAAAAGTTAGACGGGTCACAACTTCAAACTACTAGGCCTAATATACATGGCGTAAGTGCACACGTGCGTGTGCACGCCTGTGTGTGTGTGTGTGGGGGGGGGGGTATGTGTGTGGGCGAGAACGAGCGTAAGCGCTACTGCTATTGTTCGCGTATGCCTGGATGCACTGTGGCTAGTGTTGACGAGAATCCTGAAAAGGACCACAGCCTTGATATTGTCTGTAATTACGTGAAGATATCGATGTGGCATCACCACCGTCCTTTGTCATCGGGAGGCTATGGAAACACTGGGATGGGGATGGCTACGTGGCACTGTGGCTAGTGTACTAACGTACCCGTGTGCTGTAATGCATTAGGTAGCTGCTTTAAATCTACAATTGTCTAATTATGCTGTTCGCTAGATGGCAGCACCAACAGGGTTGAACGGTTTTAACCGCCCGATTTTAACCAGTTTAAAACCGGAGCATTTTTCCCTTTAAAAAAGTTGTTAAAACTAGTCAAAACCGGTTAAATCCAAGTTTGTTAGATAATTGTATGTTATATTTCTATAATTCATTGTTAATCAATTATAAATACAATCAATGCAAAGCATAAACAGTATTTTAAGATCAATGTTGTGTTGTTGGTCCTTTCTATAGTTTAGGTTAACCAACTGAATTTGTGTTTTCCAAAATATGTCTATGTTCTCGTGCACTATGATTACCCAATATACTGATTGATACATGGAACATTTATCATTTCCGTATAAACCATAAAAGTAGTTTTATTCACAGCAAGTTATATTTAATGTAATTCACAGCAAACCAGTTGTGTCATTAATGTGACTGCTGACCGCACCATTGCTACGCACATATATGCTCCCAGCACTCTAGTATATATTACGGAGTGACTGAGAAACAATATAAATGTTGCTATGACAGAAACACAGCATAAGTCATTGTCCGTTAAACAAACTTCAAAACTTTAAAGTCAGTCAAGCGAATGCCAAAGTTCTTACTTCAATATTATACATGCAAACATTTGTGCCAATTTCAGCAGTAATTGTTTCCCGAAGTATTCCTACTGGGTGGATGTTTAAGTTTAATAAAGATTATATAAGTTTCATTAGTTTTTTGCAGTGCTGTATGTGTTTTCTACAACTGATGCTAGTTATGTAAGACATCCCTAACATATTGCGGATGGCTTAATGTTGTTTGCAACAGTGTTGCGAACAATCATCAAATGTCGAGTAAGACTATGGGACTTTAAAAAAAATATGTGTTGTAGATGAAGAGTATGGAGCCCGACATACAAAATGTTTTGGAGGAGTAGTTTAACAAATATATATGCATACATATGTTAGCTTGATTCTAATAATCAGATATATACAGTGTATGTGTCGTCACAAATTCGGAATCTCAGAGCAATAATCGATGTTAGGTAGAAACAGTGTATATAATGTGGCCATGCTGAGATTTTGAAGAGGCGCAGAGATTTACAAATTATCTATGCTGGCTTTGGTAGTTTAGATTATAATATTTAGTAAGCATGCAGAAACTAGAATGCGATTTGTTGTTGTTAGGACCGAGACACTGGAACTGGTGATTACTGCCGTAATCGGCACCAGGCATAGCATATAACATATCACTCATCCATGGTTAGGTCTATGTGAGTTAATCAAGAATATATAATAATAAAACTTTATTTATTCAACTCTAAGGCTAATGCTCCATTCATGGGTGTTTACAAAATACAATTAAAGCAAATTCCTACATAATTTATAGTCAAGTTACGGGTTAAATGAAAAAAAGCAATGATTAACAAAAGAAAACGATCACCTTTTTGTAGCCAAAATGTGTTCTAGATACCTATAGTATATATAAAGATATTTGTATGTGGTGAAAAGTTTACATTTGATTTATTATGCATCTGAACAAAATTATTGTGACTGCATTTGTCCGTTGACGCATGACAATTGTGCATAACAATTTTGAAATCTTGTGTTTAAATGTAGATATTTACATTTTTTCACTAGGTAAATTACATCTGAATGTGCTACATTAATGCTAGAAGTTTGGTGGATGTTGGTGTAGTTGTAAGCATTTAAATACATGTAGATTATAGTATTAATGGGTTTTGACAAGTTTTGAACGATTTTAACCTAGTTTTGAACGCTTTCCGGTGAAAAAATGTTTTGAGAGGCTAGAGTGCAACCAAGAGCTCCAATCAACAAATTACTTCCAACGCAGTCTGTCGGCCAAATAGACAGCGACGACGTTTCACAAACTAAGCAATAGGGAATTTCCACCGATACTTGTATTATTAAATAATATCAACACATAATAATTTGATTACATAATATGGTTTTAATTGCATTGAATTATAGTGTGACTTGCGTTAGAGCAAAAGGAAACATCAAAATCTACTTTGATTCATGTCAAATTTCTCCTCAAAGTGTAAATGACAGAAAGCAACGAATACGTTGAATGAATCATCAATAAATAGGCTCTAAAAACAGTTAGTAAATTGAAATTTAACAAACAACACACACACATATTACATAATCAGCATGACTCGCGTTACCAAGACTCGCGTTACCATGACTCGCGTTACCATGACTCGCGTTACCATGACTCGCGTTACCATGACTCGCGTTACCATGACTCGCGTTACCATGACTCGCGTTACCATGACTCGCGTTACCATGACTCGCGTTACCATGACTCGCGTTACCATGACTCGCGTTACCATGACTCGCGTTACCATGACTCGCGTTACATGAAATCAGCTATGATTTATTAACTGATCACATTTCAGCTCGAGGGAAATGGATTTGGATTATGTTGTGAAGACAATGTAATAGAGAAAGGAGGCAACATTAGTTAAAAATATGGATTAACTTTTTCACACATAGGAAGTAACGCCAACTTGAACATAATGGCTTAAATCAAGAAATGTGTAATGGAAATATGTAACTAAAAAAACTAGCCCACTTTTCCCATCACAAATTATGACCTTATTACCTTTGCAAGAATACTTGCATCCTAACATATTTAAACAGACTAATGTAAGTGTAAAATTTTGTGAATAATTACAGATTTATCTCGCGAAGATGACCTCTGTGGTTTACAGTGATGGGCGGCTTCAGTAAGTTTTACTAATTTATTATTGGTATTCTTTAAAATAATCTACTTAAATGTTACCCAAAAAGTACTAGTAATTTTAAAAGGAGTTCCCCTTTCACCTCCAAAACGTCATCGTGATGATGATTAATCCGGGTAGATACACATTGGTCATCACATTAATACTTGTCCATAATTACCAGCTAGCAACATATAATTCAGTATCTTATCATGTAAAAGAATTAAGTTAAACATATAAACACATTCTATGAATCGCACAAAGACTGTATACGCGAACTTGGCCTGCAATGACCACCTGTTCGTGAGCATACAGAGACAACTAATACATAAGTTGCATCCTTTTTCAATAAATGTTATTTTACTATTGAATATAAATGTTGTCTTAAATATTGTAGTTTCTTGCTATGTATTAGTAGTAGTATTTTCCTTGAGATTTGGTTGTATATATACACAAATTGATGATGGATAATGTCGGATCCAAGTATTTTGAGTGAGCATGTGTTTTCATCAACCAACAGGAAATAAGAATGATTATGGGATGTGTGTATTGCTAGGTAATACTAATGCTGCCTCTTTGTGAAGTCTTTGCAACTAACTGATCCACTAATTTAGGTACCTCCTACAGGAGGAGATTTATTAGTGGCAGTCTCAAGCTACCAGGGTTTTATGTGTAAACTGAAAAATCCATAATTTCGTGACTCACATTACATCAATTTCATTACCCGAGTCTAGAAGCCTTTCCCAAAAATAGAATAGACTTGCAATTTTGTTATCAAAATACACAACAAGACTAAGGCCTCATGAAATAGTATCAATTGGGCAAACTCAGATTGAATTAGAAAATATGGCTGCCAACTGGCAACTAATTATTGAAATTTTTGATGAGTGAATTTGCGATGTCTGTACATTGTGTTTGAATGGTGCATTTTCGCATAATGCAGTGTGCAAACATTGATTTTCTCCGACAACTTTAACTTTATTTTATTTTTCACCATAAAATAATAATATTCCTTATAAATGCAATACAAATATTGTAAGACCATTTTCCCTGTTTTCATGGAAATGCCCAATACATAAAGGAGTGAGAGACTCCTGATAACAAATAGTCCTATCACGTCAGCCCCATGCGTCACGTGCCAGCACCCTTGTGACGGCATATCTTAATAACATCAAGTTCAACTATGGCCTCTTATATCACCCTAAGTCGCCGTAGCAGCCCTTTGTCGTTGCCGTTAGTCAGATATATTTATACGACACACTGGCTTTGTATGTGTCGCTTCACTGAGCAGAGCGTCATTTCTTTTGAATGTCTGCCGAATTGTCGAAAGGTCGCACCAGCGGCATTGACTCACGTATTCGGAGGGGCGGTAGTAGCAGCTATATTCATGCACTTGTCTAGTATCCGGGCCCACCTCGATGTTGTCGTTATAACTATATTTTTTCCTAAATTGGATGCCTAAGTGCGTTAGTGCCATCATTCAACATCATCCCAAGCGTTATTTATGAATATGTTACGAAAGTATTGCAACCAGGTTTGATTCAGTCTGCCGTAAACCAATGTTTGCGGTAAACTTGAAACAATGCCAAGGCAATGGATAGAATCTAGAAGCGGCACATTTAAAAGCTTATTTGATAAAATGCTCACCGTTTTGAGTCAGGCTGCCGCCGAATTTGGAATAAGCTGGTAACGTACTGTTACAATGCAGGAGCAGAACGACTTTATATCACAAAACAAGGTTCGAACCCGTTAAATATTATATAGCGCATTCCGATCTGAAACTGTTTGTAGAGCTCCGGACTAGTATATCAATGACTGCTCTCTGTCTTCTGGGTCACTCGAGCGCATGCATTTTTGTATTTTTTAAAGGGATGTCAGTTTTATGTGGTCGTCAGCTATCCATTGTTTTAACTAAGATATATGTGTTATGTGTTCTCAGAAGTGCACAGGTATGTTTGCGTTGGAATATATTTTGTCACTCGTAATTGTGTGCATCTATGGTAAAACAACTGTGTTTCCAAAAAAAACTGTTTTCACTTCGTACTTTCGAACTTAGCATATTTAAAATGCAAAGTTTACAAAATGCTCACGTTTTCGCGCATTGCTACAGACATATTTGAAATCAAAAAACTACTTTATGTATTAAAATAAGGTTCAGACCAGTTTATTCGAGCTGTCTCCCGGACTATATGTGTGTTGTTTATGTGCGTATTCGCCTGTGCGTGTATGAGCGCTCGCGCTCGCGAATGTGTACGTGTGTACACCTGTGCGCGTACGCGCTTGAGCGTGTGTACACCTGTGCGCGTACGTGCTTGAGCGTGTGTGCGCTTGAGCGTGTGTGCGCTTGAGCGTGTGTGCGCTTGAGCGTGTGTGCGCTTGAGCGTGTGTGCGCTTGAGCGTGTGTGCGCTTGAGCGTGTGTGCGCTTGAGCGTGTGTGCGCTTGAGCGTGTGTGCGCTTGAGCGTGTGTGCGCTTGAGCGTGTGTGCACTTGAGCGTGTGTGCGCTTGAGCGTGTGTGCACTTGAGCGTGTGTGCGCTTGAGCGTGTGTGCGCTTGAGCGTGTGTGCGCTTCAGCGTGTGTGCGCTTCAGCGAGTAGTGTAAAACACTACTAGCGTGCGCAAGCGAATGTGTATTCGTGCGAATTTTCGGGAATACCTTATGTTCGCGTGCCCTGGGGCGGTTCTTCGTGCACACACGTGTGAGCGCGTGGGTTTATCTGAACGAGCCCGTGTGCGCCTTTGTGCTTTTCTATTTTGTGTGTGATTGAGCGCATTTGGGTATGTGCACGATTGCATGCGCGACAGTGCGCGTGCACAGCTGCGTGCAGTTAATGCGGTATACGTTAAACTTCAAAGGGCCAAACAATGGTAAGTTCGACGCAGTTTGGTGCATATTCGGGTAGGGTGAAGGATGGGTAATTCCCCCCCCCCCCAGGAAACAAATAACTAACTTTATAGAACATTTAAAAAAAGGTTCTTTAGAAAGGTTTGCGTTATTTGCAACGATGACCTGAGAAATATGTCCAACTCAAATAAACAGTTTACATTATAACAAATGTTTAATAAAAAAGGGAAAATCGGTACTTACAAAAAGCACTGGGTGTAAATGTGTAATAGGAATTGCAACCAATTTACGCAGTGCAACTATGTATATCTTGAAACACACTGATTAATTATATATATAACTTGCATACATATCCCCTCCGTTGCTTACACACCCACATTAATTTCCGGTTGAGATCTGTTCGCATTCAAAGCACACTTATTACCCGACGGTAAGGAGTACCTGAACTTCGGGCCTTAGATACAATGACAAAGATTGCCACATTGGCAGCCCCAGATGGAACGCTGAATGCAGTATTGGTCTATATTGACCTTTAATTGTTTACATCCTTTCACTACCTACACAAGGTGACGATGCATGCGTTCATCTTGTGAAACATCGAACGGACGACGCCGATGGAGATGACTCGGTCACGGCCTGCGATTGAGCAAGGACTGTGGCTCCATACAGGGGCCAAGTCGCATATTGATTGCAAACAAATCTATACGCCCCCTTTGATTTGTTGTATCCGACTGCTTACTAATTTGAAAACGTTTAATGGGAATAAAAACGCCCTATTGCTTGAATTCATATTATATTACATCTTCCTTTATATTTCCACAAAGACGACAATTTTACCACAATTCAGTATATTAATAATTTCATAAATTACGCTGTGTAACTGGTCTTCTTCGAATATGCATATTTTTGGTTCGCTTTTCGGTATGTCTAGGTGTGACGTCAGGGGCGCGAATGTCGCGCAATATGTCAGTACTTACAATACATTCACAGCATGTTCACCGATAGATGTCGGGTAGAAGCAAGCGTCCGAATCAGTTATGTGTTGTTTTCCGATGTAATATAAACACTAGTCATTATATATAAAGGAACGTACAAGCATTTATTTAGGGTTCCACACGAATACCAACTTTGTTGAAAAAATGAAACGATAGAACCTCCGCTCCTGTCAACCTGACAACGTCAACAAGACAAGTCGACGGAAAAACTTTCGCCGCTTCATCTAATTTTGACAAAAATGGTTTCGACTGCGACCCAGAGGAACAAATCTACATCAGTAAACACGCACACACGAAAATGTTGTATCCAACTGCAGAAAGTAACGTTATATGATATCATAACATTACATGAAGGAAGAGCTGTACAATTTCCGCTGATCTTCTATGTTTTTTATTTACATTTATTCAGACAAACTATAGTTTGTCTTCATGTATATATATATATATATATATATATATATATATAATGTATATATATATATATATATATTTATTTATTCAGACAAACCACAGTTTGTCTTCACATATGATATACTACTGCACAGTGTATGACAAAGGGGTTAATTTTTCATATAATTTAGCATACACTATACAGTAGGATATCATATGTGAAGACAAACTGTGGTTTGTCTGAATAAATGAGAATAAAAACATTACATGTAATATATATATATATATATATATATATATATATATATATATATATATATATATATATATATATATATGTAATTGTGTACAAATGCAACCACACTTTAAAACACTAGGCTTAATAAACATGGCGTAAGTGAGTGAGTGCGTGGGTACGTATGGGTGGGTGCGTGCATGTGTGTGTGTGTGTGTGTGTGTGTGTGTGTGTGCGTCCGGGCGTGTGTGCGTGAGTCGGCGTGTTCGCGTGAGGGTGTGTGCGAGCGAGAGTGTGCGCTTGTGATACTGTTTGACTGATGTACCCGGCCGGGTTCATTGAAGCGAATATTCGCGGGTGACATTTGAATACCCCGTGTTTGCGTGTACGTGTAAGATTACTTGCGTATACACGTGTACGTGTGTGGTGTGTGTGTGTGTGAACGAGCGCATGTCCTCGTGGGTGCGTATTCACTGGTGCGATTGTTCGCTAGTGCGCGTGTGCGCGAGTGTGCGCGTGAGATTGTGCGCGCGTGTGCGTGTCTGAGATGGTGCGCATATGCGCGTTTGAGATTGTGAGCGTGTGTGCATCTGAGATTGTGCTGACTTTGAAGATGTCCAACATCACGGGGGTTCAGAATGCAACCAAATGGGTTTGAAAGTAGCTAAGCGGGTGTTCGAGAGAATCCCAGGCCAGCACAGTGTGTGGTTCTTTCGTGAGAACGTCGTCGACACGGAGCGCCCACGGCGAGACTCCGATGAAAAGGTTACTCCTTTCACACCACCTCCGTACGGGTACATACAGAGACTCGACTACTTCTCAGTATTGATGTTTTTCTTAATAAACAAGTAGCTTAGAGGGAGGGAGAGGACAGAGTCAGAGACGCGGGGATTGAAGTAAGCACGGAAGCAGGGATGGAGGGAGGGAGTGGTAGTGGAAAGATGGAAGGAGGGAGTAAGGGAGAGAGGAAGGAAGCAAGAAGGAAGGCAGGCAAGCATGCACGACGGCCCGCACGTAAGCACTCACGCATGCACGAGTGCACGCAAGTACACACGCACGCACGCACTTAACAACGTAGCTGTCAGGCAGGAGACAGGGAACATTTGAGAAGTTACGGATATACAGAGAGAACACATTCACCCCAGAATCATGCACAGATCAGAGAGAACCCATAAACATAAATCTGTTGTTAGCCAGGTGTCTAAGTAGGACTCCAAATGGCAGAAAGACAAAGGATGACAATTGTAGAGATGGAGTGATCAGATTAGAAATGATGCTGGATTTCCGATGTTGGCGTCACAGTGAGAGGCAGTAAGTAGAGAAGGGTGGAGGATCACACCTCCCGGGGGACAGGTTGAGGGTTGCAACCTCCCTAGGGAAAAGTTGGGGGTCACACCCTCCCGTGGGCAGGTTGGGAGTAATACCCCCGGAGAACAGTTTGGATGGTCACACCCTCCCGAAGGACAAGTTGGGGGGTTACACCCTCTCGGGGAAAGGTTGTGGGGTTACACCGGAAAACGTCGGAAAACCCCTCTTTCTATAAATAGACGCTGTTGTAATAAAATTCGTATACAAATATCCACCAATATATAAAGACAGTTACTCATCCATATATTATAATGGATTGACGCAACGTGCAGTGAACGAACTTGCGGTAGGTTCGATACGACTGCAAGAGGACTTGACGACGGAATGTCTCGATTGAGAGTGCGGTACACTGAGCTACAGCGCCTTGCAATGCACTCATTACACCCCTCGTACAAAATCGATTCATCCTGCACCAAACTTTGTAATGTTTGATCAACATATACAATTCAGTAACCATACACGTTGAACACAGGGTGGCAGGTTTAAATCTACAATGATAACACTCTGTCGTTCGCTAGATGGCAGCACTAATAAAAAAACTACCTCCAATTCAAGTTGTCGTCAATCTAGACAGCGACATCTTTTCACAAACTAGATAATACAAAACGGAGTGCCGTCGGTGTGAGAGTCCTTTCACGCCATTCGTCACGCGCCAGCACCCCAGCCACAACATATTTTAATAACATAAAAGATCAACTCAGGCTTCTTATCTCGATCTACGCTGATGTCGTAGCTGTTAGACATATATATTTCTCCCACACACATTCTGTGTGCCGTTGTCGCGCTTACATTTATCCGGGCATTAAATTTGATCCGGGTGATGTTTATGTACATATGTAAGGCATACTATACCAGTAGATCACATAGTGATAAATAATATCCAGTAGTTAAATATGTTTCGTTTGTTGTCGAGCGTTATAGTTAGAGTACATAATTATAATTTGCTGTTTCAGATTTGTGACCAAGTATACGAGTAAGTCACGTGACGTGTGCGTGACAGGGAGACAGGGAGACAGGGAGGTAGGAAGACAGTGAGACGGGGAGACAGGGAGAGAGGGAGCCAGGGAGACAACGAAGGAATGGTAGCAGGGAGACAGAAAGGCTGGGGTAGGGACCAGGAGACAGATGACAGTGAGGCAGGAATGAAGGGAGGCAAAGAAGGAAGGGTAGCAGGGAGACAGAGAGGCTGGGGTAGGGACCAGGGGGCAGATGACAGTGAGACAGTAATGAAGGGATACAACGAAGGAAGGGAAGCAAGGAGACAGAGAGGCTGGGGTATGGACCAGGAGGCAGATGACAGCGAGGCAGGAATGAAGGGAGACAAAGAAGGAAAGGTAGCAGGGAGGCAGAGACGCTGGGTTATGGACCAGGAGGCAGATGACAGCGAGGCAGTAATGAAGGGTGACAACGATGGAAGGGTAGCAAGGAGACAGAGAGGCTGGGGTAGGGACCAGGAGGCAGATGACAGCGAGACAGGAATGAAAGGAGACAACGAAGTAAGGGTAGCATGGATACAGAGACGCTGGGGTAGGAACCAAGAGGCAGTTGACAGCGAGGCAGGAATGAAGGGAGACAACGATGGAAGGGTAGCAGGGAGACAGAGATGCTGGGGTAGGGACTAGGAGGCAGAGGACAGCGAGGCAGGACTGAAGGGAGAAAACGATGGAAGGGTAGGAAGGAGACAGAGAGGCTGGGGTAGGGACCAGGGTGCAGATGACATCGAGGCAGGAATGAAGGGAGACAACGAAGGAAGGGAAGTAGGGAGACAGAGAGGCTGGGGTAGGAACCAGGAGGCAGATGACAGCGACTCAGGAATAAAGGGAGAACGCGAAGGAAAGGTAGCAGGGAGACAGTGAGGCTGGGGAAGGGACCAGGAGGCAGAGGAGAGCGAGGCAGGAATAAAGGGAGACAACGATGGAAGGGTAGCAAGGAGACAGAGAGGCTGGGGTAGTGACCAGGGTGCAGATGACAGAGAGGCAGGAATGAAGGGAGACAACGATAGCAAGGAGACAGAGTGGCTGGGGTAGGGACCAGGAGGAAGATGACAGAGAGGCAGGAATGAAGGTAGACAACGAAGGAAGGGTAGCCGGGAGACAGAAAGGCTGGGGTGGGGACCAGGGGGCAGATGACAGCGAGGAAGGAATGAAGGGAGGCAACGAAGGAAGGGTAGCAAGGAGACAGAGAGGCTGGGGTACGTACGGACCAGGAGGCAGATGACAGTGAGGCAGGAATGAAAGGAGACACCGATGGAAGGGTAGGAAGGAGACAGAGAGGCTGGGGTACGGACCAGGGGCAGATGACAACGAGGCAGGAATGAAGGGAGACAACGATGGAAGGGTAGCAGGGAAACAGAGAGGCTGGGTAGGGACCAAGGGGCAGATGAAAGCGAAGCAGTATTGAAGGGATACAACGAAGGAAGGGTAGCAGGGAGACAGAGAGGCTTGGGTAGGGACCAGGGGGCAGATGACAGCGAGGAAGGAATGAAGGGAGGCAACGAAGGAAGGGTAGCAAGGAGACAGAGAGGCTGGGGTACGTACGGACCAGGAGGCAGATGACAGCGAGGCAGGAATGAAAGGAGACACCGATGGAAGGGTAGGAAGGAGACAGAGAGGCTGGGGTACGGACCAGGGGCAGATGACAACGAGGCAGGAATGAAGGGAGACAACGATGGAAGGGTAGCAGGGAAACAGAGAGGCTGGGTAGGGACCAAGGGGCAGATGAAAGCGAAGCAGTATTGAAGGGATACAACGAAGGAAGGGTAGCAGGGAGACAGAGAGGCTTGGGTAGGGACCAGGGGGCAGATGACAGCGAGTCAGGAATGAAGGGAGACAACGAAGGAAGGGTAGTAGGAAGAGAGAGAGGCTGGCTAGGAACCAGGAGGCAGATGACAGCGAGTCAGGAATGAAGGGAGACAACGAAGGAAGGGTAGTAGGGAGACAGTGGGGCTGGGGTAGGGACCAGGAGGCAGAAGAAAGCGAGGCAGGAATGAAGGGAGACAACGATTGAAAGGTAGCGAGGAGACAGAGAGGCTAGGAGAGGGACTACGAGGTAGATGACAGCGAGGCAGGAATGAAGGGAGACAACGATGGAAGGGTAGGAAGGAGACAGAGAGGCTGGGGTAGGGACCAGGGGGCAGATGACAGCGAGGCAGGAATAAAGGAAGACAAAGAAGGAAGGGTAGCGAGGAGACAAAGAGGCTGGGGTAGGGACTACGAGGCAGAGGACAGCGAGGCAGGAATGAAGGGAGACAACGAAGGAAGGGTAGCAGGGAGACAGAGAGGCTGGGGTAGGGACCAGGGGGCAGATGACACCGAGTCAGGAATGAAGGGAGACAACGAAGGAAGGGTAGTAAGAAGAGAGAGAGGCTGGGTAGGAACCACGAGGCAGATGACAGCGAGTCAGGAATGAATGGAGACAACGAAGGAAGGGTAGCAGGGAGACAGTGAGGCTGGGGTAGGGACCAGGAGGCAGAAGACAGCGAGGCAGGAAAGAAGGGAGACAACGATTGAAGGATAGCGAGGAGACAGAGAGGCTGGGGTAGGGACTACGAGGTAGATGACAGCGAGGCAGGAATAAAGGGAGACAACGATGGAAGGGTAGGAAGGAGACAGAGAGGCTGGGGTAGGGACTAGGGGGCAGATGACAGCGAGGCAGGAATGAAGGGAGACAACGAAGGAAGGGTAGCGAGGAGACAAAGAGGCTGGGGTAGGGATCTCGAGGCAGATGACAGCGAGGCAGGAATGAAGGGAGACAACGAAGGAAGGGTAGCAGGGAGACAGAGAGGCTGGGGTAGGGACCAGTAGGCAGATGACAACGAGGCAGGAATGAAGGGAGACAACGATGGAAGGGTAGCAAGGACACAGAGTGGCTGGGGTAGGGACCAGGAGGCAGATGACAGCGAGGCAGGAATGAAGGTAGACAGCGAAGGAAGGGTAGCAGGGAGACAGAGAGGCTGGGGTGTGGTCCAGGGGGCAGATGACAGCGAGGCAGGAATGAAGGGAGGAACGAAGGAAGGGTATAAATGAGACAGAGAGGTTGGGGTACGGACCAGGAGGCAGATAACAGCGAGGCAGGAATGAAAGGAGACAACGATGGAAGGGTACGAAGGAGACAGAGAGGCTGGGGTAGGGACCAGGGGGCAGATGACAGCGAGGCAGGAATGAAGGGAGGCAACGAAGGAAGGGTAATAGGGAGACCGAGAGGCTGGGGTAGGAACCAGGGGGCAGATGATGGCGAGGAAGGAATGAAAGGAGACAAAGATGGAAGCGTAGCAGGGAGACAGAGAGGCTGGGGTAGGGACCAAGGGCACATGACAGCGAGGCAGGAATGAAGGGAGACAACGACGGAAGGGTAGCAGGGAGACAGAGAGGCTGGGGTAGGGACCAGGGGGCAGATGACAGCGAGGCAGGAATGAAGGGAGGCAACGAAAGAAGGGTAGCAGGGAGACCGAGATGCTCGGGTAGGGACCAGGGGGCAGATGACAGCGAGGGAGGGAGGGAGGGAGGGAGGGAGGGGGGAGGGAGGGAGGGAGGCAGGCAGGGAGGGAGGGAGGGAGGGAGGGAGGGAGGGAGGAAGGGAGGGAGGGAGGGAGGGAGGGAGGGAGGAAGGGAGGGAGGGAGGGAGGGAGGGAGGGAGGGAGGGAGGGAGGGAGGGAGGGAGGGAGGGAGGGAGGGAGGGAGTGAGTGAGTGAGTGAGTGAGTGAGTGAGTGAGTGAGTGAGTGAGTGAGTGAGTGAGTACGTGAGTGAGTGAGTGAGTGAGTGAGTGAGTGAGTGAGTGAGTGAGTGAGTGAGTGAGTGAGGGAGGGAGGGAGGGAGGGAGGGAGGGAGCGAGGGAGGGAGGGAGGGAGGGAGGGAGGGAGGGAGGGAGGGAGGGAGGGAGGGAGGGAGGGAGGGAGGGAGGGAGGGAGGGAGGGAGGGAGGGAGGGAGGGAGGGAGGGAGGGAGGGAGGGAGGGAGGGAGGGAGGGGCAGTGGAAAGGTATATGCAGGGCGTAAGGGATAGAGGCAGTGAAGAAAGAAGGAAAGCAGGCATGACCACCCGCACGCACGCACACACGCACGCACGCAAGCACGTACGCAATAATGTACGGATGCATGCACGCAAGAGCGTAGCTGTCAGGCAGGAAACCGGGAACAATTGGTAAGTTACGGTTATATAATTGACGTGAAATTCAACAGATTTGTAAATGTGTAGTTCTGTTGGATGCGGGTGAGAAATGTATAAGTGATAACAACAACTGCGGAATGTATGAATGCGTCATACATCAATATATGTATGACGTGAAATGATGCCGGCGGCTCAATATTTCTGAGCAAATTGCAGTTCCTTTGATATCAGCTAGTCAGTTATGTATCAGTGATAACATCAGTTGTAGCTCTGTATCAATGCGGAGCAGGCAACACAATCAGTGACACGCTGTATAAGTTGTTAACGTCGGTCTACGTGCAAGGGTGCACATACTGGAATCTAGTTATATAAGCTACATGAATAAGGATATTAAAAAAAATTCCTTCAGGATATTGAATAGATAGCGCATGAGTTCATCACAGATCACAGACGACACATTCACCTCAGAATACATCATAGATCAGAGAAAACACATTCACCCCAGAATCCTCCACAGATGAGAGAGGACACATCACGCACGCACGCACGCACGCACGCGCGCATACTGATACATCGCCTTCGAAATATTCCGATGAAAGATAACTTTCTACAAGTCGACTGTTTGCATGTGGATGGCATTGATTGATCATTGTTGGTAACATCCATGTAAACTCTGACCTCATATCTTGCATGTCTCATCTGGTATAAGGAGCTTAAGAAGTCGATTTCTGGCAGACACGAATGTCGCACTACTGTTCACTACAGATACAAGCGAAGTACACGAACTACGTAGGCTCTTCCGTTGACTAAAAAGGCGTAACGGGTAGTAAGTAATTAAACAAAATAATATACACATATACAATCACACACACGCGTAATAGTGCGGATGTATAGGTGTTGGAGCATTTAAACCTGGGAATATGCAAAAGTGCTGACGTCACAACAGTGTGATGTACAGGTGTTGGAGCATTTAAACCTGGGAATATGCAAAAGTGCTGACGTCACAACAGTGTGTTGTACAGGTGTTGGAGCATTTAAACCTGGGAATATGCAAAAGTGCTGACGTCACAACAGTGTGTTGTACAGGTGTTGGAGCATTTAAACCTGGGAATATGTAATAGTGCTGACGTCACAACAGTGTGTTGTAGAGGTGTTGGAGCATTTAAACTGGGAATATGCAATAGTGCTGACGACACAACAGTGCGATGTAGAGGTATTGGAGCTTTTAATCCTGGGGATATGCAATAGTGCTGACGTCACAACAGTGTGTTGTACAGGTGTTGGAGCATTTAAACCTGGGAATATGTAATAGTGCTGACGTCACAACAGTGTGTTGTACAGGTGTTGGAGCATTTAAACCTGGGAATATGTAATAGTGCTGACGTCACAACAGTGTGTTGTACAGGTGTTGGAGCATTTAAACCTGGGAATATGTAATAGTGCTGACTTCACAACAGTGTGTTGTACAGGTGTTGGAGCATTTAAACCTGGGAATATGTAATAGTGCTGACGTCACAACAGTGTGTTGTAGAGGTGTTGGAGCATTTAAACTGGGAATATGCAATAGTGCTGACGACACAACAGTGCGATGTAGAGGTATTGGAGCTTTTAATCCTGGGGATATGTAATAGTGCTGACGACACAACAGTGTGTTGTAAAGGTGTTGGAGCATTTAAACCTGAGAATATGCAATAGTGCTGACGTCACAACAGTGTGTTGTACAGGTGTTGGAGCATTTAAACCTGGGAATATGTAATAGTGCTGACGTCACAACAGTGTGTTGTACAGGTGTTGGAGCATTTAAACCTGGGAATATGTAATAGTGCTGACGTCACAACAGTGTGTTGTACAGGTGTTTCAGCATTTAAACCTAGGACAATGTAATAGTGCTGACGTCACAACAGTGTGGTGTACAGGTGTTTCAGCATTTAAACCTGGGAAAATGTAATAGTGCTGATGTCAAAACAGTGTGGTGTTAAGGGGATGATGCAATTACCACACAAGTCAACAACTCACACATGGATTTAGTAAAACAACAAACAATTTATGAACAGAGAAGCCTGAGTCAATAACAACTTACTATAAAAAATAATATAGGCACGTACAACCACACATACTAGAACAAATGTCCAAACACTTACGCACGTACAGACACACTAAAGTAAATATATCCATGCATAGGCAAAAAACGCACAGAAACACGCACACAGAAACACACACCTACCCACTCACACACACACACACACATCACACTCACACGCACGCACACACACACACACACACACACACACACACATTCACACACACACACACACACACACACACACACACACACACACACACACACACACACACACACACACACACACACACACACATACACACACACACACACTCATTTATATATATACACACACACACACATGCACGCACGCACGCACGCACACACACATTCACACACACACACACACACACACACACACACACACACACACACACACACACACACACACACACACACACACACACTCACTCACACATACGCACATAGACGCACAAGTACGCACACACGTACATATTTAGATACAGACACGCGAACCTCAGATGCTGACAAGCAGGCACCCACACGCACACGCATGCACACACGCACGCGCTTAGCGCGCATACGCGAAATCATCAAAGAAAACTAACGAACTAACGAAGGAACGAATGAAAGTTCGTCCGAACAAACGAACGATCGAACGGACATAGTAAAACAAACTAGCATAGGCTAAAACAAATGTGGCATTGCATTAGATATGGCAGCATTTTTGTTTCGTGGGTTTGTTTACCAACCACAGCTGATCAACTGCACGTGTTGGTCACGCCTGACTGCACACCGTTGTAAACAAATACCCATGACATGTCAAACAAGTGTGTGCGGGCGACGACAGGTAATTGCTGGTATCTGGTGACAACTGAATACCCGTTTCTCCTGTCGGCCTGCGGTCGGGGGTTTCTAAACATACTTAGCACTCGGTCGGTCTTGGATGCGATGTATAGTCGTGAAAGTGACGCACTCAAAGCAAAAACAGTTAACTAACGGCGGAAATTTCAACTGTCCCGATATATCATGGCACACGGGTACCGAGAAAACCTGCGCCTCTGAGCGATCCACCCAGCAATCCGTCA